>CAWUFW010014906.1:0-389039 GCA_963921515.1 Calotriton arnoldi
AAACACCATGCCACCCTGCACATATGAACAAGACATATAAAACGGAACACCAAAGAGCCCGGGGACCGACAACAGGTGGCCCAAGAATAACATTCACACACAAGGCCCAACGCAGAGCGGAAAGGCAGCCTGCCGCCCACACAAGGGAGAGCAGACAGCACTGAATGACCTTCCATTCCAACTCCGAAACCACAGCCCTACGACAGAAGCCGGTGAATACAGCCATTGTCCAAGAATAGACCAACACAGGCATGCCGAGGAGACCGACCACAGGGCAGATAGCGCATATCACAGAAGCACACAACGGACGGGGAAGAAAGAAGAAAACACTCCCCCATGTCGGCCACATGCAAGTTAATTGGAAGGAGTCACACATCACTGACCTTGAACTGTCTGAGAAGCATGTGGGATGAGGGCCCGTGTCCTCCAAACAAGCCAACAGAACACAAGTCCTGTCTCCCTACGACTACACAGAGCTCACAGCAACCTCGGAGCGTGCACATTGCAGACTGCACACACAGCCGGAGCACGCCACCTCTACGAACCGCTGCGAAATGGCAACCGCAACACACCTACCCAACTACGCCGAACAGCTCAAGCTGTACAAAACCAACCTGTGCCATACATTGGGATGCGATCTCCTGTCCCTGCTGAACGTAAGTTACCGACTGACTTACCGCATCACATTGTTCAGCTGCGTCATGCCCGTCTTCTACTGTCGGAGGTGTCCCTACCAGCATCCCGTCGAGATATGCCTCTCCAACCCGGCATGTCTGAAGGCGGACCTGCTACCACTACTCCTCCCTCTGGACGCACACGACAGGGCCTGCTCTGCCTATGGGGGCATGGCGTATGTGGCCAACATCGCACCCGCACTGAAATGGGACCACTGTGCCTCCACACGACGGATCATCGATAACAGCTACATCGAATGTCACCCAGCATGCCCCATCATGGTCCTCCAAGGGACAACTTACGAACAACACCTTGACAGCCACCATCCGCTTCATTGGCTGGCAAACATGTACACCACCAATGACATGGAAGCCCTGCTGGACGGCATCGCATACCTGACAACCTGTAAATACGTCGGACCACAACGCAGGTTCCCCGAGTGACCTATGATGTCCAACCCCGCACCCATGCTTAGCTTCCGCACGGACTGGCCAGTCACCACCACAACAGCCATACCAAACGACCGGCAACTGTAACCACACCATCAACGACATCGCCATGACATCGGATATGACCGGGACATGCACACTGTTCCCCATCACATCCAGGAACACCGCATGCATCGTGGGAGGCAGTGGCATGGGCTCTGTGTATCGCACCCACATGGACGGAACTGCACGAACAACCAGGACACGACATGGATCCAGCGCACATGGACACACACACCGCTCAGTGGACATGAATAGGTCGCCTGGAGTCTGTGGGTGCTGCACCCCTCCCACCCCCGCCCCCGCCCCGGGAATCCCATACCAGGACCTTTGCATGGACGACAAGTGCATACAACAACAACACGACCCCAGTGACTGTGACATGTCCAGTAACCACCACAGTGCAACAACAAGTGGCACGCCGCTGCATGCACGCAAGCACATGCCCTGATGTCATCTCACATGCACGCGTGCATGAGGAACAACCGCAGCAAACCTGTCACATGGAACTGAGATGGACTGTGCCCATGATGCCAAGCGGTCTGGTAGGCTACATGTATACCGTCTGTGTCAAAGTCCGCAGCTCCGCAGCTATACGTAAATGTACATTAGCACAGCCTTGGCCAAGCAGATGTCACTCTGAAGCCCACATCCCACATGCAACAGCCAATCACATGTAACCCCACACCCTATCCCATTTGCAATCATGCTCAGTATATCCTCAACATGTATTCCGCTGCCAGTAGTGTCCACTATACTGCATCACAGAGGACAGAAGACTCAATATAATGTTTGAAACCAAAACTGTCTCCGCTGACTCATTTCACAAGTACGAATGAGAGAGGGTGAGAGTATGTGAAGTACACGGCAGTCGTGACATGACCATGTAGTCCACTGGTATTGGATGTCAACGCAAATGAGTAGCACTACTGTGGAAGACACACATGTGTCGTGTGAAGTCGTATGGACGCAGTGCTCAGGTGGGTGGGTGCGACGGGTAGATGCGCACATGCCAAGTTGGAGCACGCCGTGTTGGGAGGGGTCATGAACAGTACACCACCGCTTCCCTGGGCATTGTGAGAGGACACCTGTCGGGGGAGTGAACACGTGTGTGCATAGCAGCCGGGCACACGTACAAAGCGGTACCAGGCGCACCTCAGCCCACCCTCTGTGGACAAGCTGGATCCTGTTGTGCGCCCGCCATGCCCCTGACAAGGCACACACAGCCCCAGTCGACCAGGTGTAACCCCAACATAGTCAATCCGCACAGGCGATACAGGGCACGGGATGGCAGTGGAGCATGGTGTGTGAGAGGTCTCCTCGCGCTCCTCCTGGTCATATCACGCAGGCAATAGAACCTCAACGTCTATCATGGCACAAGTCAGATGGAAGTGTAAGGGGGACGCACCACAGCACGAGCAGCACTGACGTCACGGGAGGTGGCTCGCACCATCCCACCATTGCCCATCATACCAACCACGCCACATGCCATTGCGACTAAGTGCAAGCGCGTGCGCCACCACCCCCGAGCCCTCCCCAGAGAGGCCAAAGAGTGAATGTGTGGGCCATCAGCCACAGACGGACGCGGCCTGGCCGCAAGGGCAGCCACAGCCACTGGGTGTCGCAGGTGGCGGATCCGGAAGGCGAAGACTGTGATGCATAGTCCATGCAGGCCGGGTCTCCATTTGGGGCACCACGCAGGTGGACGGCGTCCCGCCACACATCATACCCTGAGACAGCCCACTCGTGCAACTGGACCCACACATACACTCCTTGCCCTCTCTGGTGCGAGCTTGGGGCTGCCTGTGCAAGCGCTAGCCTCGCAGGTGAGCATGCATATTGGGGGAGCGAGGGGAGGACATGAGGGCTGGGGCGAAGATGACTGTATCACTGTCAGTTAGTACAAGGGATGACCCAGATGTGGAAAGGAAGAGACGTGTCCCGTGTGTACTGCAACTAGTCGCCAATCCAACTACCCCCATGTCCGGAATGTAAGCCCGCACCTAGGCCCGCCCATCCGCCACATCGAACATACCACCAGCACGACAACCTTCCCATTCGAAACACTGACTGGGGGTGGCGACCAGTGTACAATCATGTGTAGCCTACCCACGCGTACATGTGGGCCCTCCATGATCCATGTCACCTGCGGCAAAGTCATGACATGCGCAATGAGGGAAGTGAGGAGAGCTGTCCGCCCCACGCGCAGAAGGTGCATCAGCTCCACAGACCCAGCAGCGAGTCCAGCAGGGGTCACATGTGCAGGGGCAGCTGTGCCTGGTGTGAAGGCACATGCATATAGACAGCACATCGACCAATGTGTAGTCTGCCCACATCTACAGTCCATCATCATGCGGACATAGGAATTGAACACAGGGCAACACATCTTAGTTGGTGCACCCACCGTGACCAACAATGCGCAATCATCGACGTACCCGCCCTGTGCATGGCCCCCCACCCAACGGAGGCACATCCAGTGCCACCATCCCACACACACAAGCCTTCCACGGAACATGCTGTGTCCAATGGTCAGTACAGAGTCAGCGCCCATGTGGTGGATCCTGAACAGGAGACACATGCACACACATGCCAGCTCCCACTGTGTACGTCTGCCACCTGGCACGTGCAATGTAACCTCTCACCTGTGACGTGTGACTGCAAGCACACAGCCGTCTTGGCATGGGGCTGTCAATGTGGACACCTGTCAATGTTTCGGGAGGTGTGATCCGTACAGTGCTGTACATAGGGTGCAGTGCTGACACCTACTACTGTCTCATATCCCCTCGTGCCACAGGTCCCACTTGTTTTGGCCGCTCAGCCTGTGCCCACATCGTCGTCGTCGTGTGCCATACTCATCCAGCCGCGGAAGCAGTTCCATGCTCAGCAGACATTCATGTTGCCGTGGCGTTGCCGCTTGACGGATATGCAGTCAGTCCCCATCAGCACGCCCCGCAAGTCATTGGGGCCTAGATCCCCATGTGCATGCACATGGCAGTGGTTTGTATCACTAGCCATTGCCATTGGTGGGAGACCTGTGTAAGTGTATTGTGGCCGTGCCGTCCCAGCTTGACAGCTGGGCTGTGGCTCATGTGCTTGCTCAGTCATGTCAGTGATGTGTATGTGGAATTGCTATGTGTCGTGTTGCTTTGACATGTGTCCTCTGCCATTGTCCCTAGGCGGAGACCGAACATTGACCGCCCATACCAATTGCTGGAAGACATGGAGGATACGGAGGTCATTAGGAAGTTTCGGCTGGACAGGCCAACCCTGCATCGACTGTGTGCCATGTTAGAACCCCATCTCCGTCCCCGCAGGGTGTATCCGACTGCTGTCACCCCCACGGCTAAGGTGATGGCCGCCATGCATTTCTTCGCCACTGGGTCATTCCAGCACACAGTGGGCAGTGGAGGAGGGATGTCCCAGCCCATGTTCAGCAAGGTGCTGAGGGATGTACTGGCAGCCATGATGCTGTACCGGAACAGGTACATCCGCTTCCCCAGGGCTCGTGAATTGGCGGCAGTGAAGGGTGCATTCTATGCCCTTGGCAGAATCCCACACGTCGTTGGAGCCATTGACTGCACACATGTCGGCCTTGTTCCACCACAGGCCACTGAGCACCTGTACCGCAACAGGAAGCACACGCACTCCCTGAATGTGCAAGTGGTGTGCCTTGCGGACATGGTGATCACCCACGTGTGTGCAAAGTTCCCAGGCTCGGCCCATGACGCACACATAATGCGCAACAGCATCTTGCCACGACTGATGTCCAATATGCAACAGGATCGTGCCTGTATTGTCGGTGAGTATGTGGAGTGGTGTAGCGTGCTGGCTGTGCGATGCTGTCCCCTGTCCAGTTGGATTAGCAACGGTTCTCTGTGTCCCTCACACCCAGGTGACTCTGCGTATCCGAATGGGGCATGGCTGCTCAGTCCATTGAGGAATCCTCGCACCCCAGCAGACGATCGCTACAATGAGGCACATGGGAGGACCAGACGTGTGGTCGAGCGTACCTTTGGCCTCCTCAAGTCCAGGTTCAGGTGCCTGGACCGCACCGGGGGTGTGCTGGCGTACTCCCCACAGAAGGTGTGCCAGATAGTGGTGGCGTGCTGCATGCTGCACAATCTGGCCATTCGGAAGCAGATCCCCCTCATCGTGGATGACGGAGATCAACCAGGGCCCCAGCCCGCAGACCAGGACAGCTGGAGTGAGGAGGACAGCGGAGAGGAGGAAGCTGGTAATGTGCGGCAGCAGCTCATCGCCCGCTACTTCACTTGACGGTGAGTGTCCATGTACGACGGCTGATGTGGCTGTATCTGTGCAGGTGTGTGTGTGCTGTGTCAGGGTGGCCGTTTGTTCACTGCGTGCTGTGTGTCAACGCTCCATGGCCAGGGTAGTATGCCACTGTTGGTGGCTGTGGCATTGTGCCCTATTGCTCTGTGCGATGTGTGTACATTGCTTGTAGTTGTTGACATGTACTGTGTGATGGGTGTGTGACACACTCATTGAATGTGCTCCTGTTCTGTCTCCCACCCCTAGGTCCCTACAGGCCCTCCGGATTCAATTGCCATGCCACGCATCAGGTGCCTTTCCGCCCAAGGTGGCCGTTGTATTCCGTACAAATAAAGCACAGGGCACAAACAGCAGTTAGTGAAAAAGGTGCATTTATTACAAACTGTGACATGTGATTGTGTGTAAGATGATGACAAAAGTGGTGCGTGCAGTGACAATGAGCTGTCGGTCATGGCTGCGTGATGATCAGGGTGTACCCACTGGTTCTATGTCCATAGTCCAACACACACATGCCATCCAGATGGCTGTGTGGAGTGGGATCGTAGTCCAAGTCAATGCAGTGGCTGGTCAAGGAAGGCTGGCGGAAGGCTGGCTGGCTGCCTCACTTGCGACTGGAGCGTGCGAAGTCCTCCCGGGAGATCTGTTTCCTCTTCGGACGGCCCCTTCCACGTTTGCGAGGGGGTGCCTGCTTGCGACATGCTGGTGGTTGAGGTGTGATCACTGGCTGTGGACGCAGGGGAACTGGACACTGCTGCTCCACCCTGCGCCCCGGCAGGTGGTGGCGGAGGGGGAGCTGCTGTCCCTGGCTGTGACCTCACCGCCACCACCAGCTGTCCCATGAGGTCCACGATTTGGCCCATACGGGCGTCCATGGACCTCAACACCCCCAGCACCTCACGCGTGTCTGAGGCAGACCGGACCCATTGTCCTTGGGCCTCTTCATAGGCCCCAAGGACTCTGGCCATGTGAGGCAGGGCATGGCTCCCAGGGGAGGCTGGCGTTTCCCTGACCCTGCTCCTCCTACCAGTCCTGCTGCCACCGGCCTGCCCACTAGCCACATTGCTCACCACGGTCCTCGCTGTGGCTCCCAGGGTGGATCCAGTCGTCCGGGCCACCACCTGCGCTGGGGCTGGTGCCAGCGGAGACGTGGCGGTGGTGGCGGCGGTGGTGGTCGGTGCGGCGATGGTGGCGGTTGCGGCAGTGGTAGTGGCCACAATGACCGTGGGTGTGGCCGCAACGACAGTGGCAGCAGGGGGCTGTGAATGTTCAGCAGCCCTGGATGATGGGTTGGTGGGTAGGAGGGGTCCTGGGGAGCGGCTGGGCCCTGCCACACCAGATGGGCCTGCTTGGTTGTCCGTGTCCGAAGAGGAGGACAGATCCTCCAGATCCGTGTGTCCTCGTTGGGGGCTTGTAGGCTGGCTGTGCTGGCTGCTGGCTCCATCCCCAGCATCCAGCAGTTCGTCACCTGTGGAGAGAATGAGATTAGTTATTGTGTTGCACCTGGCGAAGTATGTATTTGTCGTCTGACATTGACAGTTCGTGCAATCTCGTACATGGGTTTCCCGGAGGCGTGTGTGTGGCTGTAGCATCTGTAGTTGTGTGTGCTTGGCAATGGGACTGTGTGCTGTGCACATGTGGCATGGGACGGATTGGCCATGCCGATGGGTGTGTTGCTGTGCCCCTACTTATTGTGACTCTGGTGTATGCGGGCTCCTGGCCCATCCTGGGTCTGGTTTGTACTTTGCTTTTGGGGTTCAAATGGAACGCTTAGGAACGCATATGGCAACATGGGGGCCATGCCCCAGATTCGCATTTGGGAGGGAATATGCTTTTGGGGTTCAAATGGAACGCTTAGGAACGCATATGGCAACATGGGGGCCATGCCCCAGATTCGCATTTGGGAGGGAATATGCTTTTGGGGTTCAAATGGAACGCTTAGGAACGCATATGGCAACATGGGGGCCATGCCCCAGATTCGCATTTGGGAGGGAATATGCTTTTGGGGTTCAAATGGAACGCTTAGGAACGCATATGGCAACATGGGGGCCATGCCCCAGATTCGCATTTGGGAGGGAATATGCTTTTGGGGTTCAAATGGAACGCTTAGGAACGCATATGGCAACATGGGGGCCATGCCCCAGATTCGCATTTGGGAGGGAATATGCTTTTGGGGTTCAAATGGAACGCTTAGGAACGCATATGGCAACATGGGGGCCATGCCCCAGATTCGCATTTGGGAGGGAATATGCTTTTGGGGTACATGCTGTGAGCCATGGGTGCCGAACGTGACATGTGTTGTGGCAGCATGACAGTGCATGGTTTGAGGTGTGTGCATGCTTGACATGGCCTGCATATTTGCTGTCTGTTGTGATTACTGGACATGGCATTGGACGCATCGTTATGAGTGAGTGATGGTTGTGTGCCAGCCACCGTATTGCAGTTGTCCCATCTCCTTGGTGTGCGTGCTGCCCTGTGCCATGTGCATCACTGCAGTGCTCGGGGGGGTGTGGCCCATGTTGTGTGTTGTTGCTCACAGTGTGTCGTGCACTTCATTGACTTCTGGCACATGGTTGGTAATGGGCATGTATCTTAGCGTGACTGCTGTATGTGTGGCAGCTGTGCGGATGACATGCCTTTCATGAGACTGGGGCTGACGGATGGGATGGATGGTATGTTGTTTGTGCATGGTGTGTCTGTGTGTTTGATGGGTTCAGTGGTGTTCGTGTGCATTTATGTTGTTCCGCTCTGTTGCTTCTAGTGTTGTTTGTCTTACATAGGCGTAGTTGTGGGGTGTGTGGTTGACAGGCAGTTGGGGCTACATGGACAGGACTTCAATGGTGTTTCGGTTGTGTGTGATGAGTTGCACAGTGGCTGCCGTGTGGTACTATATTCAGTGTGGCTTGTGCATGCATACGTGGCTCCTTGGGTGTTGCTATGTCTGTGATGGGTCATGTGGGGTGTGAGTCTGTTGTTCATGTCCGTGTGCACATTGTTCACTTGTTCGTGACGGTGGGCGGTGCTGCGTGTTCGTCTGCTACGTGACATGTCCCATGTGTTGGTCGTGTTACGGTCCTCATGCCTCTAGTGATCCGGCCCTGTCCAGTTTCCCACCTGCAAGTTGTTCGTGCGTGCACTGTACTGGATGCCACATGGCTCTAAGCGGGGGTGCTCCATGTTGCAGGTCTGTGGGGGTGGGAGGGTGTTGTGGGTCGTGGGGTGGCTGGATACCCACTGACACCGATTGCTGTGGACCGTGATGTCTGCCTTTCGGCTGTCGTTGTGCACTGCGGTGGCTGACACGTGGGTGTGGGGTGTGGGGGATGCTCCTCCTTGCTGTGCTGTGGGACTGGGGCCTGGTGTGTGTTGTACTTGGGCTGTCCACCGTCCCACCCACTGCACTTTGTGTTCCTGCCACTTACCTGTTACTTGTCGGTTGGTGCAGCTGTGGCGGACACATGGGTGTGGTGGGTGCTCGTTGTGGCGCTTCTGGCATATTTGGGGACCTGTTGGTGGTTACGTGGCTGGCTTAGTGTACACATGTCCCCACGCATCTTGCAGTTGTTCGGTTTGGGCTGTGTGTGGTGGTGTCTGTTGCATGTGTGTGTGATGTGTTGTGTATTGTGTGCTGGACATGGGGGTGTTTGTCCCTGGGAGCTGTGGCATGGTGGTAGTGCATGTGAGTACATAGCGGTGTGCTGGTATACATTAGTTTGTACTTACCAGCCTCCACTCCCCTGCTAATCCGGCGAGGATCTCCGGATGTATTACGACTCGCACCTTCTCCTCCCACGCTTTGAAGGTCTTAAAGAGCGCGGGATTCCCTCCGCCAGTGACGGCAGCCAGCTCTCTGTTTTTGCCCTCCTTCTTCTTGACCAGGCTCTTGACGTCATTCCAACGTTTGTTAATCTCGACTCTGTTCCTGGGCAGGGTCCCGACTGCATTGACCTGGTCTACGATCCGGTTCCACATTCTGTTTCTGGTGGCTAGTGGTGTGTGCTGGACCATGTTCCCATAGATTTGTGGGTACACCTTGATGATCTCGTCGACCATGACCGTCAGCTCCATGGGCGTGAACTTGGGCATCCTTTGTGGTGCCATGGTGTTTGTGGTGCTGGTGCGGTGTGTGTTGTGTAATGTGCAGGGGGTTTGTGGTGCCGGTGTTTGGTGGTGGTGGTGGTGGTGGTGGTTGTGATGTGTGCGTTTCTGTGGTGTGCTGCTGTCCTTGCTGTGTCACTGTGTCCTCTCCTCTCCTCTCTGGTTTGCAATGTTGCAAGGGGTTGTGGTCTGTGGGAGTGCTGCTTTTGTACTCACCTATGTGGGTGTGTCCTCATGGTCTGTTGTTTTCAGGTGTGTTGTGTCTGGGGTTCTGGCCTTTGTATTTTTTGTTTGTCCGGGGGGTGTTTTCGGGATATGTACTGTGCTTGTGTATTTGTGCGTGCCTTGCTGTGTGGACTTGTTGGCCATGTTGTGTGCTATTGGTTTTGTGTGCGGATGGTTTCTGTGCAGGTACGTGGGCGCCATGGCTTCTGCCGTGTCGCTTCTCATCGGCGTTGTTTGCGCTGGCGGCCGGTATATTTGTGGTTTTTCCGCGCTCATGTCGGTGCGATCGTAATTTCACGTGCGGTGTGTCGGCCGTGAGGGCGGGCGGTTTTGTGTTGTCGTGCGTGTTTCCGTCCGTGGCGGGCGGTTTGACTCCGACTCGGACGTTGGCGGGCGGTATTTTGTGTGCTTTTTCCGCCGATGGCGGTATTCGGTTTGTGTAATCGTAATGGCGTGGTCGGTGTTCAGGCGGTGTGTGCGGGCGGATTTTTGCCGCTTCCATGCCTGGCGGAATTATTTACGCCGGGTATCGTAATGTGCCCCATAGTTGTTAAAAATATCGATTTTTTATTAATGTTATGTATTTTAGTATATATTTTATATATATTTGATGTATGTTTTTTTGTATAAGATTTGTTTGTATTTTTAATATATGTGTTACATTTTTAGTAGTCATCAATTTTCCTTTATTTGATTTTTGCGTTTTTAGTTCCGTAGCGGGTTGTGGGTTTATATGGGAATAGGGTGGGAAGTAATTTAATTATATAAAATTAATTGATTATTTTTAGTAGTTATTAATACTTTTTATTTGAATTTTGCGTTTTTAGTTCCGTAGGGGTTGTGGGTTTATAGGGGAATAGGGTGGGAAGTAATTTAATCATATTAAATTTATTGAATATTTTTTATTTATTATTATTTGTTTAATTGAGATGTTTTAGTATTAAATGGGCAAAGTAATGTATTAATAATTAATTAATAATTGGTTGTTGATTAATTTTAATTTGTTAATTGGTAATTAATTAGGGTAATTGTGTAAATAATTTTAGGTGTGTGTTGTGGTGTTTATAGGTGTAAAGGGTGGAAAGGGTGGGAAGTAATTTATTTTTAATTGATGAATTAATAATTAGTTGTTAATTAATTTTAATTAATTAATTGGTAAGTAATTATGGTAATTGTGTAATTAATTTTAGGTGTGTGTTGTGGTGCTTATAGGAGTAAAGGTTGGTAAGTATTTTGTGTTTAATTAATTATTATATAGTTGTTGATTAATGTTAATTATTTGATATATATTTTGTGTAATTGTTTATTATTTTGTGTGTTGTTTTTACTTTTAAAGGGGTAAAAGGTGGGTATTAAATTTACATTTTTAAATATTTAATTAGTTGTTAATAGTAATAGTTTTTCTTTTAAAAATAATATTTAATTGTGTGTTGTGTATATTATAGTGTTAAAGCATGTCTACTCAATGAATGTCTATTTTTTATTTTATTAATTGATTATTAATTATGTTAACTATGGAAATAAATTTAATTAAAAATGTTGAAGTGTTTTGTTATTGGTGTGGTGTTATAGGGTAGGAAACAAAATAAATATGTTTATGTTTTAATTAATTTGTTTTTTGAGATTTGCTACTTTTAAATAATTATTGTTTATAAATGTATTTATTAATTTATTTTATATATTATTTGTGTTTTTTTTAATATGTAATTAATATTATAATGTGTTCATTTTATTTGTTTAATATATTAAATTTTATATTTTAAAAATATTGTTTATTTATTTTTATGATTTTTAAAAAAATGTAATATTTTTTTTTTTTTTTCAATTGTTTAAGTGTTATTAGTAATTTGTACCTCTCTGCTGTTCAGCACTTTCCCTACTGTTGCATTCAATGGAGTGGAAATAGTAATTTTTACCCCTTCGCTATTCAGCACTTTCCCTACTGTTGCACTCACTGGAGTGGGAATAGTAATTTTTACCCCTTCGCTATCCAACACTTTCCCTACTGTTGCACTCACTGGAGTGGGAATAGTAATTTTTACCCCTCCGCTATCCAACATTTTCCCTACTGTTGAACTCACTGGAGTTGGAATAGTAAATTTAATTACTCCACTATCCAACACCTACCCTACTTTTGCACTCACTGCAGTGGGAATAGTAATTTTTACCCCTCCGCTATCTAACACTTTCCCTACTGTTGCTCTCTTTGGAGTGGGAATAGTAATTTTTGCCCCTCCGCTATCCAACACTTTCCCTACTGTTGCACTCATTGGAGTGGGAATAGTAATTTTTACGCCTCTGCTATCCAACATTTTCCCTACTGTTGCACTCACTGGAGTTGGAAAAGTAAATTTAATTACTCTGCTGTCCAAAACTTACCCTACTTTTGCACTCACTGCAGTGGGAATAGTAATTTTTACCCCTCTGGTATCTAACACTTTCCCTATTGTTGCACTCTTTGGAGTGGGAATAGTCATTTTTGCCCCTCCGCTGTCCAACACTTTCCCTACTGTTGCACTAATTGGAGTGGGAATAGTAATTTTTACCCCTCCGCTATCCAACATTTTCCCTACTGTTGCACTCACACGAGTTGGAATAGTAAATGTAATTCCTCCGCTATCCAACACTTACCCTACTTTTGCACTCACTGGAGTTGGAATAGTAATTTTTACCCCTCCGCTATCCAACACTTTCCCTACTGTTGCCCTCTTTGGAGTGGGAATAGTAATTGTTACCCCTCCGCTATCCAACACTTTCCCTACTGTTGCACTCTTTGGAGTGGAAATAGTACTTTTTCCCCCTCTGCTATCCAACACTTTCCCTACTGTTGTTATAACTGGAGTGGGAATAGTAATTTTCACCCCTCCGCTATCCAACACTTTCCCTACTGTTGTACTCACTGGAGTTGGAATAGTAAATTTAATTATTCCGCTATCCAACACTTTCCCTTCTGTTGCACTTATTGTATTGGGAAATGTAAGTTTAATTTTTTTTTAATAGTTTAATGTTTTAATTTATTATAGATTTTGTTTTATTTTAAATTATTGATATATATATATATATATTATTTTTATATAATTTTAAAGTTTAGAAATTCAATAAAGATAATAGTTAATAATTTTTTTAAGTAAATATATGTATATGTATACATTTTTATTTGTGTATTTATATTTTTTTAATTAAGTTTATTTGAATATTTAGGTAAAATGTATATTAAATGTAATTTATTTTGTTAAAAATAATTAGATTATTTAATATATTTACTATATATTATTTTATTTTATATATATATTTTTAATCGATATTTTTGACATCTATATTTTTTACCTCAATATTTTTGATTCAATATTTTTGTACTTACCTGTTAAGGTATTGGTGTCGATATTTTTGCAGTACATATTTTTGTTTCGACATATAGAACATCGATGTTTGTTACATCGATATTCTATCAGTGAACCGTAAGTAGGAGGTTGGACATGTACTTTTAAGTTTGACATGTCCTGGTAGCAAAAAACTCCTAAATGAGTTTTTTGCAACTGTCAGGCCTCCTGTAGGATAATATTTGTGGATTCCTTATTACATTTAATACGCTGCAATTTCCAGTTGGTAGCTGGTAGCTATGTCATGTCTGGTGTCTTTGGAATTGTGGCGAAGTGCCCTCTTTGATGGTAAAGTCGGGTTTTTTATCACAATTTTAAAAAAAGCCACTTTTAGAAGTTGACATTTTTGTGCCCTTATTCCTTTTGTCCTTATAGCCTGCCTAAGTCACATGACTGGATGTAACTGACAGTTAGACTTCGTGAATTCCTTCCAGACAGTCACACAATAGAGGGGTTAGGTGTGCCTGAAGGTGCCATCTGCTGGCAGGATGGGGGAGTGAAGCTGAGCACAGCCCCACTTACAACTGGATAGCCTGTGCGCTGCATTCACACAAAGGGCTTAACGACCACACCTTGTTACTGCAGTTAGCTTGGAGCCAGGGCAGGGGAGGCAGGAAATTTCCTGCACTTGAAAGCCACTGTCTAGGAGCTTCTCCCACCTTCAAGAACCAGAGCACCAAGATATAAAAAGGGGACTTCAGGAACCAAACCTTCGGTACAATAATGGACCTGCGGATACGCTGCCAGCAAGAAGGGCTGCTGTGCTGCGGAAGGGCTGCCACTCACCGGGACTTATGCTCCGAAGGAACTGCTGCCCTGCTGACCTGTTGCCCTCTTGCCTGGGGTGGAAAGACTGGACCTGCAACCTCATCTTGATCCCAGGGCTACCAGAGTCACTCCAAGGGCTAACCCTCTAGCCTCCTGATCCTGATTCCCCAACATCCTACACCAGCACCTGGACCCAGCTGAAGGGAGTTTCTGTCCCCAAGATGTGCCCCCCAGGTCCTAGACCCTTGGGGCCTAATTATGTGGTGGAACGGCGGTACGACCTCCACATTACGACCCTAGTGGTCGTGCTGCCATCGGACCGCCGACTCCGCCAGGGAATCGTCATTCCCTGGTGGAGGCACGGCGGTACAGGGGCATCTATATGCTTGGGGGGACCGCCGTGGTCCCAGCAAGCATATTACAAGTTTCCTCTCCGCCAGGGTTATCATGCTGGTTGCTCCTTCATGAAAAGCCTGGCGCAGAAGAAAAAAAGGGGGCCCTGCAGGGCTCCCTTGTGTCCCACAACCTGTGGATGCACGCAGGGGGCATAACCTGTGCCCCCCTGTGTGCAAGCACAGAAGTTCCAGCACGGCATGGACTTTCAGTCCATGTCATGCTGGAACCTTTTTTGACATTCCCAATGTGGTGCCTATTTTATAGGCACTGCCGTGGGAACACCAAAGGAATTGCCCGCCAATGACAAAAAAAGTAATTATTTTTTGGCGGGCAGTTCTCATGCAGGTTTTGCAGTGCGGCGACGAGGTGTCCCGCCGCTGTACCATCAAATTCATAATTGGCCCCTTGGTGTGGCTCAGAGAGCAGAAATCAAGCTTTTGGGTTCTTTGCAACTGTGAACGGACCCGTTCACACTGAGACCTTGTTGTTTGCACCACGATTCAGCCCGAAGCTTCATCAGCCTGACTCATTTTGTGCTGAGCTACCCAGGGTTAAGCACAGGTTAATTTAGTGACTTTTTGTAGTTCACCCTGCAAGAAATTGTGGCTGTTGCTTGACCAGGGCTTACACCCCAGTCAACCAACAACCCAATTTCTAACAGAATGTTTTTGTATTAGATGCCACATTGTCTATTTGATAATACCAGAATACTACTCCTTCATACATTATCAACTTTCAACTTTCAACCAATATATTATTCAGTAAATATGCAAACAATATATGCATTTCTTTGTAAAGTAACCTATAATGTTTGTACAATAATAATTAGTAAGATTGCAATTACTGCAAAAATGATATATACTTGGGTTTTTTGTCAGCCAGAGCATCTGGTTATATAGTGGAGCTATTCATGTATATATGTTCATTGTAATGACAAACCTGATCACAGCTTTCAATATGGAGCAGTCAATATCACTCACATGATACACAATGGCATCTCAATCTTACACGCCACGTGGGGTGCCACGCGACTGCGCCAAAATGGCGCATTTTCTGATGTTCGTAAGTGCATATTGATGGTCTAGCTTTTCACATGATGGGAGCAGCGTATGGTGCAGAAGCTGGTGAATTTTAACTGGACAATTCTGTATAGAGCTAACTCCACAATGTGCAGGCCACCAAGTGGAAGTGTTCCAAACACCTACACAGTCCCAAATAAGAGACTAAGGGCCTGATTCCAACATTTGGCAGACAGGCTAACTGTCACAAACATGACGGATATCCAATCCACAGTACTACAATTGCATTATATCCTATGGAACTTGTAATACTGAGGACGGGGTATTTCATCTGCCGAACTTGCAATCAGGCCCTAAGATCCTAATGCTACTGAATTCACCTGGTGAGTCCTTTTTTCAGACCCATGGGCCTTCTACAAGCTATTAAGCCACTTCTCTCTGCCTTGATGGCTCGCAACTGCACTTTGGACAAAATATTTGGTTGATATGCTGGTCAAAGATTCTGCTGAACTGCAATCTGATATCCACTGCCAGAGCACGATCCCCAAATCCCTCATCATCCGCATAGTCTGTGAGTCCTTTTTTTAGGATTGTAGCGATGTATTAATTTATTTTTTAAAAGGAGAAAAGAAAAAAACCATACAACATCCTTCGCCTACATCCATTGGCCGGTGAAGTAGCTAAGATCAGAGGAAGGAAGGGGGTGGGGGAGGGGAAATGGGAGGCAAAACAATTAAATAAAGTAACCATTATATGCACATGTCAATCTATAGAAGCCATCACTCTGTTCTTGTACCGAGGTCTGAAGTGGTGGTGGGTGTTATCTGTAGTATACGCAAATACATAGGGCACATGAGCTCCGGGTATACTCCTGAGAAGTGTTTTACACATGATCGCCATTGTTTTTCAAATTTGGGCAAAGTGCGATTGACCACAGCTGTTAATTTATCCATCCCCAACAAATCCCAAAGCTTGTGGAGCCAGTCAGTGTGTGTCGGGACAACGTCAGTACCCCATTTTGACAATAAAACTTGTTTTGCCACACATAACGCCAGGGTAATGGCCTTCCCCTTATTGGAGTGTAGTGGGTAGGTTAGTGTGTTGGGCAGTCCCAAATGGACATAGCTAGGGAAGCGCGGTATTTCGGTGTCAAACATCTGGTCAATGTCTGCAAGCACCTCCTCCCAGTACCTATGCAACTTAGGGCAATGCCACAACAGGTGAGTAAGTGTGCCCGACTGCGCACAATGCGTCCAACATGTATCCTCCTGTCCCAACTGCCACCGGGCCAGACGTGCAGGTGTGTGATGCCAGAAGTGTGCCAGCTTTAACAACGTCTCCAAGCCGGAGGCACAAGTGGGGGATGTTCGGGCATGATGTAAGATGTCTGTTCATTCTTTATCCGCGAAACGCCGCTCGCATTCGAGTTCCCAGCGTCTCCTGGCCGGGGTTTGCAAAGGGGTCCTCTGTGTATTTAAGAAGGAGTATATATCAGATAGGATGCAGGAGTCGTCCTTTCTAGAGAGAAGCCAACATTCGAATGGCGTCAGTCGCCTGCTAGCATGCGGCCTAATGTCAGGGCGTCACCCAGTGCCTAATAGCCAAGTAATGCCAGTATTCGGAGTCTGGGAGCCCAGAAGTCCTGTTGCACCACTTTAAACTCTAGCAGGCCTGTCACTTCAAATAGATCCCCAATTTGCTTGCAATTGGCCTCTTGCCAGCGAATGAATGTCTTCTCTTGTGTGGCTGGTGGGAAATCTGGGTTCCCTATAATTGGTGTGAGCGGGGAAATCTGTGTGGAGAACTGCTTGGAGGAGAACATCCTATCCCAAACCCCCATTGTGGCTCTAACTACAGGCGAAATGTAGACCCCGGGTGGACGGTGTTTGCGTGGGAGCCAAGGGATCTTCCAGATGTGGACACCCGCCACTGCCTGATCTAGAAAACACCAATGTTTCTCAGTCATTGGGCGCTGCCATTCAACCATGTAGCACAGTTGCGCCGCCTGGTAGTATTTCATCAGGTTGGGAATACCCAAGCCCCCTTTGGCCATTGGCAGATAAGCCCGCTCTCTGGCCATTCGGGCCCGCTTACCAGCCCATATGAAGGATTCGAGTGCCATCTGCAATTTTTTTAGAACAGTAGCGGGTGGCCCTAGCGGCATTACTTGCATAAGGTACAGGATTTTGGGGAACAACGTCATTTTGACCGCCGCTATGCTGCCCACCCAGGAAAATGGGACCCCCCTGCCAAGATTGAATATGTGACTGCACCTTCTTGAGGATATCTGAATAGTTGCGGGTCACCGTGTCCTCTAGGGTCGGAAAAATCTGAATACCCAGATATGGGATGCCCTGCTGTGCCCAGTGGAAGGGGAACTCCGCTTTCAAGCGTTGTTGCTCCTCCTGTGGGACTGTGATGTTGAGTGCCTGGGTCTTAGATGTGTTCACCTTGAAACCCGAGACCTCCCCGAATGCTGCAAGCTCTTCTAGGAGGGGGGGCAGTCAGTGGCACAGGTTTGTAACGGTCAGCAGCACATCATCAGCATATAAGGCTATTTTGTGTGATTGGCCTCCCATTCAGACTCCCTCTATTTGTGGGTGATGACGGATGCGTTCCGCTAGTGGCTCCATGTAGAGCGCAAATAGTAATGGTGAGAGGGGGCATCCCTGGCGAGTCCCTTTGGAGATAGTGAAGGTCGGGGACTGCGTATTGTTCACCCTGACTAACGCCCTAGGCCCCGCATACCCCGCCCAAACCCAGCACTGGAATCTGGGTCCGATACCCACCGCCTCCAGCACCGTTTGCAGGAATGGCCAATGAACGCAGTCAAAGGCCTTCTTCGCGTCTATTGAGAGAAATAAGGTCGGTTTTTGAGAGCACCGCGTCTTGTCAAGTAAATGGAAAAGCCTTTTAGAGTTGTCCCCACATGTACGACCTGGTATGAAGCCAGACTGATCAGGCTCAATCAGCCCCGGCATGCGTACCCCCAGCCTTGCGGCTAGTATCCCCATAAAAATCTTTGCGTCCACATTTAGTAAGGAAATAGGACGGTAGGAGGCGCAGCGTTGGGGATCTTTATCTGGTTTGGGCAGCACTGTTATCATTACCATGCGCATAGTTTCGGTTAGTTCCCCAGTTTCACTAAAAGAGTTGTACAATCGGGTTAGTATAGGGGACAACAAGGAGGCAAACTGTTTGTAGAAAGCTGGTGTAAACCCATCTTGTCCTGGCGCCTTATCGGGTTGGAGTCTCCAGATCGCCTCCCGCACCTCCCGCTCCGATATGTCCTTCTCCAGAAGGGGGACACTAGTGGCTTGCAACTTCGCTATGGGGGCCTGCGTAACATAAGGGGTGCAGTCCTCTAAAGATTTCCCCTCGGCCCTATAGAGGTCCGCATAGAAACGCCCAAACTCCCCCGCTATGACCTCATCCCCTGTGATGAGTTCATAGTTGCCGTCCTTGAGGCTTTGCACGCGCCTGGCATTTACCAGTGCGCGCAGTCTGTGTGCCAGCAGTTTCCCTGCTTTGTTGCCCCCTGCATAGTATTTCTGACGCATTCTCAATAGTGCATATTCTGCAGCATCCATATACAACGCCCTAAGCTGCTTACACGCTATGGTCATTTGTCGCCGGGCTTTGTGGGAGCCTGTACTCCGATGGGCCTTCTCCAGCTCTTTAACCGTGTCTTCTAATTGGGTACGCTTCAGTGCACGCTCTTTATGAAGTCGGGCTGCGACTGCTATATATTTACCTCTGATAATGGCCTTAAGGACCTCCCAGAGTGTTGCTATTGATGTCTGGGGCGTGTCAATAATGTCAAGATAATCCCCAATGGCCTCCCCCACTTCTTTATTGGTGGCATCATAGGATAGCATTTTAGGGTTGAGGCGCCACGACCCACCGTTCCGACGGGACGTTGGTAGGTATAGGTCTATCTGGATGGGAGCATGGTCTGACAAGGACGCCACATCAATGGTGGCCTGAGTAACTCTAGGGGTCAGGGAGGCTGAGACGAGGAAGAAGTCAAGCCTGGCATAAGATTGGTGAGCTGCAGAGAAGAAAGAGTAGGAGTGTGATGTCGGGTGCAATTGCCGCCAAATGTCGGTCAAACAGGCCTCTGTTAGCCATCGTGTGCCCTGTGGAGTGAACATCCTGATGTTCCCTGGGCGTGGGGGAGTTCTATCTAACGCAACATCCATTACTAAGTTAAAGTCGCCCCCAATTACTAAGTGTGTGTCTGGAGAAGCTAGCACTTTCCCAGCGCCTGGATTATGAATTGTTCTTGTTGGTCATTAGGTGCATATATGGAAGCTAAAGTGAATGGCTGCTGGGCGTAAGATAACCGCAAAGACAATAACCATCCCAGGATGTCAGCTTGAACCGAGACAACTTTCCCTCAAAAGTGTGTAGCTACCAGCATTGCTACTCCCACCCTTTTCCCTGGACCGGAGGACCAGAATTGACGGTCGAACCATCTAGAGCGCATTCTGGGCCAATCTTTTTTCAGAAGATGAGTCTCCTGTAACAGGCACTGGTCACACTGAAACGCCCTCAGCTGATGTAGTAGTGCTATCCTCTTAGTCGGTGAATTGAGACCTCTTACATTAAGGCTAACTATGCGTATCATGTCTGTGAGATTGTGGCACCGCTATTCATGCCCACCCCCCCGCCTGTATCCGCCCGCTTGTACCCAAATGTGAGGAGTGGCATGGCAGTAGTATGCTGTGCATATGAGCATGTAAAGAACATTTCAACATTAACAAATAGAAGAACAACTGCACCAACGGGTGCACGACTTGCAGTTTTGTATGGAGGGTCCATGTCAGTCGCAGTCCGTAGCAGTGTTCTAAGAATGGTAAGGGAGTCGTCTGCTCCCGCCGCTACCGGTTGCCGTAATAAGAATCTGTGTGAGTTCCGTGGAGGTTCAGCTAGCCCCTTGTCGGCAAATTTGAGGACAAGTCACAGCGCCTTCAATCTGTTTCCCCGTCTGGGGATCACTGTCGCTCGGCTATTTGCTGCAGGAGGGCCGAGCGCTCATAGATGCTCTCGATTTTCATTGACCTGCTTGGCTGGTGAGGTGTGCGGTTCTTCATGTGTCTTCCTCGTTTCAGGGTTTGGGGGGGCAGCTGAGCCGTAGGACGCGCAGACGAGGCTTCCCTGTCAATCTCTATACTCAGAATATCCGCTGCTTCCAAGGGTGTGCGTACCACTCTCGTCTCACCTTGCCACGCAAAAATCAGGCAGAAAGGGTGGCCCCATTTATATCCCACTCCTTTGTCCCTCAGGAATTCGGTCACTGGTTTCATTTCTCGTCGTCTCTGAAGTGTGATATTCGACAAGTCTTGATAGAGTCTGACCTTGTTGCCTTCGAAAAGGACGTGGGGCTGATCCTGCACCGCTGCCATAATCATCTCCTTTTGTTTATAGTTGTGAAGGCACGTTAAAATGTCTTGGGGGGTTCCTGGAGATGCCGAGGGACGTCCTGCCCTGTGAGTACGTTCCAGCAAGAGTTCCTTTCCCTCCAGATCCGGCACTATCTGGCGAAAGACACGTAGTCTTCCAGGCGCCCCGCATCCACCTGCAATGGCACTCCCTTTATGCGAATATTTGATCTGTGGGACCTGTTTTCCAAATCTTCAACATGGAAGTTAAGATCTGCATTGCGGTCTCTAAGCTCCAGGAGCTCGCGGCAAAGCGCTTCCAGCTCTTCTTCCCTAGAGTCCCCAGCTCCCTCAACAGTGTCCACTCTCTGCTCCAGTACCCCCATATCGTGGTGCAGTTCTTTGACCTCTGCAGTAACCTCTGTATGGAAGGCCGCAATGTCGTCCCTCAGGGTGCCAAAGAGTGCCTCCATGAAGCCGCTTGTAATGGGGGCTTCCTCATTCATGTCGTGTGATGTTGGGGCACTTGCTACCGTCGTGCTTGGGGAGGGTGGGGACGTTCCCACTTTCTTGGGTGTGCCCCTGGCCAGGAGATCCTTGATGGAGGCCATTTCCTTCTTGGCCCTGGCGCTGGTCATTGTAGAATCTTGTCCATCCCCGTCCAGGCCTCGTGCGCTCCAAGATTGTGGCTGGATGCAAGGCCCTGCAGGCCGAGCGCAGTGGACCTGGTGCTTTTACAGTGGTCGGACAACCTCTCCCCACTGCTGTGATGGCGTTGGGACTGGGGGGCCTCCACTGCCCTCAGCACGAGCAGATTCCTCTGTTCCTGGCTTCCGGTAGGCCCCGAACGGCCAGCGGCCCCCAGCCTATTACAGGAGCACCAGGCCCCTGCCAACACAATGGCCCCTCTGCTATGAGCCAACGAACCCTGCTTTGAACTATGCTCCGCTGAGGCAGACATGGGAAGATGCCTCTGCTGTGGATCGGCAGCCCGGGTTATGACTGGGGATCGTCTTTGCTTCGTTACCGTTTGGGGCTGGGAGCCTCCCCTATCATGCCTCTTCTCCAAAATGTTGGCCCATGTCAGGGGTGGAGTGCGGTGCACACCCCTAGCACCCTGCACAACACTGTCCATGCAGGGGGAGGGGGCACCACTACTGCTTGAAGCCCCGGTCTAAGCCTCCCCTTGCTGCCGCGTAAAGCCACTGCCTCTGCCTTGCCGCCGTTCTCACCTCCCTGACCGGTGTTTGGCGCCGCTTGCTCTGCTTAGTGGGTGGCCCCATGCAGTCGCTTCTTCCCCTCTCCTGCCGGACGGAGGAGCCACCCTCCGAGACCGCCTCTTCGAGCTCCGACGGCACTCCGATGCTGCCTCAGCTACCTCACTGCCCCCGGGGCCCGGGTGCTTCAGGTCCCGCGCGCTTGGCCCGGTCCCTGCAGGCACTGCCAATTTCCCACTGGGCCCCCCGGCAGCACTGCAGGCGGCCGTGGTGCCGTGACACTCACTCCGGGCGTCCGATCCAGTACGGAGCCCTCCGGTGGTGCGCGGGTCCACCGCACTCAACGCGGCGCCGTTTTGTGGGGTCTTGTGATCTCGCGCCCTCTGGCTCCAGACGCTCGGATCAGCCACAGTAGGCACCGCACCCGTCCCCAGGCAACACCGGCGGGACCAGCAAATCTTCCGCCTCCAGTGCTGTGAGACTGGGGCCGCCGCTCCCCCGGGAACCGCTATTTTAGAGATCCGGCGCTGCGGAGCTCCGTATTTTAGTTACTGTCCGGGCGCCATCTTGGACACGCCCCCTTGAGTCCTTTTTTTGACGATGTACAATAGGACCATATATAGGACCATATATTGGTCCCTCCTGAGCAATTTCATATTTTCTTTCATGTATATCTTTTCTTTAATGAACATATGTCAACTTGCTGTTTACTTAAATATAATCCATGCTTACAACTGAATTACTTGAACCCCTGTCCCTTGGTAGGCCCAATAGGAGTACACTATGGGGGATATTCTCAAGAACGTGAGATAAACATCGCCAAAATAGGTTAACGCAAGTTTTCATATCGCCGTCTATTGCGGGAAAATAACTCCGTGCTATCTTCGTATTCTCAACATGGCGGTAACATGCGATAGTCTCCCGATAACGCGTCAAATGTCCGCGATAACATTACCGGGACGGCGATGAAAATCCAAACCTGAACGCGAAAAAAGTTGCGATGGGCCCAACCGCGACAAGACAATAAGCAAAAAGCAGTGCCAGGCCTGCAAATCACACACGTCAGGCAGGAAAAATAACTACAAAAGCAGAAAAAAAAACACAAACAAAAAACAAACTACAGCGAAGCACAATGGAGGCAGCCGGAGCAGGTACAGAGGACGGCCAGAACCCCACAAGCCCCCCGGAGGAGCAGCCTGGGACCTCGGGGACAGGGAAGGGCAAGGACAAGAAGAAGAGGAAGACATGGTTCAGTCCGCAGGAAAACAGGATCCTGATCACGGAGGTGATAGAACACCATCAACAACTGTTCGTCACCTCCACTGTGTCATTGGCAACAAAAAATGCAACATGGCAGTCCATCCTGGACAAGGTGAATGCAGTCGGAGTGCTGAGGAGGACAATGGAAGAGCTCAAGAGGCGCTGGAATGATGTGAAGCGCAAGACCAAGCAGAAACTCGCCAACAACCAGAAGGCAGCAATGCAGACTGGAGGTGGGAGTCCAGCGCCACAGGAGGAGCTGGATGAGATGGAGGAAATGGTGTCCACAGCCTCAGTGGGGAGACAGTGGCAGGAGTTGGGGGACCGGACACTGCTCAAAATGACCTGACACAACAGCAACAGGGTGAGTAACCACCAGGGACAGGTGGATGGGGGGAGATGGGCACAATGGCACACATGCACAACCAAGCGGAGCACAGTGCACACCCACAATGACTCTGGATCATGTCCCTGATCCCCTTGGCACACTGCAGCACACCTAGAAACAGCAAATAGGCCCCCGTCGACTATGTGCCCAGAGGGGGCCCTTCCCACACATCACCAATCTCACAACCAACCCATGCACATGTGCTGAACCCAGCAAAGCTGCGGGTCCGTGAGCCACACTGACAATGCAAGTGACACTGCATGACAATTAGCATGGCTGCTGTCCGATCATCATGACATGGTGCACGCCACCACACTAAGTGTGGACCACATCCGTAAAGGAGCAGGTCACACTCTGACACATCCACCTGCACAAACAACCCCTGATGTCAACAACACATCTGCGGACAAACCATGCCCAAGAGTCCCAACTCCCCCAAGACCCAAATTCACCCAAGTCTGCAACATCTCAGTACTGTATGGGCACAGAAGTCAAAGGCACACCGCCTGAAAGGGACAAGGGGCAGCAAAATCAGAGCTGCAGGGGCGACTCTCCCAAAATGCAGCACACACATATGACATTCAGAGCACATCAGCATTGAACAATGTGGTACAAACTGCAACACGTCTACAACAGGACAGAGGACACAACAGGTGCCACTTCTGTGTAGAAACTGGCCAATCACATTTGGCATAGCAGGGAAATGTGAGATGTCAATGTACAAGTACAAACACATATCTGTGATGTTGACGAAATGTCAACTGTCCTGCATCAAATAGGCAGCTCCTCCTAAACAGTCACAATGCACATTGCCATGCAGTCTGCATGTGAACTTGTACAATGCGACAACAAACATGTGAACACAATGTAATACTGCATCTCCCCTTCACATTGCAGAGGGAGCACCAACACCTCCTGCAGAGCAGCCCCAACAACTCTTCACTGATGACGATGAGGACATCCCCGACATCGACACCGAAGTCCTCCAAACCCTCTTTGACAGCTTCGGCACCCCACCTCCAGGAGCAGAGCAGCCCAGCTGCATCGAGGAGACCCCACCCCCTGCACAGACCACACAGCAGGAAGCACCTACCACCCCGGCTGTCTCCCAGGATCCCCATGAACAACACATGGCCTTCCAACGCCGTGTGTTAGAGGGCCAGGAGAAGATGGCTGATCAGGTGCAGGTGGAGTTCGACCTCATGGCAGCCAAACTTGATGCCATACATGGGTGTCTGATTCCCATCAGGGAGCACTTACAGTACCTAACGGACACCCACAGTCCACTGCATGCTCTCCAACGATCCATGGCTGACATCGCTGGAGTCATGTGACTGAGACAAGAAGAACTGTCCAGTCAGAGTGGCTCCAGCGATGTCAGCCGGGAGTTGGGACAGATGCGGGGGCTCATGGAGAACATGGAGCGGATGACGGCGGAAAGAATGACTGCCACGGCTGCACACCAGCGAGATGTGGCTGGGACCTTCCATGCCCTGCAGCACATCGTCATGGCATTGCTGCCTCAAGGCCTTGCGCAGATGAATGCTGCTGCTGCTTCAACATCCACATCTCCGCCCCTGATGTGTCAGTGCCTCACAGTGTGGCAGGCAATCCACCTCCGGCCCCCGATGTGTCAGTGGCACACAGTGCTGCCGACATTCCACCACCACCCACGTGTGAGGCACATGTGACATCAGAGGACGAAGATGCGGGTGAATCAACCTTACTGGTAAGGAGGAGGCAGTAGCATTCATCCCGCCATATGGCCTGTTTCTGCTTGGTTCTGCCCTTTGCATCATCACCTTCCACTGTCCCCCGATACACTCTGCGACACTCACCTTGGACCTCGACATGGACTGCCATATTCTGTTTGGTTACCAATGACACAGCAATCAGACTGCGGACTGAACTCTTCCTCTTCCGATGTACTTGTCATTCCCTGAAGGACTCTGGCTGGCCCTCCACGGGCCAATAATGTGAAGTGGGGTTTGCATGGCCCTGTACTGCTCCACCTGCAACACTCCACTGGATGTGCATTAAACATTCAGAATCGCACAGATGTGTCATGTCTTTGATCATACAAGTATGAAAGTATGGATGAATGTAGGGTCAGTGATTCCCCCTTACGTCCATGTTGCACATGTCGTGGGACTTGAGTCACGGGGTGCAACATTGCCGATTGCGGTACGTGTGGCATAGACACTACAACAGAGAGACAAGCATCAGTTACTTCCTAGTCCAGCCCAGAACTGAAGCACGCCCAGAGCCCCGGGGTCATTGTTCCCACCCCTACGCTGCCCTGGCATACGCCAGGCCAGACCACTCTGCTTACGCTCAGAGGGGACGACGACAAAGCTACATGTCCCACGTCTTCCCTGTAGTGATCTGCTGATCACTGGTCTAGTTGTCAGCATGCCATAGCCACTCCCTGAGGGCTGTTTAACAGTACACCCACACCACACCCATCCAGCACAGGCGTCACAGGACATGTGACCCTGCCAATAAAAGGGGCCTAGCACATCACATCCCCCACTGCCGGAGATGACATGATGGCGTCCGCATCCACGGAACTCAGTCATGAGGAGTCCGTGACCTGTGTTGCACTGAGTTAGTGGCACCCGCTGCACTGCGGCTGGCAGGGGCCTACCGCCACGTGGCGATGACTTGCATTGCACAGGGTTAGTGGCACCCGCTGCACTGCGGCTGGCAGGGGCCTACCGCCATGTGGCGATGACTTGCGTTGCACAGGGTTAGTGGCACCCACTGCACTGCGGCTGGCAGGGGCCTACCGCCACGTGGCAATGACTTGCGTTGCACTGAGTTAGGCCCACCTGAAGAGCTAAGCGGGTGTGCAGCCTGCGATGATGCATTGGCCTCGATACGGCGTCCAGCGAATCAAGACTCAAATTGAACAGTGTGCCCTGCTGGACCACAGTGAACGCGCAGGCAGCAGTCAGCACACACATGACTCCACGGTGCGGTGCCGCAGGGTGCACTGGGGGCCAGTGGCGCAGAAACCAGCGACCAGCTGAGGAGGTTGCACCGGCACGTGGAGGGCCCTCTTGGAGACACGCCGGTGGCGGCAGGTGAGCATTGAGGCCTGGGTGCGCAGGGGCGGGCAGTCATCGCTGGGTGGCGGATCGGTCTGGGGACCAGGGTTGGGGTGCAGCAGGCGCACAGGATCGCGCAGGCACCACCGGTCACGGCGGCGGCCTCGTGGCTGGGTGGGGGGTGCAGCCCTGGCAGGCACGACCCTGCATGTGATGACGTGATGTGCGCGAGTTGGTTTGGGACGTAGCCACCTCATCTCCAGTGTGAATGTGCCCGTTGAAGGTGGTCGGCCACGTGTGTGTAGGCCTATGGGCAGGTTGTGGCGGAGACTGAGACACACGCAGTAGTCACTTTGTTGGTGGATTTGCGACGTGTGCTTTCCCACAGTTGTGAGTTGTAGGATTGTGGAGTTGAGGTGTGTGGTGTGTTCAGTTGGTACTTGCCGATGGGCAGTGCATTACCATTGATGCCATCCTCAAAGCGCTGGTTGGTGGCGGACTTGCGGACATGTGGGAATCATGCACACTGCCTGGGGAGTTTGCGACAACATTGGTGGACAGGCCACGGTGGTCCACTTTTGTCTGCACATTGATGGCATGCGTGTGGTTGCTGTTGCGGTGCTTGTGTGCAGTGTCGGCAGGGGACACAAGTTGTACACGTGTGCTGTGAATTGCCCCCAACACGTGCGTGACCCCAGCTATGGCGTAGTTCCCTTGCGTGGTCTCAAGATGTTCGTGCGCAGTATGGGGGGAGTGAGGGGCAGGGGTATCGAGCTGACACACACTGTGATGCTTTCAGGTATGATGAGTCCTGCATGATGTGACTGTAACAGCAGTTTGTGTGGTCGTTATCTTCCTCTTCATTCCTACGACGGTTACGGCCACATGAAGTTCTGTTACGGTCTTCTCATGCATGGTTCATCATGCCTGTGAGCATTCTGGTTTGTCCAAGTGCAGTACACTGTACCTGATTAGGCATGTGACTATACGGAAGTTTGACCATTGTCACCATTTCTCCCACAGGTTTCTGAAGACACGTTGCCCTGTTGAAGTTCCCCGTTGGACATGGAATGCGTTGGCTGAGCTTTTCGTTTTGTTTGTTTGTGTATTTGTAATAAAGTTCTGTTTTTACACTACTGTTGACTACTGGACTTCATGGCCTGGCGCACCCATATTTCGGTTACTACGATCTTGGGTCTGGGGCACGGAGGTGTCTAGCACGGCTGGCGTTGGGGTTGGTTGCACAGGTACACTACTAATTGGAACTATCGTGTGGTGCGGATACAGGGGCCCGCCGTTGCTTTTGTGGACATGCATCCATGAAATGTGTGAGGGAGTTTGATGGGGCTGGCTGTGTGACTCCTCCGACTCCGGCAGTTGTTGGTTGGAAGGTACCAGGGGCCAACAAGTGCAGCACAGCCGGCAGCTTTGTCTGCGGGGGGATGTAGGTTGTTCGCTGTGTTGGTACCGTCAGCCTGTGGGCAATGTGGGTCAGGATGCGGAGGATGGTTGTCCTTTTGAGCCTGTGTTGGCCAATGGCTTCCTCTGGCGTTGAGTCTCTGGGGCTGGTGCGTTTTAGGGTCGTCCGCTGTCCTGCACTGCCTAGGTGGTAATCCAGAGGGGGGTCCGGGGGGGGTCCTGGGGGTGGTGGCGGTGGGTGTTGTGGCCCTCTTGGGTCTCCGAGCTGCATGATCAGTGTCTCCATGGCATCTATTGGTCTTCAGATGTGGCTCTGGGCTGGGCTCCCTTTCTACTGCAGTTGGTCGTCCTGCTTAACACCAGTAAAAGGCAGGTGTTAAATCCCTGCTGCTAACGCGCCTTATCGCCTGTTCTTGATTCGCATCGCAGATCTGACTGGTCGTTGAGAATGTCGCGAAGTGCTGTTTTTGTGTGTTTTTGCACGGGAACGCCTACTCTGCATATCATTAGCGTTAGTTGTCGCTCTCATCCGTGGTGATGTTTTTTGCGGCAGGTATCACTGGGAAACTGGCGATATCGGCAGTTTGCACCAGCTTGGGAATAGGGCGATAAATCTATTGCCACCTTTGCTGCGCTAAAGTGCCGATAAATCGGCGATAATTCCTTGAGAATATGCCCCTATGGATACCCAATATTGTTCCATTTATTTTCTAACTTTATTTTTTCAGGGTGTAACTCTATTAATGTGTGTACTCATTTCTAATAGTGACAACCCATTGTTGCTAGCTTGCGTTCACACCTTTGCTTAATAACAGTGCCCACATTTGGGTGGACACATGCATGCACCAGGAATGCATGTGGATATCAGAGTGACAATTCAACTAATAATTCCCACACCAGGCATTGGTGCACCCTTTAAATAATAGCCATGCCTATAGATGGTGCTACGGCTCTGTTGTTTTGTATATTAGCAATATGTACATACAGTTTTCATTCACAGGACCTTGAGAGTGTCCTGAAGAGGCCATTTGAATTAAATTTGGGCCAAAAAACGCGGGCAATCCCAAGAAGCCTGCCTATTTCTGGATTATAAATCTTGGATTCAGTATGCGATTAGACCAGCCAACTCTGAGTGCGGCTGTCACAGAGTGGGACTATGAGGTTGTGGGCGGCTCAGACTACCAGCGATCCCACCTACCTAATTACAAGAAGTTTTGCAGCCGGTGTGACCGTAGCGGTCCAACCACCACATCTGAGATAGCAGAAAGAAAGGGATATAAGGCCGTACCGAACCTCTACTCGTCTTCTACCATAATGGAGAACATCAGACTCTGCTCTACCTCCTCGCCCACCTTCAAACCCCAGAGCTTCACTGACAAAATTGGCGGTAAGTCACACAACAAGCTGTTGCTATTGACTCCTCTGCAAAACGATGCACCGCCATGGACCAGGCAAACGAAGTATGGTCTATAAGTAATTTAAACATATACAGGGATCCAGTCGGGGATTGTTTGTTATCAATCTTCAAAAATATATCTGTAGATTACCCTCCTAGGCCAAAACATTGGTACTTCACAAGCACACTGTACACACATGGTCATGTGTTTGAAAATTATTACAGTGATAGTGATGTGTGCTTTGTTTTGTGTTCCACAACAGCACCTCCTCAACAATATCACACCTATCAATCTCTGTCACACACAACTTTAGCCCTTTCTCACTTGTCTGCCATGCCACTACTGAAGTCATGCAGTTTACCATTACTTAAGTGTTGCTAAACTCACATTGAAGGGACTACAACTACCATGAGGCCTTGTCACTCCAACTCTAACCAAGATGCTACACTCCTTTTGCCCCTTCTCACTTGTCTCCAATGTCGCTATTGATCTTCACTAATAATGCAGGTTACCAATTCTCAAGTGTTGCTAAAGTGACATTGAAGTCACTTCAACTACCATGAGGCCTTGTCAATGTAACTCTAACTAAGATGCTAAAGTAAATGTGACCATCTCACATGATTGCACACATCCCAGGTTCTGTTTTGATGTTAAAGAAACATCTGTATGGATGTGTAGGTAAAGTCACAAACACCTTCTCTGCTACAACTCTGTATTAGACTCTCACACATCACCCACATGAAAAGGCAATGTCAGTCAATGGGGGTACATAGAATCAGCATGAGAACCATTTTAAGGGCACAATGGAAACACTCTCTGCAAGATAGCTATGCCTCTATCAGGGGGAACCCTGAAAGGCTGGGGCCCTGGGGCACAGTACATTATGCACATTCCTGACAAACTTCATATGCACTGGACCTGTGAACTCAAGTATATCAGGGACAACGAATAGCAGAACCAAGTGCCATGCATGTGTAGACAATGGGTAAGTGCAACCTATGAAAGCAGACACAGCGCTAACAGCATGTGGCACACATCTAGATGAAGTAGCTGTAAGGTACACACTGCAAAATGAACACATGTCCATGCAGAACTCCACAAAGATATGACAAGTTGACACCCTCCATGTGTGGTTACACAAATATCTAACTTCAGCACATCAAACACATATCCAGCCTACATCATAGGAAGAAGTGCAACCAAAATGACGTTGGCAGTGGCCAGGCCAAGCTAAAATACTTAGGGGCTTATTTACAAGCCCCTTGCACCACTTTTGCGTCATTTTTAACCTGGGAAAAGTGACGTACGGGTGGCGCAAGGGGCTTGTAAATATGCCCCTAACCACATAACATGGCACCCAATGCAAAGTCTGTCCCATCAGGATCACAACCCACATAGACATCCATCCAACATTTCCCCTTGTCCTGTCTAACTCCAGCACTGGCTCTAAGAGCACATCATACTAAACACTTCAATTGGATCAGCAATCAGGGATCAAACAAACACAACTATACTCACATATCACTAACTATACAATAACATAAAATACATTGGAAAATAATGGCAGGACTAATGTCTTCCAAACTGTGATACTTTTAATGAATGGATTTAAACCAACCCAAAAAAAGAAAGAAAGGCCAATAGCTAGTCCATTCATAGTCCATGTGCCACATCACAATGCTGTGCCACCAAACCTGCCCTTACTGACACTGCCTGGGAACCTCCTCCAAAGGGGCATCCATTGGGCACTGCAGCCACCTCAAAGATGGTATTTGGGAAGGGGGGCAGAGGTTTAGGGAAGGGTGGATTTGTCCTTGGGAGGGGGCTTTTTGGGTTTGGGGTCACTGGGGCTGGGTTTAGTTTTAGGGTTTTTTTTTGGTTTTTTTGTTGGGCTTGGTACAGGGGATTGGGGAGGCTGTTTTTCAGGAGTGGAGTGGGAAGTGGAAAGGATGGGTTTGTCTTTGGGAGGGGTCTTTGGGACTTGGGGGTGCCTGACTGGTGTAGATCAGTAGTAACATGGCAGACAAGTGAGAAGGTGCACATTCACCGAATCAGGCCGTTTGGAGCCTGAACAAAGCATTTTTATATGTACAAAGCCCTATTTACGATTTGGTAAGCTATTACCAAATTGCGAATTGGGTTTGCGAGTCGCTATTAGGAAGGGGCGTGCCAAGGTCGTCCCTTCCTAGTAGCGAGTCGCACTGGTATGTAGAAATGTTTTGCAAATGGGAATGAGGTTGCAAAGCATTCGCAGTTACCATCAACTTCAAGTTGGCGGTAACCCAATCGCAAACGGGAAGGGGAACCCTTCCTCTTTGTGAATGTGGGGGACAACATCTTTTAAGAGCAGACAATGGTCCCATGGATCACAGCCTACTCTTAAAAAATGAAAAGGAACCTTTTCATGTTTTTTTTTAAATGCATCAAAACGGGCTTTATTTCAAAATAAAAATTTGTTTTATTTAAAAAGCAGTCACAGACATGGAGATCTGCTGATCCCAGCAGGCCACCATCCGTCTGAGTGCTAGTCATTCCCAATGGGTCACAAATTGCAACCTGTCTCATGAATAGTAATGAAGCAGATCCCTTGCGACCTATTGGGAATCGCAAACAGTGTAAAACACACTGTTGTACATAGCTGCTTGCGATTTCCTAATTGAGAATCGCAAAAATTCACTATTAGAAAATCACAAACGGAAGTCTATGTAAATCTGGCCCCTAGACACAAGGTCTCATTTATTTATTTATTTATTTATAAAGTTTTGTATAGCGTGAACATGACCCAGGCGGGTATCAGAGCGCTTCACAATTTGGGAGGGTAGGAAATAATAAAGGGGAGGACCAGCGTCATTTAAGTATGCAAGCAAGAACAATGACAGAGGGGGTATCAAAGAACATCACATTTAGCAAGACAATAACATACTGGGAGAAGAACAAACATTACTTATCTGCATATAGCAGGCAACTCTGGGCTTCACCAGTGATTAGACCAATACAGTAAGTAATCAGAGGGCAGTGAGTAAACAGACGAGCCATGGCCATTTAAGGCAGAAACTTGTTCATTAGGATTAATTTTACTTCCTTTTTGAAAGAAGCCGTGGAGGAGATTCTGCTGACTTCCGGTGGTAGAGAGTTCCAGATCTTCGGGGCAAAGCCTGAGAATGCTCTGTGACTCGTTCTCTTTTTGCGAAAAACCTGTGGTTTTCAAGAAGAATGAGTTTGCACTTTGTTATGGTCTACCCCCTCCAGATAATTCTAGCTTTTGAGCCAGATAACAGGGGTTTTAAAATAGAGGGCTTTGTGAGTCATGCAGGCAATCTTTAGCTGTATTCTTGCTTCGTAAGGCAACCAGTTTAGGGATTTTAGGGCTGGGGATATGTGAGCATTTCTTTTTGTACCGGTAATCAATCTGGCTGCTGCATTCAAGGAAGCCCTTAGTGGGGCCAAGATATATTTTGGGAGGTCACAGAGCGTAGCGCTGCCATAGTCTAGCCTCGGCAATACAAGCGCTTGAACCACCTGCTTGAAGTCATCTTGTGGAAGGAATGGTTTGAGACTCCTAAGTAACCTCATCTGGTGATTAGCACCCTTGCAAACATTACTATTATGATTCTTTCTGTTCAGGTGCATGTCCAGGGTGATTCCGAGGGATCTAGCTGAATCAATAATGTGAGGAGAGCAGTTGAAGGCTGTGAGGTGTTTTATCCAGAGGTCTATCTTGGGGGTGTGATTAGGAGGCGAGATGAGAAGGAATTCCATTTTGGAGGTGTTGAGCAGGAGGTGGTTCTCGGTTAGCCAGTTTTGAGTATTTGTCAGGGTAGAGTTGAGTGATATGAAGTCTTCAGGGGAGGTGATTTTCAGGTAAAGTTGCATGTCATCCGCATAAATATGAAAAAAAGTGTTCGTGGCGTTTAGTGCATTTGCTCAAGGGTCCAAGAATAGGTTGAAGAGTATGGGTGATAAGGCAGATCCTTGTGGGACCCCCATGGGTACTGTAGAGGGCTGAGACAGAGATTGATTCACCTTGACGCTTTGGGATCTGTTGTGAAGGAAGGAAGTAAACCATTGCAATACCAGTCCGGTAATGCCCATCCTTTGCTCAAGAATAGATAAGAGGTTGTCGTGATTAACACCTGAGAAAATGGTAAGCTGGCTGACTAGTATAGATCAGTAGTGATAGGACAGACAAGTGAGAAGGGGCAAAAGGAGTCAGCATCATGGTTAGAGTTCCAGTCACAGGACCTCATGTTAGGTGTAGTCAATTCAATCTCACTTTACCAACATTTGACAATTAGTGACCTGCATGATGTGTGAAGATCAGTTATAATATGGCAGACAAGTTAAAAGGTGCAAAAGGAGTCTAGCATCTTAGTTAGAGTTGCTGTGACAAGGCCTCATGGTTGTAGTGGTAGTTTGTCTTTCTCTACTGACCAACACTTGAGAAATGGTAAGCTGCCTGACTAGTATAGATCAGTTGTAACATGGCAGACAAGTAAGAACATGCAAAAGGAGTCTAGCATCTTGGTTAGAGTTGCAGTGACAAGGCCTCATGGTAGTTGTAGTCACTTCGATGCCACTTTAGCAACCCTTGAGAAATGGTAAGCGGCCTGACTAGTGTAGATCAGTAGTAACATGGCAGACAAGTGAGAAGGGGCAAAAGGAGTGTAGCATCTTGGTTAGAGTTGCAGTCACAAGGCATCATGGTAGTAGTAATTTCAATCTCACTTTACCAACACTTGAAAAATGGTTAGTGTACCATAGCTGATGTCAACATGCATTTAGGATGGACATACATTTACACTTTAACACATATTGTGTCCTGTATTGATATTTTTATGGTAATGCACTTATAGACAACATTGCAACATGTAGCATGTCATGGTGTTGGATATATGTGCTCTTATGTGCTGCAATACACATTGCCACAGACAAACCAACATCTCAGATACTTTGAGTATTGTATGTTAGGAAAATAGATAGAGAAGACAATAGCACAAGCAGGCGTGAGAGCAAACAGGGCATTGTGATATTGTGGTATTGTGGCATTGTGGCATTATTACAGTGTAAATTACCAGGGTCCACTCCTCCCTCTATCCCTGTCAAGCCCTCAGTATGCAGGATGGCCAAGACCTTCTCCTCCCAGGGTAAGAGTTGCAATTGTGCTCTGGGAAGGCTACCGCCAGTCCTCTGAACCTCCAGGTGGTGGCTGTTGTACTTGGTACGTACCCTCAGCCTGAGGTCATTCCACCTCTTCCTAATGTCGCACTGTGTGCGCAGGTTGGTACCAACAGCATTCACTCTATTGACTATCCTGTCACACATTTCTATTTTCGTACTGAGAGGAGTCTGCTGGACTTGGGCTCCAAAAATGTGTGGCTCTACTCTAATGATACAGTGGGGGCCACAGAGCTTGGAATCATTCCTGGCTTTATTGAGGAGCTGCGGATGGCTTTTAAACATTGGAAATTGGCAATTGGAAGTGCTACTCAGGAACTACAGATCCCAGCCTGCAAGTAGAATTGATACAGCTGAGTTGACTCCACTAGAGGGCAAAAAAAACGCTGCATGTGGACAATGGGGCCTGAGCAAAGTGCAGCTACCCTTCCTGATCACCAGCAGGTCCGAAACCGGTAAGGCAGAGAGGTTTTGTCTGGTTGTAAATGCCGGTTTGTGCCTAATTGAAGAACACTGAAGAGTTCATTCTGCCATCGAGTGCTTCTTTGTTTGTGGGCAACCTTGGGAAGGATATTTAACGACAGCCCTGCCGTGAAGAGTGCACCGCCCTGAAAATACAATGGGGGCTGCAGAGCTTGGAATCATTCCTGGATTTATTGCGGGACTGCAGATGGCTTTTGAACATTGGAAATTGGCATTTTTCACCCGGAGGCCCATTTGAGGGCAATAATTAATTTTAACAATCAGTAAGGAATGTGCAGTGCACCCACTGGAGGGTATGAATTGCTGCTCAGGAACTACAGATCCCAGCATGCAAGTAGAATGGATACAGCTGAGTTGGCTCCACTAGAGGGCAATACAAATTGCTGCATGTGGACGATGGCGCCTGAGCAAAGTGCACCTACGCTTCCTGATTGCCTGTGATCAAGGACCAGCAGGTCCTAAACGCGTAAGGAAGAGAGATTTTGGGCCAGATGTACGACGGTTTTTAGCGTGTGCAAACGGGTCTTAGACCCGTTTGCGCATGCTAAAAACCATGGGCCCATGCACAAACAGTATTTTGCGAGTTGCAAATAAATTGCGACTCGCAAAATACTGTTTTGCGACTCAGTATGTGGAAGGGGCGTTCCCTTCCAAATAGCGACTCCATAGCCATGTATGAATGTTTTGCAACCGTAATTGCGGTCGCAAAACACTCGCAAATTACCACCTACTTCAAGTAGGTGGTAATGCATTCGTAAATGGAAAGGGGTCCCCAGGGGACCCCCCACCCCCTTTGCAAATGTATGTAAAATTATTTTTTAATGGCAGGCAGTGGTCCCAGGGACAACAGCCTGCCCTTAAAAAATTAAACGAAAACGTTTCATTTTTTTTAAAAAATGCATCCCGTTTTCCTTTAAGGAAAATGGGCTGCATTTTAAAAAAAAGCTGCTTTATTTAAAAGCAGTCCCAGACATGGTGGTCTGCTGAGCCCAGCAGGCCACCATCCCTGGGAGGGCCAGCCATTCCAAATGGGGTCGCAAAATCCGGGTGGCTCATTAATATTCATGAGCCTCGCATTTTGCGACCCCATTGGGAATCGCAAACAGTGTCCAAGACATATATATATATTTTCCAACATCCAAATGCTCCTCCCGGGAGCTCCGCCCGTAGTTCGGTGGCGCGCAGAAGCCGGTAGAGCTGAGCCGGCATACAATTTCCGTTACCAAAATCCAATGATACGCGCTCTCACAATCCGATGTAAAGGGTAATTTATTAAGAGCTCAAGGTTACGCGTTTCGGAAGAAACTTCCTTGATCACACAAAGAGCCGAAAGAAAAAAGTGCATTACATAGTCTCGGCACTGAACAAAGAAAGAGGACAAAGCGTGGCTGTTCAATTCCACAGAAGCAAAGAATATGTTGGCCATCTTAGACTGCCAACTGCTACATTAGCTCATACATATTATCTACAGCATAATTGCAATACAGTTCTATATTATTCAATTCATAACACAGAAGAGCAGAGAAGTTAGTAAATATAAGAATAAATAATGCTAATAGTCCATCGTAAACGCAACAGGGTGGCTTGTGAAGTCTGGTGGGAAAGGGGGGGTAAAGGGAGTGAAAGGTGGGCAACGGTTCGTGAGCAACGGGGGGGGAAGGGAAAGGAATGGAGACAATGCGTTTAAATATGAGTGGATAGTTACCCAAGATGTAGGTCCAGAAGCGCGATGGCAAAGTAAGGGGGGGGAGGAAGGAATCCAATATCAGCCCGGTTGGTGGGCGGTGAGGATAATTCTGAAACAAAGTATGAGGCAAGGGGTTAAGTCAGCGTCCTGACCGCAAGAAAAACGATCGCAAGGGACGTACGGGCTGGGTATGGAGAGCACTTACTTGTTTGTTAAACGTAGTCTCGACCTTTCTCCCTCCTGCATCCATGATGCCACCTGAAATCCTTGCCTTCGAGAGATTAGTTTTGGATGAGGTGAAGGAATTACAATCCCACTCTGAATTTGTTCCCTACAACATTTCCCTCAAAGAAAAACATGCCCTAGACAATTTACATGACAACAAACAGATTGTTATCAAACCCGCTGACAAGGGTGGTGGTATAGTGATCATGGACATGGACAACTATGACAACGAGATCATGCGCCAGTTGAACAACACCTCTCACTATCGACCTTTACCTGGAGATCCCCTCCTGAAATTCGGAAACAAATACAATCTATCACTATGCTCGCCCTAGACTCTGCCATTGTCACCAAAAAGAATATGCCTTCCTGAACAACCCACACCCACGCATCCCAGTCATTTATACACTTCCCAAGGTCCATAAAAACACTACCAATCCCCTGGACGACCTATAGTGTCCGGCTGTGGATCTATTCTGGAACCCTTGGGCAAATACATTGATTCCTTTCTCAAGGACTTTGTCCCACTTACCGATACCTTTGTGAGAGATAGCACACATCTCATCAATATCATTGAGGACACACCATTTGATGACAATAATGACCTCATGATAGGTCTAGATATCGAGGCATTATACACCAATATTCCCCACACTGATGGGCTCTCTGTCATTGAACAACTCCTTGATTCACGTCCTAAACCTGTTCGCATTCCCACTGTCTTCATTACTGACTTACTACACATCGCACTCACAAAAAACTATTTCCTCTATAAAGAAACATTTTATTTACAGATTAAAGGCGTGGCCATGGGGGCTTGCTTCGCCCCCAACTTTGCCATCCTCTATGTCCACCATCTCGAAACCACCCTGTTTCTATCTATACACAATCCATTTCTCAATAAAATTAACCTCTGGCGTCGCTACATCGACGATATTCTCCTACTCTGGCACGGCACACATGAAGACCTAGCATCCTTCATATACTGGCTCAATAATTGCCAAAACCACCTTAAATTTACATCTGATGTCAGAACCAATGACTTACCCTTCCTCGACCTTACTCTACATGCGGAGGATGGGATCATCGGTACCGCCCTCTACCGCAAACCAACTGAACACAACACTCTCTTGATGTACTCAAGCTACCATCCCAGGGGCCTCAGGGATGGCTTACCCTATGGTCAATTCCTTCGGATCCGTAGAAATTGTAATTGGCGCAAAGACTACTTCAAGGAAGCTGCCATCCTTTCACAAAAATTGATCACTAGAGGCTATCCGAAACGCATTGTTTCCCGTGCATCTAAAAGGGCATGGTACTGCCACAGGGAGGTCCTACTCTCCCCCTCACCCAAACGGACCAATTCACGCATCCCTTTTGTATCTACATACAGCCCCTCGAGCAACTTGGTCAACAGGGTCATAAAAAGAAACTGGCCAATACTACGGACCCATACACCATTTAAAGAACCTCCCTTGTTCTCCTACAAAAGGGGTACGAACATTGCAGACAAACTGGTCCACGCCATCACCTGGCCTAAAGCTGACAAGAAGAATTAAACAGTTACCTCACTATGGGGATTACCACCGACCCTTGGTCATTACAAATGCCAATCCTGTACAGCATGCAATTTCACCTCCAACACAAAGGAATTTGTTCATGCAGGACATACCTACAAACTCAACAATTTCACCAACTGTCGCACATCTAATGTCATCTACGCTATACGTTGCCCTTGTGATCTGCTGTACATAGGCCAAACAACCCAGATGGTTAAACAACGTATCCTCCAACACCAAAGCCGCATTAGATGTAATGTTGAAACAGCACCCCTGGTCAGCCATTACAGAGAAAAAACCACTCCGCAACAGATTTGACCTGGCTAGTGATTGACCACCCCACGCTTCCACTCAGGGGCGGAAATCTCCAGTCATTATTGAACAAATGCGAATGTAGATGGATTGCACGCTGTAATTCTGTTGAACATGGGCTCAACACCCTTGATGAATGGAACACGGTCATTACAGCCACATGAACCCTCCCCCTCCCCCCTCCTTTCTTGATTCAGGACCACCTCATTTAGCTTACATGGTGTTACCACTATACCGCTGTAACCCGCTGTCATTACTTGCTCACACCATGCATTATCTCTTGATTATGTTACCTTTGTATTTGTGCAATTCTTTTGCAGTTTTAATATAGTAATGGGCTTCCATTAGCCAAGTGGATTGATTTCAATTGCCGGTCTTATTCTTTTCTTTCTATTGTTGTATATTGCCCTTGGACCGCCAATTTATGTCACCCATACCATTAATTTATTTATTGCCACTGCACTCTGTATCCTTTCTCTACTGAACTGGCATTCTATGCCACCGTTACCAAATGCTAAATTATTGTGCTGATTTTTCTATTGTTTACTCTTTTCTGACATTTATTGTGTTCACGTTCTCCCTTCGCTAAATTAATGCCATGTGGTTATTTTGTTATATCCACCCACTGAAGACCGATTATTATGGCAATTGTCACGATTTCTTTTCATGTTTGATACATCCGTGTGCACCCTCGAACCTGGTACTCACGGAGCCTTTCTTTCCTTCACCTTATCTCCTTGGTCCCCCTGGGGCACCACACTGATGCTACCCCTTCCCCGTTCTAGTCTTCCCGCCCCTTGTGACCCCCGTCATGTGACCGCTTTCCGGGTCCTTTTCTACCTCCCTCCCATTTACTCCGTTGGAAGTGGACGCTTTTCTCGCCCTCCTCTGGCACGGTGATTCATTCCCCCCTCCATTGCGCTGCGGACTCATTGGAGACCGCCCTGACTACGTTTAACAAACAAGTAAGTGCTCTCCATACCCAGCCCGTACGTCCCTTGCGATCGTTTTTCTTGCGGTCAGGACGCTGACTTAACCCCTTGCCTCATACTTTGTTTCAGAATTATCCTCACCGCCCACCAACCGGGCTGATATTGGATTCCTTCCTCCCCCCTTACTTTGCCATCGCGCTTCTGGACCTACATCTTGGGTAACTATCCACTCATATTTAAACGCATTGTCTCCATTCCTTTCCCTTCCCCCCTGTTGCTCACGAACCGTTGCCCACCTTTCACTCCCTTTACCCCCCTTTCCCACCAGACTTCACAAGCCACCCTGAAGAAATCGCAGATCGTGATCCCTCCGTGATGCCTCACGTCCACTTCGCTCTTTTTACTAGGTAATGTCTACCTTACCTCTTTCAATTTCTCCTTTTCTTCGCTCCCTTGTCCCCTCGGACCACTCATGTTTTGATCCATTCTCCCCTCTAATTTCTCATAGAGCACTACCGTCAAATTAATGACCATTGTCCTGATGATGACCTGCAATCATTCAGGTTGAAACGCCGTCGACTATCCAGCCTAGAACCCAGGCGTTATTGTGGTCAAATTTAATTTTCTGACTATCTTGTATATATAAACTGTATATATTCTGCATTTTTTTGACCACCTTTAATTTACTTATTTTCGCCGTTCACGCTGTTTTTTGCACACTTATGTCACTGCGCCGTCCACCTTCACTAGCACGCCCAGTGCTCACGTTGTGTGTCATGGTCATTGTATAATGATGTACTGTAGTGCTTATTAAACTACTTACGGAATTATAGTTTAATTTACTTCACCCTACTCTCACGTTGTGGTCTCCCTTCCCTTGTCCCCCTTTCTCTTTGTGATTTATTTCACTGTTTTAAATTGACCTCTTTTAATTGATCACATAGTGGGCGCCATTGTCATCGGCCATTAAATGCTTTTCACACTGACAATCGTCATGGCAACACAGTGGCCTCATGGACATAGAAGAGAACACTTATTCAAAAAATAGACATAAAGGTGAGTTAGATTACGTGAAAAATGAAAACAATAAATTAGAAGACTTAAATTCAGTCTTGCTAAATCTCATACAGGGTGACATAATTTATAAATTACATTGTCTAATACATGAGGCACAGAGAATGCAAAAAAGAGTTAGACAAGTGTCTATGAGAATAAACAAAGAATAAACCAGACTTCATTGCTGGATTGCAGGCGCGCTATCTGCATGTGACAAAAATATGTACATACATATGCATATGTGAGTTGTCTATTTACATCAGTATAATATTGGTTGCTAAAGTCTAAGCAATAACGTACTATCTCAAGTGAGTTATCACACTTCTCTAGCTTGTAATCACTGGTGTCATGGTACAGGCGTGGATTCAGCCCCAGTGGGCAAAAATACCTGTCTCACATACTTCTTACATCATTATTCACCTTGTCACTGAAACTATAATTAGATAGCCTGTTTATGCATAAATACCATATGGTACTTTCTTGAAAAAATTGAATGAAATCACCCTGCAGTGACATACAACCTAAAACATGTGTACTATAAATCTGCAATACTCGAATCATGTGAATAAGAAAAATTATAAAGATAAAAATCTGACTTCTTTGTGCCTAGCACCCTGACTACGGGAGAGTGATACAATCAATAAAGATGTACAATTAATTCCTCATCAGAATTCAGTCCCTGGGGTATCTTAGTGTTTAACATGAGTATGTATCTATACTCTAATCTTCGTAACTGAAGTTGTCTGTTACCTCCTCTGCGACTCTTGGGGACAGAATCACTGACAAAATAGGCTAGTTCATCCGCATTGCCCTGATGGCATTGGTTGATGTGGCTGGCCACTGGATAACTCTGATCATCATTGGCGATAGCCCTAAGGTGCTGTAGGATCCGTACATGAACTTTGTGAATTACGCTACCCACATATCTCTTTTGGCAGGTACATTCCAACAAATACGCTGCAAAGTCACTTTTGCGGTTATATGTGCCTCTAATCTAGGCCTGGGCGGTAAATTCCGTTCCGCTCGCGGAATTTGCGGAATTTGGGTAATTTCGTGTTCCGTGGAGAACGCGGAATTGGCAAAAATTCCGCGATCCGCGGCTTCGCAGAATTTTTTGCTTGTTCGCGCTTTCAAAATGCGTGTTCGCAAGATATTTCTCCCCGAGCACGCAAACAGCGTTCGCGAACAGGAAAAAAGCATCGCGAACGGGCGGAACAAGCAATTCCGCGTGTTCGCTGAACTTTTGCGTGCTCGCAGAGATTTTTTACCGTTTCGCGGAGCTTTGCGTAGCGCGACTACGCAAATTCCACCCACCCCTGCTCTAATCTCAATGGGATTTGATGTGAGGGGTGAATGGACGGTAGTGGTGTTGCGGCCGTGTCTACATGCTTTGCACTTAGTGCATCTGAAAAATCCCTTCTTGGCTTTAAGCCAGTCTGATCCTCCTCTCATATGGGGCATATTTTGCACCAGTTCTCTCCTCATTGATTTGGCCCTCCAAAAGGATATGAGTGGGGCACGTGGTATGTCTCGACCTATTACCAGGTCTCCTTTCAGAATCTTCCAATTTTTATACAGGATATTTCTTACTCTGGCATGATATGCGGAATATCCTGTAATCAGTCGTACTGGACCTTCCTGTGTGAGATTCTTCCTCTGCCTTTCACTCTTACTCTCCTCAAATAGTATCTCCTCTCTAGTCTTGGGTCTCGTTTTTTCCTCAGCTGACTTCAACACCTCCTGACCATACCCCCTGGTTCTCATTCTTTGGAATAGGTCTGTCTGCACCTCGCTCAAGACTGTCTCATTGCTGCAGTTGCGCTTCATGCTTAAACATTCCACGTAATGAATGCTTTGTTTAAGTCTAGTGGGGTGGAAGCTGCTGGCGTGGACAATAGAGTTGCCTGATGTAGGCTTCCTATAGGTTTTGGTCTGAAGTTTTCCATCTTCAACATACACAACCAGATCAAGAAAATGTACCTCTTGTTCGCTAATATTGCACGTGAAAGACAAGTTTAGATCGTTATCATTGATAAAACGTGAGAAGGTTTTAGCTGACTCCGGGGAGCCTCTCCGAAAGATAAATAGGTCATCTATGTATCTAGTTAATAGTACCACATTTTCACACCATTCCTTGGCTTGCTTTACCCTGAGTACCTGCTCCTCCGACCAGCCCATATGCAGATTTGCATAGCTGGGGGCGAAGCAGGTACCCATGGCTGCCCCTTGTATTTGTTTATAGGTACGTTGGTCATACATACACAAGTTATTATCAAGGCACCACTCCGCCATTTTGAGAAGCATGAGAGTATGCTGATGTAAATGTATGGGTCTCTTTCCCAGAAAATATTTCAATGCTCTCATTCCATCTATGTGCCTTATGCTTGTGTAACGAGCAGAGACATCTAGGGTCATAAGGAGAAAATGCTCTTCCCAGGACACATTATATATCTTTCTCATAAAGTCTCCCGTGTCCTTGATGTATGAGGGCAGCTTAACTACATACTCTTGAAGGAAATGGTCTATGAACCTTGATGTATTTTCAAACAACCCACCGATAGCAGAGATTATTGGACGGCCTGGTGGATTGTCTGCATTCTTGTGGACCTTTGGGATTAGGTACAGAATTGGGGTAACTGGATAATCAATCTTTAGAAAGTCGAATTCATTTTTAGAAATAAGGCCCTGGCCCCTCCATTTGTATAGTTCCATATGGAATTTTTCTTTAATACACTGGAGACTCAACTGACCCACTCTGCAGTAACAGTCCCTATCCTGCAATTGCCTAAGGACTTCCGCATTGTATATAGCTAATGGCCAGAGGACCACGTTCCCTCCCTTATCTGACCATCTGACTACGTCTTGTCTGTTTTGGATTTTACTGATGACTTGTTTATACTCCGTTCTTATATATATATATATATATATACATATGTGTGTGTGTGTGTGTGTGCGTGTGTGTATAATTTTATATATATATATAATTATACACACACATGCACACATATATACATATATATATATACATATATATATCTCACGCTCACCGTCGGTGCTCGGATTTTCCTCCAAAACCACGGACACGGACCACAGTGTAAGTTCTCATTCAGGTGATTATTTCGATGCCGCCATTATGCGTTTCAGCTCCTCAAGAGCCTTGATCACATGACCTGTGTGTGCGTGTGTGTATAATTTTATATATATATATAATTATACACACACATGCACACATATATACATATATATATATATATATATATATATATATCAAAAAGAAAGTCCTTCCAAACGAAAAAGACCAGAGGACACAGCGGGGATGCCAGGTAACCATTTAATTCATCACGGCTTAGGCATTATGCATTTCGGCGATTCTGTGTGCCTTCCTCAGATGCCTTTCTTGCCTCGGGTTACCCTCCGTCCCTCTTTTTAATGTCTCTTGGTGCTCCAAATGATTGGAGTGTAGCAAGCTCCGCCTTCATTGATTACAGCTGTGGTCCGATGTCTACAGGTCTCAACATCCCAGTATGCATTTCAAAAGAAGTCCAGAATGCGGAGCAATGTAACGCTTCAATGCGTACTGTTATACCTTGCAAAAGGAGGGAGAAGGCTAATTTGAGCCAAGAGAGTCCCGATCATCAAGATGTTAATGGCCACCTCGGGTCCCCTACGCCTCAACCCCACGAACAGTTCCAAACCGGGCCATGACGATGTGATGCAATGATCCAGCGTCCCCGTGCAGTCACGGACTGCTGATAGCAGTGGCCACTTGTCCGTAATGCTCCCGAGGTGGGCCAGCAAACTACCAATCCCTTGGTGATTTCTGCCACAATGCCTTTACTTGTTGCGGGCCACTTGTGAAGCGGGTCCTCTGTTGTCACGCGCTAAGGCACAGCTCGTGAAAAATATCAAAAAGAAAGACCTTCCAAACGAAAAAGACCAGAGGACACAGCGGGGATGCCAGGTAACCATATATATATTAACTACTGGCGGTCGCCAGTAGATAGTTATAGTTAGGACCTATTTTCCATAGGAAATCCGCGACATTCTATTTGAAATAACTCTTGCGTCGGTTGACGAATCTTCGCGAAATTTTTAAACTTTATGGCCCGCTCCGGTCTGCTCCTACCCTGAAAGTCTCAGGGTGATTCGTCAAGCGGGGGCCGAGAAAAAAGGGGGGTCCCAAAACGTGTTTTCCCCATTCATTTTCCCATAGGAAACTTTAGACACGGCTACAGCCTGAACTGCTGAACGGAATTACACCAAATTTGGCAAAGAGGTAGTTCTTGGTTCAGAAAGAACCCTTTTTGTTAAATGGTGTAAATCCGTTCAGTAGTTGCGGAGAAATTATAAAAATAAGAGTCAAAAAATCAATTTCCCATAGGAAACTTTATGCAAGGCTACAACCCGAACTGCTGAACGGAATTACACCAAATTTGGCAAAGAGGTAGTTCTTGGTTCAAAAAGAACCCTTTTTGTTAAATGGTGTAAATCCGTTCAGTAGTTGCTGAGAAAATCAAAAGTAAAAACACATATATATATGGGCGGAGCCTAACCACACATGTCATCGTGAGATCTGATTGGCTGTCAGCACTTCATCCTGGAATTGCTGGCAGCCATCTTGGGACCAATATAAATGATAGTACCCCATTGAAATGCATTGTAGTGAATCGAAGATTTTGAGGGTTACCAAAAGGAGAACTATAAAGGGTGATAACAGACTTTAGTTACATTAGAATTCATTTATTGATGGTACCATACTAATTTCAGGAATTGTGGTGTGTTCTAAGGTGATTTTACCCTGTGAAAAACCTTCTGCTGGGATATCATGAATCATGTTTGAGAGAAAACTATTTTCACATGCTTGTCCCATACAGTTTTGGAAGGTGCCCCAGAAGCTAAAATGAGAGCATATTATCTGTAAATTCACATTATCTTTCTCAGTCATGTGAGAATGAAGTCTGACATTCTCAGTAAAACATGTACATCCAACAAGGGCAGAGTCTGTCAGTTGATTGCTTTGTGTTCTACTGCAGCTTCCCAGAGTGTTCTAAAGAACAACTAGAGTGCTAACAGCCTTACTTATGACAAAAGTATGGCACACCTGAAGCCATCTTGATTGGAATAAACTGGTAACACTTAAAACATTTAATTTAAAAAGGAACAAAATGATGGGGTTCATCTTGTCATAGAAATTATGGTTAGTGCTCTGGAAAGAAAAATTAGGACATGTTTCAAGAGTGTGATCTCAAATATCTTCCTGTTATATTTCAACAGGAGCAGCCTGTCAGTTGATGCCTTTGTGTTCTACTGCAGCTTCCCAGAGTGTTCTAAAGAACAACTAGAGCGCTAACAGTCTTACTTATGACAAAAGTATGGCACACCTAAAGCCATCTTGATTGGAATAAACTGGTAACACTTAAAACATTTAATTTAAAAAGGAACAAAATGATGGGGTTCATTTTGTCATAGAAATTATGGTTAGTGCTGTAGAAAGAAAAATTAGGACATGTTTCAAGTGTGATCTCAAATATCTTCCTGTTATATTTCAACAGGAGCAGCCTGTCAGTTGATGCCTTTGTGTTCTACTGCAGCTTCCCAGAGTGTTCTAAAGAACAACTAGAGCGCTAACAGTCTTACTTATGACAAAAGTGTGGCACACCTGAAGCCATCTTGATTGGAATAAACTGGTAACACTTAAAACACTTAATTTAAAAAGGAACAAAATGAGGGGGTTCATTTTGCCATAGAAATTATGGTTAGTGCTGTAGAAAGAAAAATTAGGACATGTTTTAAGTGAGATCTCAAATATCTTCCTGTTATATTTCAACAGGAGCAGCCTGTCAGTTGATGCCTTTGAGTTCTACTGCAGCTTCCCAGAGTGTTCTAAAGAACAACTAGAGCGCTAACAGTCTTACTTATGACAAAAGTATGGCACACCTGAAGCCATCTTGATTGGAATAAACTGGTAACACTTAAAACATTTAATTTAAAAAGGAACAAAATGAGGGGGTTCATTTTGCCATAGAAATTATGGTTAGTGCTGCAAAAAGAAAATTTAGTGCATGTTTTAAGTGAGATCTCAAATCCTCTTCTATTTCATTAGAAAATTCTGACATGCAGACTGAAACAATCACTTTCAATACCAGCAGTAGACTTCCAGTTAACTCCTTGGTGAGCAGTAGCTTTACTACAGTGATCTAATGAACAACTAGAGTAATAACATTCTGAATTTATGGCAAATGTGTGACACATCTGAATGCCTTCTTGATGGAATCAAAGTAAAAAACTGAAAGCATTTCCTACTGAGGAGACTGCAGTAAATGAGGAAATTAGGAAACTTCATAACAAAGTAGTCTTCCAAGATGGCCACCAGTGAAAAAAGAGCCCAAATGTAGCACAAATATTACCCAGATGTAGCCCACAAATAGCCCAATGACAAAAGTGTGCAAAACACTTTTTATTTTTAGTTTTTTGCAGTTTTATGTAGTGCAGACTGGTCAGGTATTGGAGCGTTGCATCTTAAAACATGACCCCCTACACTACAAAAACACCACTGCACTACCCTAAACCCTAAAACACTACCCCAGCACGACCCCCTACACTACACAAGCACCACTGCACTATCCTAAACCCTAAAACACTACCCCCAGCATGACCCCCTACACTACACAAACACCACTGCACTACCCTAGACCCTAAAACACTACCCCAACACCACTGCACTAACCTAAATCCTAAAACACTACCCCGGCACGACCCCCTACACTACCCAAACACCACTGCACTACCCTAAAACATGACCCCCTACACTACACAAACACCACTGCACTACCCTAAATCCTAAAACACTGCCCCCAGCACGACCCCCTACTCTACACACACACCACTGCACTACCTTAAACCCTAAAACACTACCCCCAGCACGACCCCCTACACTGCCCGAACACCACTGCACTGCCCGAAACCCTGAAACACATACCCTAGCATGACCCCCTACACTGCCCGAACACCACTGCACTGCCCTAAACCCTGAAACACCACCCCTTCACGACCCCCTACACTGCCTGAACACCACTGCACTGCCCTAAACCCTGAAACACCACCCCAAGCATGACCCCTACACTGCCCGAACACCACTGCACTGCCCTAAACCCTGAAACACTACCCCCAGCAAGACCTCCTACACTGCCCGAACACCACTGCACTGCCCTAAACCCTGAAACATCACCCCCAGCACGACCCCCTACACTGCCCGAACACCACTGCACTGCCCTAAACCCTGAAACACCACCCCCAGCACGACCCCCTACACTGCCCGAACACCACTGCACTGCCCTAAACCCTGAAACACCACCCCCTGCATGACCCCCTACACTGCCCGAACACTACTGCACTGCCCTAAACCCTGAAACACCATCCCCAGCACGACCCCCTACACTGCCCGAACACCACTGCACTGCCCTAAACCCTGAAACACCACCCCCTTCACGACCCCCTACACTGCCGAACACCACTGCACTGCCCTAAACCCTGAAACACCACCCCCAGCATGACCCCTACACTGCCCGAACACCACTGCACTGCCCTAAACCCTGAAACACTACCCCCAGCACGACCCCTTACACTGCCCGAACACCACTGCACTGCCCTAAACCCTGAAACACCACCCCCAGCACGACCCCCTACACTGCCCGAACACCACTGCACTGCCCTAAACCCTGAAACACCACCCCCTGCACGACCCCCTACACTGCCCGAACACTACTGCACTGCCCTAAACCCTGAAACACTACCCCCAGCAAGACCCCCTACACTGCCCGAACACCACTGCACTGCCCTAAACCCTGAAACACCACCCCCAGCAAGACCCCCTACACTGCCCGAACACCACTGCCCTAAACCCTGAAACACCACCCCCAGCAAGACCCCCTACACTGCCCGAACACCACTGCACTAAAGCCTGAAACACCACCCCCAGCAAGACCACCTACACTGGCCGAACACCACTGCACTGCCCTAAACCCTGAAACACCACCCCCAGCAGGACCCCCTGCACTGCCCAAACACCACTGCACGGCCCTAAACCCTGAAACACCACCCCCTGCACGACCCCCTACACTGCCCAAACACCACTGCACTGCCCTAAACCCTGAAACACCACCCCTCAGCACGACACCCTACACTGCCCGAACACCACTGCACTGCCCTAAACCCTGAAACACCACCCCCAACACGACCCCCTACACTGCCCGAACACCACTGCACTGCCCTAAACCCTGAAACACCACCCCCTGCATGACCTCCTACACTGCCGGAACACCACTGCACTGCCCTAAACCCTGAAACACCACCCCCAGCACGACCCCCTACACTGCCCGAACACCACTGCCCTGCCCTAAACCCTGACACATCAACCCCAGCAAGACCCCCTACACTGCCTGAACACAACTGCCCTAAACCCTGAAACACCACCCCCTACACTGCACGAACACCACTGCACTGCCCTAAACCCTGAAACACCACCTCCAGCAAAACCCCCTACACTGCCTGAACACCATTGCTCTGCCCTAAATCCTGAAACACTAGCCCCAGCATGACCCCCTACACTGCCCAAACACCACTGCACTGCCCTAAACCCTGAAACACCACCCCCAGCACGACCCCCTACACTGCCCGAACACCACTGCACTGCCCTAAACCCTGAAACACCAGCCCCAGCAAGACCCCCTACACTGCCCGAACACCACTGCACTGCCCTAGACTCTGAAACACCAGCCCCAGCAAGACCCCCTACACTGCCCGAACACCACTGCACTGCCCTAAACCCTGAAACACCAGCCCCAGCACGACCACCTACACTGCCCGAACACCACTGCACTGCCCTAAACCCTGAAACACCAGCCACAGCAGAACCCCCCGCACTGCCCGAACACCACTGCACTGCCCTAAACCCTGAAACACCAGCCCCAGCACGACCCCCTACACTGCCCGAACACCACTGTACTGCCCTAAACCCTGAAACACCAGCCCCAGCACGACCCCCTACACTGCCCGAACACCACTGCACTGCCCTAAACCCTGAAACACCACCCCCTGCATGACCCCCTACACTGCCCGAACACCACTGCACTGCCCTAAACCCTGAAACACCACCCCCTGCAGCACCCCCTACACTGCCCGAACACTACTGCACTGCCCTAAACCCTGAAACACCACCCCTGCACCGCCCTCTACACTGCCCGAACACCACTGCACTGCCCTAAACCCTGAAACACCACCCCCAGCACGACCCTCTTTACTGCTCGAACACCACTGCACTGCCCCAAACCCTGAAACACCACCCCCAGCACGACCCGCTACACTGCCCGAACACCACTGCCCTAAACCCTGAAACACCACCCCCTGCACGACCCCCTACACTGCCCGAACACCACTGCACTGCCCTAAACCCTGGAACACTACCCCCTACACTGCCCGAACACCACTGCACTGCCCTAAACCCTGAAACACCACCCCCAGCACGACCCCCTACACTGCCCGAACACCACTGCCCTGCCCTAAACCCTGACACATCAACCCCAGCAAGACACCCTACACTGCCTGAACACCACTGCCCTAAACCCTGAAACACCACCCCCTACACTGCACGAACACCACTGCACTGCCCTAAACCCTGAAACACCACCTCCAGCAAAACCCCCTACACTGCCTGAACACCATTGCTCTGCCCTAAATCCTGAAACACTAGCCCCAGCATGACCCCCTACACTGCCCAAACACCACTGCACTGCCCTAAACCCTGAAACACCACCCCCAGCACGACCCCCTACACTGCCCGAACACCACTGCACTGCCCTAAACCCTGAAACACCAGCCCCAGCAAGACCCCCTACACTGCCCAAACACCACTGCACTGCCCTAGACTCTGAAACACCAGCCCCAGCAAGACCCCCTACACTGCCCGAACACCACTGCACTGCCCTAAACCCTCAAACACCAGCCCCAGCACGACCACCTACACTGCCCGAACACCACTGCACTGCCCTAAACCCTGAAACACCAGCCACAGCACAACCCCCTACACTGCCCGAACACCACTGTACTGCCCTAAACCCTGAAACACCAGCCCCAGCACGACCCCCTACACTGCCCGAACACCACTGTACTGCCCTAAACCCTGAAACACCAGCCCCAGCACGACCCCCTACACTGCCCGAACACCACTGCACTGCCCTAAACCCTGAAACACCACCCCCAGCACGACACTCTATACTACCCAAACACCACTGCACTACCCTAAACCCTAAAACACTACCCCAGCATGACCCCCTACACTACACAAACACCACTGCACTACCCTAAACCCTAAATCAACCCCCAGCAGGACCTCCTACACTACCCAAACACCACTGCACTACCCTAAACCCTAAAACACTACCTCCAGCAAGACCACCTACACTACCCAAACACAACTGCACTACCCTAAACCCTAAAACACTACCCCCAGCATGACCCCCTACACTACCCAAACACAACTGCACTACCATAAACCCTAAAACACTACCCCCAGAACAACCCCCTACACTTCCAAAACACCACTGCACTACCCTAAACCCTAAAACACTACCCCAGCATGACCCCCTATACTACACAAACACAACTGCACTACCCTAAACCCTAAATCTACCCCCAGCATGACCCCCTACACTACCCAAACACCACTGCACTTCCCTAAACCCTAAAACACTATCCCCAGCATGACCCCCTACACTACGCAAACACAACTGCACTACCCTAAACCCTAAAACACTACCCCCAGCACGACCCCCTACACTACACAAACACCACTGCACTACCCTAAACCCTAAAACTCTACCCCAGCATGAACCCCTACACTACCCAAACACCACTGCACTACCCTAAACCCTAAAACACTACCCCCAGCAAGACCCCCTACACTGCACAAACACCACTGTGCTACCCTAAACCCTAAATCTACCTCCAGCATGACCCCCTACACTTCCCAAACACTACTGCACTACCCTAAACCCTAAATCAACCCCCAGCACGACCCAATACACTACACAAACACCACTGCGCTACCCTAAACCCTAAAACACTACCCCCAGCACGACCCCCTACACTACCCAAACACCACTGCACTACCCAAAACCCTAAAACACTACCCCAGAATGACCCCCTACACAACACAAACACCACGGCACTACCCTAAACCCTAAATCTACCCCCAGCATGACCCCCTACACTACCCAACCACCACTGCACTACCCTAAACCCTAAAACACTACCCCCAGCATGACCCCCTACACTACCCAAACACCACTGCACTACCCTAAACCCTAAAACACTACCCCCAGCCCGACCCCTAAACTACCCAAACACCACTGCACTACCCTAAAACACGACCCCCTACAATACACAAACACCACTGCCCTACCCTTAACCCTAAAACACTACCCCCAGCACGACCCCCTGCACGACACAAACACCACTGCACTACCCTAAACCCTAAAACTCTACCCCCAGCATGACCCCCTACAATACACAAACACCACTGCACTACCCTAAACCCTAAAACACTAGCCCCAGCATGACCCCCTACACTATCCAAACACTACTGCACTACCCTAAATCATGACCCCCTACACTACACAAACAACACTGCACTACCCTAAACCCTAAAATACTACCCCCAGCACGACCCCCTACATTACCCAAACACCACTGCACTACCCTAAACCCTAAAACACTACCCCCAGCATGACCCCCTACACTACCCAAACACCACTGCACTACCCTAAACCCTAAAACACTACCCCCAGCATGACCCCCTACACTACCCAAACACCATTGCACTACCATAAACCCTAAAACACTACCCCCAGCACGACACTCTATACTACCCAAATACCACTGCACTACCCTAAACCCTAAAACACTTCCCCCAGCATGACCCCCTACACTACCCAAACACCACTGCGCTACCCTAAACCCTAAATCTACCCCCAGCACGACCCCCTACACTACCCAAATACCACTGCACTACCCTAAACCCTAAATCTACTCCCAGCACGACCCCCTACACTACCCAAACACCACTGCACTACCTTAACCCTAAAACACGACCCCCAGCCCGATCCTCTACACTGACCAAACACCACTGCACTACCCTAAACTCTAAAATACTACCCCCAGCACGACCCCCTACACTACACAAACACCACTGCACTACCCTAAACCCTAAAACACGACCCCTACACTACACAAACACCACTGCCCTAAACCCTAAAACACTTCCCCCAGCACGATCCCCTACACTACACAAACACCACTGCACTACCCTAAACCCTAAAACACTACCCCCAGCACGACCCCCTACACTACACAAACACCACTGCACCACCCTAAACCCTAAAACACTACCCCCAGCACGACCCCCTACACTACACAAACACCACTGCACCACCCTAAACCCTAAAACACTACCCCCAGCACGACTCCCTACGCTACCCGAACACCACTGCAGTACCCTAAACCCTAAAACACTACTCCCAGCACGACCCCCTACGCTACCCGAACACAACTGCACTACCTTAAACCCTAAAACACTACCCCCAGCATGACCCCTACACTACCCAAACACCACTGTACTACCCTAAACCCTAAAACACTACCTCCAGCATGACCCCCTACACTACCCAATCACCACTGCACTACCCTAAACCCTAAATCTACCCTCAGCACGACCCCCTACACTACCCAAACACCACTGCACCACCCTAAAACACTACCCCCAGCACCACCCCCTACACTGCCCGAACACCACTGCACTGCCCTAAACCCTGAAACACCACCCCCAGCACGACCCCCTACGCTACCCGAACACCACTGCAGTACCCTAAACCCTAAAACACTACCCCCAGCACGACCCCCTACGCTACCCGAACACCACTGCACTACCTTAAACCCTAAAACACTACCCCCAGCATGACCCCCTACACTACACAAACACCACTGCACTACCCTAAACCCTAAATCTACCCCCAGCATGATCCCCTACACTACACAAACACCACTGCACTACCCCAAACCCTAAAACACTACCCCCAGCATGACCCCCTACACTACCAGAACACCACTGCACTACCCTAAACCCTAAAACACTACCCCCAGCATGACCCCCTACACTACCAGAACACCACTGCACTACCCTAAACCCTAAAACACTACCCCCAGCATGACCCCCTACACTACCCAAACACCACTGCACTACCCTAAACCCTAAAACACTACCCCAGCCCGATCCTCTACACTGACCAAACACCACTGCACTACCCTAAACCCTAAATCTACCCCCAGCATTACCCCCTACACTACCCAAATACCACTGCACTACCATAAACGCTAAAACACTACCCCCAGCACGACCCCCTACACTACACAAACACCACTGCACTACCCTAAACCCTATGACACGACCCCTACACTACACAAACACCACTGCCCAACACCACTGCACTACCCTAAATCCTAAAACACTACCCCCAGCATAACCCACTACACTCCACAAACACCACTGCACTACCCTAAACCCTAAAACACTACGCCCATCATGACCCCCTACACTACCCAAACACAACTGCACTACCCTAAACCTTAAAACACTACCCCCAGCATGACCCCCTACACTACCCAAACACCACTGCACTACCCTAAACCCTAAAACACTAAACCCAGCACGACCCCCTACACTACCCAAACACCACTGCACTACCATAAACCCTAAAACAATACCCCCAGGACAACCCTCTACACTACCCAAACACCACTGCACTACCCTAAACCCTAAAACACTACCCCCAGTACGACTCCATATACACTACCCAAACACCACTGCACTACCCTAAACCCTAAAACACTACCCCAGCATGACCCCCTACACTACACAAACACCACGGCACTACCCTAAACCCTAAATCTACCCCCAGCATGACCCCCTACACTACCCAAACACCACTGCACTACCCTAAACCCTAAAACACTACCCCCAGCACGACCCCCTACATTACCCAAACACCACTGCACTACCCTAAACCCTAAAACACTACCCCCAGCCCGACCCCTACACTACCCAAACACCACTGCACTACCCTAAAACACGACCCCATACACTACCCAAACACCACTGCTCTACCCTTAACCCTAAAACACTACCCCCAGCACGACCCCCTGCACGACCTAAACACCACTGCACTACCCTAAACCCTAAAACTCTACCCCCAGCATGACCCCCTACAATACACAAACACCACTGCACTACCCTAAACCCTAAAACACTACCCGCAGCATGACCCCCTACACTATCCAAACACTACTGCACTACCCTAAATCATGACCCCCTACACTACACAAACAACACTGCACTACCCTAAACCATAAAATACTACCCCCAGCACGACCCCCTACATTACCCAAACACCACTGCACTACCCTAAACCCTAAAACACTACCCCCAGCATGACCCCCTACACTACCCAAACACCACTGCACTACCATAAACCCTAAAACACTACCCCAGCATGACCCCCTACACTACACAAACACCACTGCACTACCCTAAACCCTAAATCTAACCAAAGCACGACCCCCTACACTACCCAAAAACCACTGCACTACCCTAAACCCTAAAATACTACCCCAGCATGACCCCCTACACTACCCAAACACCACTGCACTACCCTAAACCCTAAAACACTACCCCCAGCATGACCCCCTACACTACCCAAACACCACTGCACTACCATAAACCCTAAAACACTACCCCCAGCACGACACTCTATACTACCCAAACACCACTGCACTACCCTAAACCCTAAAACACTACCCCAGCATGACCCCCTACACTACACAAACACCACTGCACTACCCTAAACCCTAAATCAACCCCCAGCAGGACCCCCTACACTACCCAAACACCACTGCACTACCCTAAACCCTAAACACTACCCCCAGCACGACCACCTACACTACCCAAACACAACTGCACTACCCTAAACTCTAAAACACTACCCCCAGCATGACCCCCTACACTACCCAAACACCACTGCACTACCATAAACCCTAAAACACTACCCCCAGAACGACCCCCTACACTACCAAAACACCACTGCACTACCCTAAACCCTAAAACACTACCCCAGCATGACCCCCTAGACTACACAAACACAACTGCACTACCCTAAACCCTAAATCTACCCCCAGCATGACACCCTACACTACCCAAACACCACTGCACTTCCCTAAACCCTAAAACACTATCCCCAGCATAACCCCCTACACTACCCAAACACAACTGCACTACCCTAAACCCTAAAACACTACCCCCAGCATGACCCCCTATACTACACAAACACCACTGCACTACCCTAAACCCTAAAACGCTACCCCAGCATGACCCCCTACACTACCCAAACACCACTGCACAACCCTAAACCCTAAAACACTACCCCCAGCACGACCCCCTACACTGCACAAACACCACTGCGCTACCCTAAACCCTAAATCTACCTCCAGCATGACCCCTACACTTCCCAAACACTACTGCACTACCCTAAACCCTAAATCAACCCCCAGCATGACCCAATACACTACACAAACACCACTGCGCTACCCTAAACCCTAAAACACTACCCCCAGCACGACCCCCTACACTACCCAAACACCACTGCACTACCCTAAACCCTAAAACACTACCCCAGAATGACCCCTACACTACACAAACACCACGGCACTACCCTAAACCCTAAATCTACCCCCAGCATGACCCCCTACACTACCCAACCACCACTGCACTACCCTAAACCCTAAAACACTACCCCCCAGCCCGACCCCTACACTACCCAACCACCACTGCACTACCCTAAACCCTAAAACACTACCCCCTAGCACGACCCCCTACACTACCCAAACACCACTGCACTACCCTAAACCCTAAATCTACCCCCAGCATGACCCCCTACACTACCCAACCACCACTGCACTACCCTAAACCCTAAAACACTACCCCCCAGCCCGACCCCTACACTACCCAAACACCACTGCACTACCCTAAAACACGACCCCCTACAATACACAGACACCACTGCACTACCCTTAACCCTAAAACACTACCCCCAGCACGACCCCCTGCACGACACAAACACCACTGCACTACCCTAAACCCTAAAACTCTAACCCCAGCATGACCCCCTACAATACACAAACACCACTGCACTACCCTAAACCCTAAAACATTACCCCAGCATGACCCCCTACACTATCCAAACACTACTGCACTACCCTAAATCATGACCCCCTACACTACACAAACAACACTGCACTACCCTAAACCCTAAAATACTACCCCCAGCACGACCCCTACATTACCCAAACACCACTGCACTACCCTAAACCCTAAAACACTACCCCCAGCATGACCCCCTACACTACCCAAACACCACTGCGCTACCCTAAACGCTAAAACACTACCCCCAGCACGACCCCCTACACTACCCAAACACCACTGCAGTACCCTAAAACCTAAAACACTAACCCCAGCACGACCCCTTACACTACCCAAACACCACTGCATTACCATAAACTCTAAAAAACTACCCCCAGCACGATCCCCTACACTAAACAAACACCACTGCACTTCCCTAAACCCTAAAACACTACCCCCAGCACGACCCCTTACACTACCCAAACACCACTGCACTACCATAAACCCTAAAAAACTACCCCCAGTACGACCCCCTACACTACCCAAACACCACTGCACTTCCCTAAACCCTAAAACACTACCCCCAGCATCACCCCTTACACTACCCAAACACCACTGCACTACCATAAACCCTAAAAAACTACCCCCAGCATGACCCCCTACACTACCCAAACACCACTGCACTACCCTAAACCCTAAAACACTACCCCAGCATGACCCCCTACACTACACAAACACCACTGCACTACCCTAAACCCTAAAACTACCCCCAGCACGACCCCCTACACTACCCAAACACCACTGCACTACCCTAAACCCTAAAACACTACCCCCAGCACGACCCCCTACACTACACAAACATCACTGCACTACCCTAAACCCTAAAACACTACCCCTAGCACGACCCCCTACACTACCCAAACACCACTGCACTACCCTAAACCCTAAAACACGACCCCCTACACTACACAAACACCACTGCACTACCCTAAACCCTAAAACACTACCCCCAGCACGACCCCCTACACTACACAAACACCACTGCACTACCCTAAACACTAAAACACGACCCCTACACTACACAAACACCACTGCCCTAAACCCTAAAACACTTCCCCCAGCACAACCCCCTACACTACACAAACACCACTGCACTACCCTAAACCCTAAAACACTACCCCCAGCACGACCCCCTACACTACACAAACACCACTGCACTACCCTAAACCCTAAATCTACTCCCAGCACGACCCCCTACACTACACAAACACCACTACACTACCCTAAACCCTAAAACACTACCCCAGCATGACCCCTACACTACACAAACACCACTGCACTACCCTAAACCCTAAATCTACCCCCAGCACGACCCCCTACACTACCCAAACACCACTGCACTACCGTAAACACTAAAACACTACCCCCAGCACGACCCCCTACACTACCCATACACCACTGCACTACCCTAAACCCTAAAACACTACCCCAGCATGACCCCCTACACTACACAAACACCACTGCACTACCCTAAACCCTAACTCTACCCCCAGCAGGACCCCCTACACTACCCAAACACCACTGCACTACCCTAAACCCTAAAACACTACCCCCAGCACGACCCCCTACACTACCCAAACACAACTGCACTACCCTAAACCCTAAAACCCTACCCCCAGCACGACCCCCTATACTACACAAACACCACTGCACTACCCTAAACCCTAAAACACTACCCCCAGCACGACCCCCTACACTACACAAACACCACTGCACTACCCTAAACCCAAAAACACTACCCCAGCATGACCCCCTACACTACCCAAATACCACTGCACTACCCTAAACCCTAAAACACTACCCCCAACATGACCCCCTATACTACACAAACACCACTGCACTACCCTAAACCCTAAAACACTACCCCCAGCACGACCCCATACACTACACAAACACCACTGCACTACCCTAAACCCTAAAACACTACCCAAGCACGACCCCCTACACTACCCAAACACCACTGCACTACCCTAAACGCTAAAACACTACCCCCAGCATGACCCCCTACACTACCCAAACATCACTGCACTACCCTAAACCCTAAATCTACCCCCAGCACGACCACCTACACTACACAAACAACACTGCACTACCCTAAACCCTAAAACACTACCCCAACATGACCCCCTACACTACATAAACACCACTGCACTACCGTAAACCCTAAAACACTACCCCTAGCAAGACCCCCTACACTACCCAAACACCACTGCACTACCCTAAACCCTAAAACACAACCCCCTACACTACACAAACACCACTACACTAACACCACTACACTACCCTAAACCCTAAAACACTACCCCCAGCACGACCCCCTACACTACACAAACACCACTGTACTACCCTAAACCCTAAGACACAACCCCTACACTTCAGAAACACCACTGCCCTAAACCCTAAAATACTTCCCCCAGCACGACCCCCTACACTACACAAACACCACTGCACTACCCTAAACCCTAAAACACTACCCCCAGCATGACCCCCTACACTACACAAACACCACTGCACTACCCTAAACCCTAAATCTACCCCCAGCACGACCCCCTACACTACACAAACACCACTGCACTACCCTAAACCCTAAAACACTACCCCCAGCATGACCCCCTACACTACCAGAACACCACTGCACTACCCTAAACCCTAAAACACTGCCCCCAGCATGACCCCCTACACTACCCAAACACCACTGCACTACCCTAAACCCTAAATCTACCCCCAGCATTACCCCCTACACTACCCAAATACCACTGCACTACCCTAAACCCTAAAACACTACCCCCAGCATGACCCCCTACACTACACAAACACCACTGCACTACCCTAAACCCTAAATCTACCCCCAGCACGACCCCCTATACTACCCAAACACCACTGCACTACCCTAAACCCTAAAACACTACCCCCAGCATGACCCCCTACACTACCAGAACACCACTGCACTACCCTAAACCCTAAAACACTGCCCCCAGCATGACCCCCTACACTACCCAAACACCACTGCACTACCCTAAACCCTAAATCTACCCCCAGCATTACCCCCTACACTACCCAAACACCACTGCACTACCCTAAACCCTATGACACGACCCCTACACTACACAAACACCACTGCCCAACACCACTGCACTACCCTAAATCCTAAAACACTACCCCCAGCACGACCCCCTACACTACACAAACACCACTGCACTACCCTAAAGCCTAAAACACTACCCCCAGCATGACCCCCTACACTACACAAACACCACTGCACTACCATAAACCCTAAATCTACCCCCAGCATGACCCCCTACACTACACAAACACCATTGCACCACCCTAAACCCTAAAACACTACCCCCAGCACGACCCCCTACACTACCCAAACACCACTGTACTACCTTAAACCCTAAAACACTAACCCCAGCACGACCCCCTACACTACCCAAACACCACTGCAGTACCCTAAACCCTAAAACACTACTCCCAGCACGACCCCCTACGCTACCCGAACACCACTGCACTACCCTAAACCCTAAAACACTACCCCCAGCATGACCCCTACACTACCCGAACACCACTGCACTACCCTAAACCCTAAAATACTACCCCCAGCATGACCCCCTACACTACCCGGACACCACTGCACTACCCTAAACCTTAAAACACTACCCCCAGCATGACCCCTTACACTACCCAAACACCACTGCACTACCCTAAACCCTAAATCTACCCCCAGCACGACCTCCTTCACTACCCAATCACCACTGTGCTACCCTAAACACTAAAACACTACCCCCAGCCCGATCCTCTACACTACCCAAACACCACTGCGCTACCCTAAACGCTAAAACACTACCCCCAGCACGACCCCATACACTACACAAACACCACTGCGCTACCCTAAACCCTAAATCTACCTCCAGCATGACCCCCTACACTTCCCAAACACTACTGCACTACCCTAAACCCTAAATCTAGCCCCAGCACGACCCCCTACACTACACAAACACCACTGCGCTACCCTAAACCCTATAACACTACCCCCAGCACGACCCCCTATACTACACAAACACCACTGCACTACCATAAACCCTAAAACACTACCCCCAGCACGACCCCCTACACTACACAAACACCACTGCACTACCCTAAACCCTAAAACACAACCCCCAGCACGACCCCCTACACTACCCAAACACCACTGCACTACTCTAAACCCTAAAACACTACCCCCAGCACGACCCCATACACTACACAAACACCACTGCGCTACCCTAAACCCTAAATCTACCTCCAGCATGACCCCCTACACTTCCCAAACACTACTGCACTACCCTAAACCCTAAATCTAGCCCCAGCACGACCCCCTACACTACACAAACACCACTGTGCTACCCTAAACCCTAAAACACTACCCCCAGCACGACCCCCTATACTACACAAACACCACTGCACTACCATAAACCCTAAAACACTACCCCCAGCACGACCCCCTACACTACACAAACACCACTGCACTACCCTAAACCCTAAAACACTACCCCCAGCACGACCCCCTACACTACCCAAACACCACTGCACTACCCTAAACCCTAAAACACTACCCCCAGCATGACCCCCTACACTACCCAAACACCACTGCACTACCCTAAAACACGACCCCCTCCACTACACAAACACCACTGCCCTACCCTTAACCCCCTGCACGACACAAACACCACTGCACTACCCTAAACCCTAAAACACTACCCCCAGCATGACCCCTACACTACCCGAACACCACTGCACTACCCTAAACCCTAAAACACTACCGCCAGCATGACCCCCTACACTACCCGGACACCACTGCACTACCCTAAACCCTAAAACACTACCCCCAGCATGACCCCCTACACTACCCAAACACCACTGCACTACCCTAAATCCTAAAACACTACCCCCAGCCCAATCCTCTACACTACCCAAATACCACTGCGCTACCCTAAACGCTAAAACACTACCCCCAGCATGACCCCCTACACTACACAAACACCACTGCGCTACCCTAAACCCTAAATCTACCTCCATCATGACCCCCTACACTTCCCAAACACTACTGCACTACCCTAAACCCTAAATCTACCCCAGCACGACCCCCTACACTACACAAACACCACTGCGCTACCCTAAACCCTATAACACTACCCCCAGCACGACCCCTATACTACACAAACACCACTGCACTACCCTAAACCCTAAAACACTACCCCCAGCACGACCCCCTACACTACACAAACACCACTGCACTACCCTAAACCCTAAATCTACCCCCAGCATGACCCCCTACTCTACCCAAACACCACAAGCAGTTATAAAATCACCATGCACTGTCCTTGCAGCACTCTAATCATCCAGTCACTACCCATGTACTCATGCAATGACCCAGGCACTAACTCATGGCAAATACAGAGGAGGTCATGCTCATTACAGGGGTACCCCAACGCATAGTGTTCCCTAGTGTATGTAGGTGTTTTCAAGGTATTCTAAGTGTCTTTTAGCATAGCACTGGCTTGTCCTGGTTAGTCAGAGTCAGTTACCACCAGTACCCGTCACTAAAAAGTTGGGGGCACAGGAGGACGTTCTGCTTCTCTGTTGGTTCTTTCTGCACATCTCTTGCTTCTTCCTGCACTTTTTTTCGTCTTTCTGGACTTCTGTTGCCTCTTTCAGCATTTGTCTTGCTTGATACTGCGCTTTTCTTCCTCTTTCTTCACATGTCCTAACTTTGTAGGCATAGTTAGAAATTAGCATTTTAAAAACCATTGAAATTCACTGAAAAACCCATAGTTTCAGGCACGTTATAGTTAGAAATTAGCATTTAAAAAACCATTGAAATTCACTGAAAAAACCTGAGGTTTCAGGCACGTTATAGTTAGAAATTAGCATTTAAAAAACCTTAGAAATTCACTAAATCCCTACATCATTCATGACATGGTCAGTGACATCACTGATGACATCACTGATGACATCTCAAATGACATCACTGATGACATCACAGATGACATCATCCAGTGACTGTGTGTTTCTCTAAAGTTTAAATATGTTTTATATATATGCCAAGGTGTATTAAAGAATGAGTGGGTGTATAAGTGTCTGGATGGAGGATTTAGTATGTGCGTGACTGACTGTATAAGTGAGTGATTAAATGTGTCTAACTGAATGCATGGGTTAGTGACTAAACTGTCTGAATGTGTGTATCAGTATGTCTGTTGTTGTGTAAGCTGCTGCATGTGATGGTCAGTAGATACATGAGTGTCTATATGGGTTATTGATTGGTTGCCTGAGTATTTGTATGGGAGACTGAGTGTGTGTGTGGGTGGGTGGGAGGTGTGTGACTCTGTGCATAGATGTGTGAGTGGTTGATTCACTGGGTGTATGGGTTAAAGAGTGCATGTGGTAACAGCTGTATGGGCTGGTCAGTGTGTGTATGGGTGTGTTGGTGAGAGATTGGATGTCTCACTGGTACATGTCCAAGTAACTACATATGTAAAAGGCAGTGTATGTGAGACTTGGATTATATAAATGACTATACGTGAGAGTCAGTGACTGTGAAAGTGGCTGTATGGATGAGTGTGTACTTGTATCAGTGATTGTATAAGAGAGTAAGTATGTGTTAGTATATGTTTGAATAAGTGAGGTGGTGTGTGTATAACTGTATAGGTGAGGAAATGGGAGTGTGATTGATTCTTTGCATGACTGACTAGGTGTGTGAGTAACTCCATGGATGAGTGGCGGTGTGTGAGTGTCTGTATAGGTGTATGAGTGCATATGATAGTGTTGTATTGATGAGAGACTGTATGTATGAGTGAGTGTATGGGTGAATGAGTGGATGTGTGTGTAGACCTAGGAATTAGTGAGTGCGTATGTAGTAACTGGTATTGGTGTGTCGATGGTTTCGAAAATGGTAGTCTGTATTTTACAGTGGGTGTATCAAAGATTATATTAGAGTGTGAGGAGGTGCATCAGATTTTCACGTGGATGATGTCATCAGTGATGTCATCAGTGATGTCACTGACCATGTCATGAATGATGTAATATGTGACATCATCAGCAGTGCATTGTGGGGGCGCGAGTTATAGTTTGCTGAACTAACTATAATGGGGGAATTTCTATGGTTTTGTACGAGTGAAATGTCCAACTAACTATAACGTCCCTTAAACCTATGTCTTTTTTAGTGATATGTATATATATATATATATATATATATATATATATACATATAGAGAGAGAGAGAGAGAGAGAGCTTTCTTGAGTGGTAAAGCGAAAGCGTTTTCTTTCCATGATTCACTGCAATGATTTTATATTGTAGTCCGTCCAGAACACAATGGTGCCCTCTGAAGCCATACATGCTTGTGATATAATAGGGTTGTGTAAATATAAACTGCCTTTATGAAATGACATTTTAATCTTACACTATTGGTTCCGTCTACCTTGGCCTTATTGGGAAGTTAAATTAACCAAATAGTAGACAATTTAACTCAGGGCTTTAGGGAAAGAGCACGTGTTCTGTGCACTGAACAGCAGTGCTATGTTGTGCTGAGTCATAATACCAGCAAAAATATGGACAATAAAAAAGTAGCAAATCATGGAGAAAAAGCAAATGTGCTACATTGGTTGTTGTTGAAATAACTTTCACTTTTCATATACACTACAAAAAGTGTGCAGGATACCAGCCTTGCTGACCGACAGTCAGTGTTAGGTAGTGCAATGAGCTCTGAATAATCAGATCTCTCAAAATTAGAGACTAGATTATAATGGGGGACATAAAAAAATCTCTGTGCAAACTCACTCCATTTTGTACGGTTGAACGGTGTTGCCATGCTTGCCATATGGCTAGGTACATGGCTGCATTTAACCAAGGTCAGGAAGTCCCAGTTTGATCAAACCATAGAGGTACTCTGGATTCCCTGGGAAGTTGGGCTCAAATCCATTGGATGCTATGATCAATATTTATAAAGCACGTTGTTACTCCTTTATGCAGCTGGTGTCGGGGGATATTGTGATACATCTCGCCTACAGTTAAGCGAGAATGTGCTTCTGAGAAGGCTTTTGTCTGTACCCAACAGTGTCCCAGTATTTCTTTATCAGAAGGAGCTAGGCCTACAGAATATGGAAGATCGCATTAAGCTAGAACCACTCATGCTGTGGTATTCTATCTGGTCTAAACACGAAACGTTTCTTAATCAGGAGGTAAATAATGATTTTTTTACGCTTTGATCATGCTGACAGTGTCCCACTGCTTAGATATATTAGAGAACAGTTTGTCTTCTTAGGAACGCCTGATTGTTTCTCTAGTCCATAGGATATTACTACCATTTCTAAATGTCAATTAAAGTTAAATTTCCTACCTATATGGAGACGGCGTACAAAAAGTCCAGTGTTAGAAAGAAAAGATGATTAGTGCATATCTTCCTTTAGTAACTGCAGATTGTAGGGAACCCTATTTTTATTTTCCGCTACAACACCATTTCTGAGATACATGAATATAAGAAGGTGCAGACCTGCCTTATTTGACTTGCAGTTGCTACAAACAAAATATATTCGCATGATGGTCTATACGTTTATCTCTGCAGCTGTTAGAATGAGGAATTTGGTGGGCAATTAAGTTTTACAGACATCATGATTCTTCTTCTTATTGATTTGATTTGGTACAATCAGGATTAGGTACTGAAAGGGAAGATAGTCTACATTAAAATGGATTTTAGCAACCACAGGAAGAGAATTAAGTTGTTGTCGTGCTGTCGGATTTGTATGATGCAATTTCCTTTCCTTTCGCCAACAAATTAAGTGGACAGTTGCAAACTGGTCTCCTTGATTTTAGGTAAACTGGCATACAACACATTGCAGTTGCTGAGGCAAAAATAAGCCCTTCCTAACCACTATAGTTTGTGGGAATTCTGGCCTCTCTGCGTATGCTTAGTAGTGTTCCAATCGACCAAGAAAAACAGTTATCACTGAGAGTACATTTTGGGACCTTTTGTTGCTAGGCCTGAGCAGAAACGTTTTCCTCAGAGAAACTGCAGACTGTGCAGAACAAGTGTTACAACAAAACAGTAAAGAATAATAATTTCCATGCTAAATATTTGTAAAAAATAAAAATACACTAAGAAATATGAAGAAAAGTTGAAAAGAAAAATCCACCAGTGAATCAGTAGAAAACCACTCCAGTACAATTCACTTATCAGAACAGGTTCCATTCGGCTCAGGTATCCAGCAGTCTCAGTAAATCGGAAATCCCACACTGAGTTGATGTTTTTTTACTGCTATGAAAGGTCCCTCTCCGGGGAAGTGCTTTAAGAATTGTAAATTCCAAACAGGCAAACATATTGTCCACATTGGACACAGGCCTCTATATCAATACATTACATGGCATTGTCTAGTTCCATCCCTAGAACAAAATGTTTCTAGCAGGTGAATCTAAGTGGAGGGTTTGTTAGCTCCCTATGTATAAGCAGGGATTTACAGAAACTCCCATTTCTCTGTGGGAGCTTGTGCTGCAGCCGGTTTCCGCCCGCCTCACAAGCTCCCATTGAAAAATGGAAGTTTACGTCTGCACCATGTGTGATCGCATCCAAATAATGCAGTTGGAACCGCCAACCTGAGGTTGGTTGGTTCCCAATCTGCAGCGATGGCGGTCGGAGGCAACTCCGACCGAAATTGTAATCAGGGCCTCAGTCACTTTTTTAAAAAAAATATAGAAATTTCCCAATGCACAAAGGGGCTTTCTCACTTTTTGAGAAGAAAAATCCTCTGAGTCAGCTGCTGTTGAAATTGTAGCTGCCACTGTGGAATGGAAGGCGGGATACTTCTAAAAGCTTGCTCCTGCTGGAGCTCTGGCTCTTTGGAATTTTCTCACCTAAACTTAGTCTACTGTTAGGCGGTGTGGGAACTTGGAGTAGAGCAAGGCTAAATTCAATCCAACACCATGAAACAGCTGATCTGATGTATTCCGCAGCAGTTCACGCTGAAGCTTTGCAGCAAAGGTTTCCAAAAGTTTGAAAACTTTCTTCTGGCGCACAAACAATCACAGGCGTACACTTGAAGATATGGAAGAACAACTGCATTCCCTGGAATTAGGTTACATTCAGAAATTTGACACAGCTAATAAGGGCCTAATTGAAATGTATAATTTATTTGGTATTTGAATAATCCATTAAGATTTCTATCACCTTAAGGGTGACTAATCAAAAAGCAATTCATTTTACATTCATTTTTGTCTTTTACATCCCTGGCTATAATTCCTTTGCCATAAGAAGCCACCTTTCCTTAGGCCCAGACAGGTAGAAAGTGGCCTGAATAGGCTAATTTTTACACTTCACTAAAATTGAAAAAATTGACTTTTTATAGTTTTTTTTATACAGTGAATGTGTTAGACATGTCAGCCTAAGGGTGGTCTTCCCCCAAACATTTTGCCTCTTCTGCTCCATTTTGCTGAACTTATTTTTGTTGGCCTTGGGCCTCTGTGTACTTTACAACCGCTAACCTGTGTTAAAGTGCTTGGGCTCGCTCCCCTAAAACGTGATTACATTGACTTATACCCAATTGGTATACTTAATTTACTTCTTAGGGGCATATTAACAACGGCCAGCGATAATTATCGCTGGACGTGCTTAGCGATAATTATATTATCGCAGGCTATCTCTGGTATTTATCGCCCTGGTAGCGCGTTATTAACAACGCGTTACTCCAGGGCGATAAAAATTCCAGAGATAGCGAGGTTATCGCCTTTTGCAGGGAACATCGCTGGTTTTCCAGCGATGTTCCCTGCAAAAGGGTGATAACCTTGCTGATACGACCCACAGGGTCGTATCAGCATAATCCACCCCCTATGTTAGGGATGGCTAAGTCAGGATTTTAGCAGACGTTAGGTTTTGGCGAAAACGGCCGTTTCGCCAAAATCTAATGTGTGCTAAAATCATGTGGGCTGCCTTGTAAATATCGCGATGTAAACATCAGCGATATTTGCAAGGTAGCCCATCTTGGGTACGCCTAGTAACGCCCACTTTGCATCTCATTGGAGATGCAAAGTGAGCGTTATGAAAAGGGTGCTAACATGCAATTATGCATGTTAGCACCCTCTTGTAAATAGGGCGCTGGTTTTATCTCCGCTTTTGGCTTTGTAAGCCAAAAAAGCGGAGATAAAGCCCTTGTAAATATGCCCCCTAGTCCCTTGAAGAGTGGTATACCATATATCCAGTTAGACCTGACATCCTTAGGGTGGCTTCCCTCCAACTTTTTGCCTACTACATCCACTTTTCTTACTTGTTTTTGCTGGCTTAAGGACTCTGTGCACTTTACCACTAAAGTGCTTGTGCTCTTCCCCTAAAGATGGTAATATTGGATCATCCCCAATTGGCGTATTTAATTTACCTATAAGTCCCTAGTAAAGTGCACTACTTGTGCCCAGAGTCTGTAAATTAAATGCTACTAGTAGACCTGCAGCACTTATTGTGCCACCCATTTAAGTAGCCCTCTAACCATGGCTCAGGCCTGCCACTGCAGAACCTGTGTGTGCAATTTAAACTGCCATTTCGACCTGGCAAGATAAACCTCCTACAAGGCCCAAACCTTTTGTTTTTTATAAATATATGTCACCCCTAATGTAGGCCCTGGGCAACCCAGCTAGCAGGGTGCATTGTATTTAAAAGGCAGGACATGTACTTAAGTTTTACGTGTCCTGGTAGAGAAAAACTCGCAAATTAATTTTTCACTACTGAAAGGCCTATCTCTCCTGTAAGATAACATTGGGGTTACCATAGTCCATTGTCTAAGTGTAATTCGCAATTGTGAAGAGATAGACTTTCCAACTTTGGTGTCTCTGGAATCCTAATTTAAAATCCTAACTTATGGTGAAGTCGGATTTTAAATTACAATTCTGAAAATGCCACTTTTAGAAAGTTGGCATTTTCTTATTTTGGCCATTTGGTGCCTGCTTCATGTCTCTAGTCACATGTCTGGGGTGGCTGACAGTTGGGCTTTGTATATTCCCCCTTGACAGCCACACACAATGGGAGCTTAGGTGTGACTTGATGGGCCGCCCTGGCAGGATGGGAGGGAGGAGATGGACTCAGACTCACTTACACCTGGATAGGCAGTGTCCTGTTGCCACAAAAAGGGCTGCATGCCCCCCTATAGTAAGTCTGGAGCCAGGACAGGAAGGACGGACCTCTGTGCACTTCAAAGCCCCTATTTGAAGACACTCCCATGTCAAAGGCACAACTGGGTATAAGTACTGGACCTCAGACATCACCACTTCAGCACACTTCTAGAATTGTGAAACCTCTACCAGGAAGAAGGACTGCTGTGCCGCTGAAGGACTGCCACTCTGCAGGACTGCTTCTTTGCTGGAATCCTGCCTTGCTGATCTGCTGCCTGCTGTTCCCACTCCAGGGTGAGAAGGACTGGACCTGCATGACTTGAGCCCAGAGTGATTTCAAGGGTTAGCTGGCTGGCCTCCTGATCTGAAGTCTCAGGGACATAAAAGACTTCCAACCATTCTGATTCTGCACCTGGACTCTGCCATCTGTGAGTTTGCCCTGCCAAGTGGTGCCACCCCAGTTCTGGACCCTTGAAAATGGGCCATAGATGCGTGTTACAGCAAAACCGATACATCTACTGTCAAACCACAGCTGCTGCACGGATCAAAACCGATGCATCGCTTCTGTTGCGTGGATCAGAACCTGCGCATCGCATCTGCTGCGTGAATCGACACCAACACATCGCCTCTGCTGCGTGAATCAGACCCGACAGATAACCTTCAGAGCCACCTCTGTGCGACGTTCTTCCCAACACAAGGTCCTTGCATCTCCATAAATGGCAGCCTTGGTGACAATGCTGAAGCCTCCACATCGCAGCTCACCGCTCATTGGAGCTGATGCATCACCGCTGCTGTGCGGATCAGGAGCTGCGCACCATCGCCGCTGCATAAATCGGCACCTGTGCATCACCTCTGTCACGATCCTGCTGCCGGTTATGCACTGACTGCATGACACGGGTGTGTTGGGCATCATGGATGCACCCCTCTCGGAACTACAACTCCCGACAGGCAACGCGAGTCACGTTTCACGTGACACCGACGCGACGCCAGTCACGGGAGAAAAGGCGGCGGAAGGAATCACTCGCCGCCGATAATTCTGGATGATCGTAGCAGACTTCACTCGGACAGCAGACTTCTGGGCGGTAAGAGTGCGTAAGCACAAGCTATCGTATCGTCAGCTGTTGAAAGGAGGCAGAGGAGTTTCAACACTTCGCTAGTACCTCCACTGTCGTGACTCCTCTGTTGGCTGGGACCAGTTCATTTGGTCTCGTGCAGAGGAGTCTCTAGGTTTTTCAGAGCCCGTTTCATTTGGTATGGCATGACCCCCCCCCCGTTGGAGAGACAACTTAATCACAGGTCTCATGCGGGGAGGTTAAGGACGCCTTGTCCATATGTGGGCAATATTGGTCGTATAGACTTATATACCTCAACTCAGACTTTATTCGTGGTTGAGTTATTGTCGAGCTGGTTATACATCGTAACCGGGATTATACTCCTACATGCTGGTGTTATTGTGCAGAAAAGAACAAACACGAGCATGACACCAACTGGATAAGGGCAAGACTGTTGTGGTTACTTGTTCCAGTTGCACCCCTTCACCTTTTTTCTTGTTTTTTGTTCTCCTTAAATTTCATATAGGAGAGAGTTACCAGAGAGGGTGTGCCATCATCATTTCAGGCACAACAAATCAGGCCTCACTTCATGTGCCCGTTTGGTAGGTGTAGTAAGGGGGAACCAATACACGCATAGTACAGTGTCAGGAATTCTCTAGTTCTTGCCAACACATGTTCCTTTTGTCTTTTATTAGTTTCATGTTGTGTTCCTGTCACCACCCTCAACTCTCTTCTGTAATCATACTACACCTTCTTTATTTACAGGTGGGTGTGGTAGACGTTGTGTATCATGTCAATTATTGTCTCTTATTTGTGAGTCATAATAAGTGTTGCGCTGTGTTCATATTGCGCTCTTGTATCCTTTTCAGATCTCCTTCCCCGCAGTCCCTACTCTTTCCTTCCCCCGCTCGATTGCCCCAACAGTCTGTGTGTTATTCTATGCAAGACTTGGGGCTGTCCAGAGGTGGGCCCCCTTTGAGCATCAACACGATTCTGAGGATCCAGAACGGAGGAGCCTGACAACCTCAATTATACCAGAGATCCTCAAAGTCAACGCACCCAGGATTAAGGTACCTTTGTTCAGCAGGCCTCACTGGGCCCTGTTTACAGTCCACTCTCCATTGCGGTCGGCCTGAACTTTTGAGTTTGCCTCGGTCCTGCGTGACCAGATATCCCGAGCAGCGCTTTCTGCTTATAGGCGCTATTTTTACCTAAACACTTTGAAATTCAAAATCTCAAGTGCACTCATTGTATATTTATCAGTTTGGTCTTGTTCTATTTATTAAATTAAGAGCTATTTTTCTAACCTGGTGTTGAGTCTTTTTTGCATGTTGTTTTCACTGTTTTACTGTTTGAAGTGATGCACAAATACTTTACACATTGCCTCTAAGTTAAACCTGACTGCTCTGTGCCAAGCTACCAGAGGGTGAGCACAGGTTAATTTAGGGTTTGCCTGCTTCTTACCTTGACCAGGATTGTGGTTGCTGCTTGACTAGTTCTCATACCTACACCTACAACCCAATTTCTAACATTGGTGATTAGTGGTTGTGCTTGTGCAGTGTCATACAGTAATTTGGTGTACACTACCGTTCCACATCCAAGGCCAATTCGAATTTTAAATTCTCCCTAATTGGCGTTTTAGGTTTTTTCTCAAAATCATGTTTTTGGCTGCTGGATCTACAACTGCACCTACAGGAATGGAATTTGAGCTGGACAACATATAGCTGTACACTGTGGCCCAGCTCAAGGACTTCTGTAAGGAGATTGCACTTCCTGCCAAGAGTAACACCAGGAAGGTGGAGTCGCAAAAGGCGCTGATCTGGCCTGGGCAGAAGCTCACTCCATTCTGGGTGAGACCACAGGAAAGGATGATGGGATGGAGGATGAACCCTTCTGAGGAACCACCTGCATTGAAAGCGGAGGTGTTGCCCCATGAATTGGAGCTTCCTGCCAGGCCAGGCAGCTCTGCCTCTTCCTGTGGCCTGTCCCCAGAGGAACTTTCAGAGAGGGGGGAAGAAAGAGAATTTAAGCTGTAGATGGTTAAATTAAAGATGAAGACAGAGGAGAACAAGGCTGCAAGGGCCTTGGAGAAGAGAAAGACTGAAATGACCTTAGAAGAAACAAAGATGTTACTAGCGCATGAGAGGAGCCTAAAAGAGCTGAACATCCAGGCCAGACAGGCGGATTCCAGCAGTGATGGTGCCAGCATACATTCAGTACTTGAAAGAGAAAAAAGGGTTTGCATACCGAAGAATTTGGCGCCCAGTTATGTGAAGGGAAATGACATAGAAAAACGAATTTCTGCCTTTGAAGTTGCACTGAGGGTTTACATGGTACAAACGCAGCACTGGACGGTGGTCAGTGGAAACACATGCCAACTGTGGTAAGGGGCACGCTTCTAACATTAGAAGTTGGGGACAAAAGCAAGCACACTCCCAGGAAGGCCATTTTACGTGCTAAATGTGGGCTGACCCTTGAGAAGTATTGCCAAAGATTCAGGGACAGCTGAAGGCTCCCCAACCAATCCTAGGTAGATTTTGTGGACTACTCCAGCAAGGCCCTGAATTGTTAGGTGTGGGGCAGCAAAGTTAGAGACTATGCTGGGTTGTACAATTTAATCTTCAGAGAGCACATGATCAGTATCTGTTTTAAAGAGTTGCACCAACACCTAGGTAGCTTGATGAGGAGGCATACCGCTGGGCCAGTACCAGAATGTCCAAAAAGATATCTTGGGGGGGACTCCTACAAAGGTGGTCAGGGTTCCAACCAGAAGAAAGAGAGGGGAGTAAAATGTAAAAGTAAGTTCTCTAAAGGCCCCCAAAATAATTATCATGGGAGTAGTGGTAACCAGTCCCAGTCCGATACTAAGAAGAAGGGGATTCTTTGAGAAACAGACAGGTAGGCTTGTACCCCAATGTACTGAGTGCTACAAATATGGGCACTAGAAGGGCGACTCTAAAGGCCCCAAGAGGGCACAGCTCCCCACCAATGGGCAGACACCTGAGTTGGTGAGTGTAGGGCTTTAGGATGGGGGATAGAAAGATGGTACCAAAAGCCTATATGCCTGCTCATACTTCCAAGTATAGGCATTGGGTTTCCACCAATGGGCAATGGGTGGAGGTTCTGTGAGACACAGGAGCCAATATGACTACTGTCAAGTCAGCTGGTGTCTGCAGAGCAGGTCCTTCTGAACACATTCCACTGAGTCATAGTCGCTGACAATTGTGAGAGTCATCTACAGGTGACTCTGGTTCCCTTTAAGTGGAAGGGGTGTCAGCTTCTCTAATAGTAGCTGTGAGCCCTGTCATGCCTGTACATTGTCTGTTAGACAATGGCCTGGAGCACACGGCCTGGATGGAGGTAGAGCTCAGGTCACACTTGGAGATGTTGGAATTGCCTGAGAGGGTCTGCAGGTCCACATGGTCCATCGCTGCCATAAAGGGAGTCAAGGGAGTCTGGAGCCTGGTACAATGGCCCAGACAACTGCCAAGGAGAGGGGCAAGGGGCATGGGAAACCACCCCCTGAAGTTATCACAGTAAAGGTTGATGGGGTCCCTGAGAAGGGGCCCCCTAAGCCAACTGCAGAAGGCATTGCAGTCCAAGGTGACCTAACTGAGCTTGCTTGCTGGCAAGCTGAAGGTGGGCCCACCAGGGAGGAATTCTGCAAAGCACAGAAGGAGTGTCCCACTCTTGAAAGCTTGAGGTGGCAGGCCTCAGACCATACAGCAGGTGAAGCCTCTGGGAATAACCTAATCTACTGGGAGAAAAATTCCCTCTATAGTGAGCCTAAGGCTCCTAGTACTGGGGAATCCCGTGTGCTGGAGGTCCCCCAGTGTTACAGGACTTTCCTACTGGGTTTGGCTCATGATATCCTCCTGGCAGAACATTTAGGGCAAGACAAGATCTTCACCATGATTGTCTCCCACTTTTATTGGCCCGGAATAAAGACAGTCTCAGATGCATTCTGCAGGTCCTGTCCCAGGCCAGGCCAGTGGGAAATCAGGCAAAAAGCCAAAAGCTACCCTGATCCCATTACCAGTCATTGGCACCCCCTTTGAAAGGGTGGGGATCAACATCATGGGACCCTACGACCCCAAGACAGCCTTAGGCAACAGGTTTGTCCTGGTCTTGGTGCACCATGCCACCCACTACACAGAGACCATTCCTCTAAGGTCAGTGCCTGCACCTGTTGTGGTTAGAGCTCTGATGGGGATCTTTACCCGTGTGGGGGTTCCCCAAGGAGGTAGTGCCTGACAGTGCCACTAACTTTATGTCTGCATCCATGTGGGATGAGTGTTGTGTAACATACAAGTTGACCGTACCCTATCACCCCCAAACCAATGGTCTTTTGGAGAGATTCAACAAGACTTTGAAAGGCATAATTATGAGTCAGCCCGAGCCCATGAGGCATAAGTGGGATATCCTCTTGCCATGCCTTCTCTTTGCCTACAGGGCGGTGCCACAGAAACGAGTAGTGTTTAGCCCCTTTGAACCCCTCTATGGGGACCTCTGAGCCTTGTCAAGGAAGGGTGGGAGCAAACTCCCAAGAACCTCCCCCAGGATGTGGTCAGCTATATGCTGGCCTTCTGCAACCAGATGCATCACTTCTGGAAAAAGTCAAAAAGTAACTTGAAGTCAAGTTCTTTTTTTTAATTTTTTTTTATTTTTTATTATTGAAATCAGACTTCTTATACATATCTTATACCATTATTGCATATAATGGACTAATTCAGTATTTTCATATAATCAAAAATAGCACAATTAACGATTGACACTTATTATAAATGTTCATACATCATTATTGCTATACCTCCTAATTGTATTTAACAATATTTTTATATATTCATCCAATCCCTTGTCTATCATTTCTCTCCATCCAGGTTATCAAGGGTCCCCATATGTTCCTGCCTTTCCTCATAGCTCTTACACCTTTACATTTATATAGAGAAATTTCCTGGCGACCTATGAATATTACTCTGTATAGCCATTGATGATATGTAGGTGGCTCGCTATCCTTCCAGACAGTGGCAACCTATAAACGAGCTATCGCCATTGTTAGAAACACAAAATCCCTCTCTTTTGGATCTAAGTTCAGCCTTATGTCATAGCCTAGTAGCATCAGAGTTGATGTAATTTTTAACTCTTTGTTCAATAGCTGAAACCAGAATTTTTCGATTCCTTCTTTAAGTTGATCCAGCTTTCCGCAAGAATAAAACATATGTATACTATCTGCTGGGCCCAGCAAACATCTCGGGCATTTATCGGAGAGTCTTTTTCCCCAACCGAATAATTTGGCAGGCGTATAATAAAGATTGTATACAGTTTTGTATTGTTGGGCTTTAAGATTAGCTGACATGAAAACCCTTGTCCCAATTGCTAAAACCATGTCTATATCTACCTCCCCATCCTCCAGTTTGTTAACCCATTTTGATTCTATTTTAGCTACATCATCTGTTTTTTTTTTTTGAAGTGCTTGATAGAAATCTCTGATTTTACTTTCTGGGTTTCTCATGGTTTCTAACAGAGGGAGTGATTCCAGCCCAATATACCCTTTAGGGAGCCCTTTTATTCAATTCTGTATTTGCAGATATTTGAAGCTTGAATTCATCTGTATGTCGAATCCTTGAACTAGTTCAATAAAAGCCTTTCTCTCTTTATTAAAATATAGATCGGCCAAACATACAATCCCGGCTTGTTCCCATTTCTTAGCCATGCCATCGTAGAATGCGAGCGTCAAGAAATCTGAATACCAAAGTGATGTATATTTATTATATCTACTAATTTGAGCGGTTTTTTCCACTTTCTTCCAGATTTTTAGCACGCTCTCTATACATTTATAGCGGTATTTTTTACAATAATTTGGGTCACTTTGTCGCTGTAATAGTCCCACGGCAGCATCCCCCACAGCCAATTGAAATATAGTCGGTATTCTAACCTGCTCCGTCCTTTCAGTTTGCAAAAAGTAAAGACTTCCAAGCTGTTGCAGGGCGGTAGCCCAATAATATAGCTGTATACTGGGAGCTCCCCATCCACCCCGTTCTTTAGGTAGCGTCAAATATTTATAAGCCCGCCGTACCTTTTGATATCCCCAGATGAATTTGGAGAACATAGCTTCAATTCTATGTATTTTAGTGGTGGCAAGTTCCAGCGGTATTGCACGTATTAAATACAGAATCTTGGGGAATATCTTCATCTTGATTACATTCACTCTCCCAATTATTGTAAGGTGGAGATTGTTCATACGCCTAAGCTCAGTATTGATAGTTTCCAACACAGGATCAATATTGACAGCCCAGAGATTATTAATTTCTGCTGTAATTTTAACCCCTAGATACGTGGCTATCTTAGTTACCCGAGGATCTTGCATCCGGCATTTGGAGGAGCATATAATTTGTGTTTTTGTTTTATTTAGGAGATAGCCGGATTCCTCCCCAAATTTTTCTGCCATATTTTCAATCTCTTTAATAGCCACTAGAGGTTCTGTAGTAATTATCGCAATGTCATCCGCATATGCAAGTATTTTTGTCTCATAACCATGCATTACAACCGGTTTGATCAGGTGGTTCTGCAATATGCGGGTGATAAAGGGGTCTAAATAAAATGCAAATAAAATAGGAGAACAAGGACAGCCTTGACGCGTACCTCTGGCAATCTCCACCCTCCTAGATGTGTGACCCATAACTTGAATCTGAGCATACGGCTTAAAATACATAGCCTGAAGAGCTCTTATAGTTTCGGAAGTAAACCCTCTATCCTCCAGATTCACCCATAGATATCGCCAAGCTACCCGATCAAAGGCTTTTTCCGCATCCAAGAGGACCACAGCCAACTCCCTATCCTCAGCCTTGGCAATATCAAAGATTGAAATAACCCGCCTTGTATGGTCTGTGGTCCCCCTGCCTGGAACAAAGCCATGTTGCCACAGTGATATAAGTGTAACAATAGTCTTTTGTAACCGGGTGGCCATTATTTTAGAATAAACTTTCGCATCCGCATTCATAAGTGAAATTGGGCGGTAGGAGGATGGCTCTTCTGGTGGTTTATTTTTCTTAAGAAAGACAACCATATCCGTACCCTGCCATGATGTGGGTGGGATCCCTCTGTATTGTATACTCAAAAATAGGTCTTGCATAATGGGGAGAATTTGATGTGATAGCATCTTATAAATTTCTATCGGAATTTTATCGGGACCTGTGGCTTTTCCCAGAGAGAGAGATCCCAATGCAATCTGCACTTCATCTATGGTGATTTCTTGTTCTAGTTCTAAAGCAGTTTCAGTATCTAATCTTGGTAACATAGATCTTTCATTTTCTATTTCCCTCTGTTCCCCCAAGCGCTCCTCCGGTTGATACAATCTACTATAAAATTCCTCAAAAACCTCTGTAATTTTCTGTGGACCGGATACTAACCGATTATTATTATCCCTAATGTTTAAAATGTTGTTTCTAGCAACTTTCTGTCTTGTTCTTAAAGCTAAAAGTCTCCCCGTCGCCTCCCCATACTCATATATTTCCCCTCGATTAGCTTGGTACATCTGTGCCACTTTGGTCTGAAAATACGCATTTATTTCCGATTTGGCAATAGCTAGTTTAATCATTTGTTCCCCCAATAAATTCTCAGATCCACCTTTATTTATTATTTGGACATGTTGTACCTCAAGTTCTGATAGTTTACTAGCTAATGAATCGAATTGTGCTTTGCATCGTTTCTGGGTACGAGCCACAAACCCAATTATCTCACCTCTCAAGGCGGCCTTAAAAGTATCCCATACCACCTCACGGGAGGCACTATATCTGTTTCAATCGAAAAATCCTTGGGCCCATTGCTTGATATATATGCAAAATTCCTCATCCATCAATAGCTTCTTATCGAATGACCATGAAATCCTTTGTCTAACAGCCTTCGCCCCCCTTATCTCCAAGATCAGAGGGTTATGATCAGAGTATAATTGGGGCAGTTTACTGATGTCTACTTTATCTATCAGTAAGTGTGAAGCTAAGAAATAATCCAGCCGTACAAATTTTTTATGTGGATGTGAAAAATATGTAAATCCCGGATCTCTATGTTGTTTTTCTGCCCATACATCGCACAAACCATGGCTATCTTTAAATGCCCTAATTGATCTATAGACCTTCGGTTTCCTGCCTACATATTTCTGATTTTGGGTATTGTTCACATCCATGTGTATGTTGAAGTCCCCACACACTATCATTCGTTGTGGCCAGTTGGCTAATTCTATCTCCAATTCATTCCAGATATCCGCATCATCCCTGTTGATATCTCTACTATAGCCCAACGTCCCCACTTATCTGCTACAGATCGCACAACCAGGTCACTCCGTTGTCTGGTATATATAGCAACCCCTCTGATCATGGTGGTCTGAAAAGAGCATGCCACCAAACAGTAACCTCTAATCTCTAAAAGATTTTTATTGTTCCATGAGATATGTGTTTCTTGTAAGCATATTAAATCTGGATTCAGTGTTCTAAGTATCTCGTATATCCTTTCTCTTTTCTTCCTATCATTTAGACCACCAACATTCGATGAACATATCCTAAAATTATTCATATTTTGCAATATTTTCTTTTTTTTCCCCCTAAACGTTGCTGAACTACTACCTTATATTTAGTGCTTTGCCAAAAAACAGACATTTCTGATTTCTTTTTTCCCCCGTATATCTCCCACTTTACCCCCCTTAGCTTGCCCACCCCCATTTCTCCACCCCCCAACATCCAACCCAGCCCCCACCTACCATCCAACCCAGTGCTGCCCTCCCCATCCACCCCTGTGTCCCCCAGGCCCACCCATCCATCCCCCCACCCTTTATCCCCTACCCAGGCAAAAGGGCAATTAGCCCTTACGATGGAGAGAGACTTGATCCCTGTGCCCCTCCTTCTTCAAATTACAGTAGTATTAGACGGACATATATATGTCATCTTGTTACCCACAAACCATATATCTATCTATATAGTATCCTGTATATCAATTTTTAATGGCCACATTTCCTGATTACTCATATGGTATCTAGGTATTCTTTCGCTTGTATTTCAGAGATAAAAAATCGTGTCTGACCCTTACTGATTATTTTTAGTGTAGCTGGATTAAGCAGAAACGCCTGCGCCCCCTTTTTTTGAAAAGGAGTTATGAGTTGGCGCAGCTGCCATCTTTTTTCTACCGTGTAGTGACAGTAGTCAGGTCTTACAAAAAACTGCACCCCTTTTCCCTGCCGTTTCCTGTCTGGTCGAGCTAGATCATATAGAGCTTGGCGTGCTAGAAAATTGTTTAGACAGATCAAAATAGCCCTCGGTCTAATCTCGGTTGGCCCTTTCTTAGTTGTCGGTTGTCTAAACGGAAACCTGTGAGCTCTTTGGATCTCGGTAGACCAGTTCCACATGTTTAAGTCCGGAAAGGCTTCAGAGAAGAGATCAATCATAAATTTCCGGATGTCTGACCCCTCGATATCTTCTGGAATTCCTAGTACTCTAAGGTTGTTGCGGCGTAGTCGGTTTTCCAAATCAACTAGTTTCATTTGAGTGTCATCTCTGTGGGACGTCATATTTTTCAGAGTGGTCTTTTGTACTGCCATTTCATCTTCTAAAGTCGATATTCTTCCTTCCGCCTCATTCATTCTGTCTGTGAATTCTTTGCAAGTTTTTGCTACTTTCCTGACAGTATTTTGTAATTTCCGGCAGGTAGTGTGAGTCTTCAAATTTTCTGTGCGGGTTTCGACTCTATGGTCTACTATAGATTGATAGATTGCCGCCAGGGATATTTCTTCTGTCTGACCGCCCATTGCACCCATACTGCCCAACGAGGAATCCACAATTTCTGCGCCGGGAAGACTGGGCTCAGAGTGAAGTTCAGGAGACAGGGAGATCTCCCACATCAAACTTTTTACTGGCCCCGGGAGGGGTGCATGCTCTTCATTTGTCGATGCTTTTTGTACCATAGTGGTGTCCGGGCTTTTTCCGTCCATATTAGAGATATTCGATTCATTCCACAGACTGGTTGTTGACCCATCCAGTGATCCAGATCTAGACGCCCCATCTTTCTCATCATGTCCAAGATGTTCCTCTCCCGATGAATCCGAGGGTTCTGAAAGTGAATAAAAATTCTCCCCTGAGTCCCCCTCCCTGTTAGTCTCTTTACTGGTCTTTATTTCGTTTTCCTCTTCCTGACCGTGACCCACAGAGGAATCCAATATAGATGCGTTTATACCCACATTTGCCTCACCATGCTTTTCCTCTGATACATGTATCTCTAATACATCCTGTTGTGATTCAGGGGTAATCTGATTAAGACTCCAAGGGGAGTCTTTTTCCTTGTCAGAATATGCCTTGTCATGCATCGTATGCGATACACCCCCAGGGTTTTCATCCATTGAAATAATCACTGGTGTATATATATTATCCGGCCTACCAGCCTCATCCCCAATATTTGAGAGTTCTTTTTGTATGCTGATAGTGCTCTCTTTTCTCGATTTCACAAACATTGGTGGAATTTTTTTCCTTACATCCGCTTGCTGTTCGCCCCCATGTATAGAGGTGCTCAAATCGCCAGTTATGCCCTCCAAAGGCGTTTTTACATTAAGTCCACCCTTCATCATGGTCTCCCTTCTACTCCCAGCCTGAGGATCTCTAGACTTGCCGCCACGAGCAGATTTTGGGGGCATGATGACACCGGTTAGGGTGGTATAGTTCCGTTTTGGGGAGAATCAGTACTTACAGGCGTTTGTCACAGTTACTGCCGCTTTGTTTGCCCACCGCTCACACGCGTGTGTCGCCGCATCCCATATGCACCACCGCCTTTTCTCGTTGCTGACCTCCACAGCGCAGTACGCTTACCGGCAGAGTCTCTCCTGTACACCGTCGAGAAGCCGGAGAAGACTTGAGACTTATCTGTCTCTTGTCTGTAGCAGCCTCGAAGAGTTGCCCAGCCAGGGCGCGTGCCTCTGTTTTCCACTGCTGCGGCTGACAGCCAGTACCGTGGTATCGTACTCCAAGGACGATTATTCGGCAGTCTTTGGTTTCCCTTCCACGTAGATGGGCGGTAAGTGAACAGTATAGGCGAGTTGGTAGAACTCAGAGCAATCACCGCCGCCAAGTGCCTTTGCTTTTCTCCGGTAACATTCACTTAAATTTTCCCTTTTCCAAGCGTCCAAATGCGTACCATATCCTGGTATATTATCTGTATATCATCAGAGTATCCTATACGTAGCAGTCTGTGAAGAAGGAGAGTTCAGCGAGGAGCTCATCTCTCGCACGGCCGACTAGCGGTCGCCATCTTTGCCTCGGACTTTTATTTGCATTTTAAAAAGAAGTCAAGTTCAAGAAGTCATGAAACTCTGGTACGACCAGAAGGCTACTCTGGTGGAGTTTCAGCCTGGCCAGAAAGTATGGGTCATTGAACCAGTTCAATCCAATTCAATTGTTTTTATATAGTGCATATCTATCCATCGGTTTCAGCAATCTCAGCGAACTACCATGATGAACCAATTAACTAAAATCATTCTTCAGAAAAGGTGTGTTTTTAAACTTTTTCATAACATGCTTCCAACTGCTGACTTATAAAGGCGACTCGAAGGGCATTCCAAAGCCCAGAAAGAAGGTACACAAAGGAGCAACCTCTGATTCTCACCCTTTTGATCTTGGGCACCCTCAGCAGTCTCTGCTTACTTGATCTCAGAGACCTCCCTGGAACAAACGGGGGGAGTAGGTTCCTGATGATGAGTGTGCCTTTTCCGTAGATGGCCCGATGCACAATGCATAGTGCCTTAAAGTGAATTCTCATTTGGACTTGCAGCAAAAGTAAGGCTGATAGAGCTGATCTTGCTGATTGGTAATTGGATAGTTTGACCAGAATTATTGCAGTGGCATTCTGCACCACCAGGAGCCTTTTTATCACGTATTTAAGACCCCCTAGGTAGAGTGAGTTTCGATAGTCTAAACATGAATTTATTAATCTCTGTACCACTACCCTCCTTGGGGATGCCGGTAGCATCTCTAAGATTTTCCTGAGAGATCTCAGGATGCCAAAACAGGATCCGGACAGTTTTTGGGCCTGAGTCTCCATCGTGAGCATGTCGTCTATCCAGATGCCTAGACTTTTTACTACTTAGGCTGGCTGTGGTAGGTCGCCTAGCTGATTTGGCCAGGACAATTTCAGCCACCTTGATCAATTGTTCCCTACCACCAATACCTCTGTTTTGTGGCCATAGTTAAGTATCAGACTGCTTTCAGACATCCAGTCGGTAACCTCCCTAAGACATGAATTAACTTCGGCGGAGGTTCGACTGACATTGAGCGAGAGAGCCAAGATGATCAGAGTGTCATCTGCATATGAAACTAATGCAAGACCATGAGACCGTACAATTTCTGCTAGGGTGGGGTACATACAGATTAAAAAGTGGGGGGCTCAGTGAATAACCCTGTGGGACTCCACACTGCAGAGAGTGAGTGGATGAAAAAATGTGACCTTCACACACTTGAAAGCTCCTATTCCTCATGGCGTCCCCAGCAATACCAACTTCGATCATCTTCTGGACAAGCACGGAGTGTGATACCGTGTCAAAGGCAGCACTTAGGTCCAACATTGTCATTGCCACTGAACCACCCTGATCTAAAATAGAGTGGCGTTCCCCTGTGGCCACCAGTAGTGCAATCTCTGTACTGCAACCTGTTGTAAAACCTGTTTGTGTGAGGTGGAGGACATCATGAGACTCCAGAAAGCAGGACCGATTTTTATTGACATGCTTGCCTAGTTACTTACTCACTACCAGAAGAAGGGAGATGGGTTTGTAACTGTCTGCCAGGTTGGGATTCACTGTCGTTTGTTTTAAAAGCAGATTCACTATTGAGTATTTCCATGTTTGAGGAATACGTCCAGTTTCAAGCGAGTGGTTAAGAATATCCATGAAGATGGATAATAGAGAATTGCCACCTCGACTGTAAAATATCAGGAGGGGTGGGTCTGGAGGGGATCCTAATTTAATTTCCTTAAGGGTGGAATCCATAGTTTCCCGGCTCGAAGTGGGGAAAACCAGCAGGATAGGACCAAACCTCTGGTAGGAGGTCCAAATTTGTTTTTATTTTATTAAAAAAAATTGGTGAACATATTGCACCGTTCTTTAGGGTGCAGGGCACCCGTGGAAACTGAAGGAAGAGTCATGATGTTATTGACTACCTTAAATAAATCCTTGGAGGAGTTGGAAGCAGTGTCTATTTTCTCCTCGAGGGAGGCAATTTTGGCCTGCCTTATTGACAGTAGAGCCTATGGCCCTTTAGCACCACTGGAACGGCCCATATGAAATAAAGGAGAAAAAGGGGGAGTCCAGCTACTTGAAAGACCTCCAGACCCCCAGGAACCCCTTAAGGGTGCTTCACGTGAACTTCAGAAAGCCTCACTTTGAGAGGTCCGACGTGAGCATGCTCCTCGTGACAGATGAGGGAGAGGAAGAGGAGTGCGAGCCTCTAGATGACCTCCTCTCTGCACAGGAACATGATGGATTGGTGGAGTGTGTCAAGCTTTCTTCCACCCTGACCCCAGAACAGCAGAGTGAATGTTACCAGTTGCTGGGACAGTTTACCTCACTGTTCTTGCTCACCCCTGTACTCACACATCTGTGCATCCACGATATTGACACTGGAGACAGCGTACCTGTGAAGAACAAAATATACAGGTTGTCAGATAAAATGAGGGCCAGTATGAAGGGGGATTGCACCAAGATGCTGCCCTTAGGGGCGATTGAGCCTTCTAGTAGCCCCTGGTGCAGCCCTGTGGTTCTCATACCGAAGGCTGCCTCACCGGGCACCAATCCAGAACTCAGGTTCTGTGTAGACTACTGGAGACTCAGTTCCATCACCAGGACTGACACGCACCCCATCCCCAGAGCTGATCAGCTCATTGACAGATTGGGCGCTGCAAAATTCTTCAGTACCCTTGATTTGACATCAGGGTACTGACAGATCACTCTGACTGAGGGGACTAAAGAGAGGTCAGCAATTTCAACCCTAGAGGGCCACTTGCAAATTCAAGTGATGCCCTTTGACTTGAAGAATGCCCCGGCTACCTTCCAAAGGTTGGTTAACAGGGTCATAGCTGGTAGGGAAGCTGTTTGTGCCGCCTACTTTAACGACATTGCTCTCCACAGTTCCAGCTGTGAGGAACACCAGCATCACCTCCATGAGATTCTTCAGGCCTCACAACAGGCAGGACTGACCATCAAGGCCAGTAAGTGCCTGATTGGGCAGGGTTTCATTGCGCACCTGGGTCACCTGGTAAGTGGGGGCAAGATACAGCCTCTCCAGGCAAAGATGGAAACTATCATGGCCTGGCAGCATCTAAAACTCAGACAGAGCAGAGAGCCTTCTTGGCCTTCACAGGATACTACAGAGGATTTGTTAAGGGATACAGCACCATTGCTGCCCCCTTAGCAGAACTACTTCTAAGAAGCAGCTTAGATTGGTGATCAGGACAGAGACCAAAAAGTTGTTGCAACTTTCAATTTGCACCAAGACTGGATGCATAATGTGACCGGCTGATGCATGCCAGCATTTCACTTTGAGCAGTGATATAAGGAAATGAGGACTGTTTTCAAGTTAATTCATTTAGGTACAAGTGTATGCTGTGGATTTTTAAAGTAAGTTCGTTTGACCATCTCATATTGACTATGTGGATTTTAAATATTTTTGGTGGTACGTTAACATGCACCTGAATCTGGGGTAAGGAATTTGTGGTAGGATGGTGATTGTAACATGATGGAGAATACTTAACCCACGTTGATATTCTTGAGCTGTTACTGTGATGAATATGAGATTGCCTGGACAATATTTAAATTTTATAATGTAATTTATGATCAAACAACTATGGGCATATACTACATTGAGCGGTAGATATAATTGACATGATTTGTAATTTAATGACTACAACATCTGTATTTTGGTGTCTATGTAGTAATTTATGATATAAGGTAATGGTATGTTTTTTGTTAACACTCTTAATACTAACTGACAACATTTAACTATTGAGAATACAACTATGAACATTGTAAGTAGTGCCTAATAATGAAGATTGTAGCTTCTTTGAAATTATAACATTAAGTCAGGAACAAAACTATAAGTAAAATTGTATAAAATTTGTCACATATACCTTGTCATGAATATTGACCGAAATGCTATTGATATTTATGGTGTAGGTGTATAGTGATGGTCAAGGGGTCAGTTATGTATAACTGTAATAAGCTAAATGATGGTAATGTCAGTTCTATGGATAGTGCTGGGTGTGGGATACGTCTTTAATGTTTTTATTGTAAATATAATTATTTTTGTATGTATGTATATTTTTTATAGGCACTGATGAAGTCCAAAGTAAGGGACTAAACACATTGGCCATGCCTTTCTGTTTCGAAACATAGCTTTTAGAAATATGAAGCTGAAAAGTTATTGTGCTTCAACATTTTATTTTTTGTCATGAACTGCTGTATGGAATCACTAATGACCATCCGCATTGGATTATTGAATGAACTTACTTTCCAACTGGATAAGATACTTTAGGACTGAGATTGCCCCCCCTCTTCACAGTTTGTAATTTAATAAACTTTTAAATGTTTCCATTTACTACAAGATACATAGATCTTCACCTCGATTGCAGTGGTCTCCGCCAAATGTGCAGAACATACCATATGGTTGTAAAGTCACTACCAGTCATAACTTTCACTCATATTTGGCATTTTCACTGACTTCGCCCCCTATACCATGGGGTGGGAACATGTAAGTCAACACTTTTGCATAACTTTACATGGTAAATTGCCAAAAGTAGGTAAGTTACTACTTGTATTCATTTTGCTCATATATATTTACCTTTGTGATTAAGCTTTTTGACTCTAGCTGCTATTTCACATTCCTCAGTCCTGCAGCTTAATATGATTGATGATGTTTGATCCTAATGCATCTAATGTAGCCTGGCACCCCTACACCAGAATATTCACCTATTTGCCAACTCACCATATATTTGCAATTGACATGAAGGTTTACAACCACTGCTGAAGACAGTGGAACTCTTTCCTGTTCCTCATAAATATCAGGATTGGGGGTTGGCATGTAGATATTATTATTGAAAAAGAGATGCAGAGCACTATTTCTACATGGTCAGTCTATGCCAGAAAGGATCAGGTCCAATTGGTAGGTGGCATGTTTTCCTAACAGTTAGGGCCTGATTTAGAGTTTGTCAAAGGCGTACTCCGTCACAAACGTGACGGATATCCCATCTGCCTTATTTCAATTGAATTAGGACATTAAGCACCGTAGTAAGATAGACGGGATATCCGTCATGTTTGTAACGGAGTACGCATCTGAGAAACTCTAAATCAGGCCCTAAATTTACAATATTCTATAATTCTAGTCTATAATTTATAATAGTCTATCATATTACATTTGTGGAAGACAGGCCATTCCATAAACTCCTTGGCTATGGCTGACCTCTGATCTTCTGCAATAGTATTAAAATGTTCACTAGGAGAAACCCATGCTGCCAATTGATTAACTCACTCAGAAGTGGGAAACAAGCTCACTGTACACAGGTGCTCAGCAAAATGACTATGACTTTTAGTTTCATTTCAGCTCTTAGAGAAGTAGCCAGGGACAGTACTTCTGTATTATTGAGCTATTATTTGTTATGGAGTTTAATGGCATTCATATTGATCCTTGATTTTTTTAGAGATTGTTACAGTCCTTCTTTTTGCACTGTGTGATCTAAATAGCACAGCTTTCAGGGACCAGGAAATCTTATATTAATCGAGCTCAAGCTATAATAGGATGAAGCAAGAATGTTTTGAGGACTTGGGAAGTGTGCTTCAGGCCAGCTGTTGTGAGAACCTTTGACAAATCTTAGGCATTACTTTTATGAGCTTCTCTGATGATACCCTCTCAGTATGTTGAAGGGTTTTCTTTCATGATGCTTTAAAATTCAGTATAATGTATATGCAGTTAAAATTAGATAACACAATCAGGGGTGAGATACTTCCATCACATTACTCCAACGTTTATCACGCCCAACTGGCTCATGATAGAAGCTAAATATATATTTATAGTGGTCTGCATTACAAGCAGAACCTTAAACAGTGACACCTCGAAATACCTGCTACAAAAACCTCACCCTATCTGGTGGTTGCCATTCTCTCAGCACTTCGGAATCTTTACGTATAGAACCAGAAGAAGCTACTTAATTACCTCTTCTTATTCTTTGTTGTCTTTAAAATAGAATCAGTTTTTTTCCTTGCCATATGTGACAGGTTGATGGAATTTCAGCTGCACAATTTGGTAATTGACCCCTCCAGAGATAGGCACTAGCATTTTGTTTGAAACCTTGTAAAAAGTACTTAAAACTCTTACTGATACAAAAATATCTACTTACTTCGATTGCTTTTTCTGTGTTGCCACGTAATCTGTTTAATCCCCAGTGGTAATTTATTGAATGGATCTCAGCTGCCAAGAATGTCTCTTGGATCCTCTTTGCTGTAACATTCCTAGTAACATTGTAAAGCGTTCTGAACCTCTGGATTTAGTAAGTGCTATATAAAGCAGCAACTAATAAATGAATAAGAGATACTCTGATGCCCTTTTATTTTGGACCTATTCGTTTCAGTGTTGAATCCACAAAATTCTCCAGGATCTCTTGAGTGTTTTATTGGTATCCTAAAAGCTTTTTTATAACTCTGTTAATTTCTCAAAGGAGCCAGCCTGGCATGTCTTACATGATGTGCCTATGAACTGTAGCATAACTGTAAAAACCCTTTGTGGGTCTATTTAATTCTTAAATAAGCTGAAAACATTCAGCAGTTGGAGCCACATAATCAAAAAAATTCAAATATCAAATTACCACTTTCAGTTGTGGATCGCCAGATACATTTAAATGTGTCTAGCAAATAGTTTGGACCTCTCCTTCGCCTACCCATTTTTAGATTTGGAATTTTAGTGTGAAATACCGTAGTATAAATCATAGAACTGCAGTCTTCTAGACTTCCAAATAAGTAAAATGGCCTCCAGAATTGTAGTTATGGGAATTTATGACTTCCTCTCTCTTACAAGTGATGTTGGTATGGGGAATACAAGAGTAATTATTTTGTTTCTTTAATAGCCAAACTTTTTCTCCAATCTGTAAACTCCAGGACATTTGAGCTCAGACATTTCTTGGGCATAAAGCACCTGGCCCATCCAACACCTTCTGGCATTGAATTAGAACTTGGAGGTATGGAGGACCATGGGTTGTCCTCATTCCCTCCTCTTTGTTCAGGATCTAGGATACTCCTCCTCTAATCCAACCTCAAGGTGTGTGCTAAACTTTTTAGCTTCCTTAATTTGTCACACTCAGGCCTACTTTGTCTTTACTCTGAAATCATGAACACCCCAACCTCTAGTGCTATAGAATATCTAGAATGTGTTGATGTTCACCGCATTACCGTTCGAGTGCAGTGAATGCCAGTTGGTCACCAACTGCACTGCTTGAGAAAACCCTTTTGGAGGTAGAGCCCAATTACATGCAAAATGGTTGCATTTCACTGAGGCTTGAATGATCCCATCTGTAATGCATTTGAATAAGGAAGTCATCCGAAGTCAACACATTATAAAACTGCAGAATGCAGCAGCAGTGAAACTGGGGAACTGATTTGTGCTGCTGGACTAAGTCGCTTTTAGTCAGCAGTGTGGGTGCTGGCAGGCATGACATCGGGGGCTGATTCCAGGGCAGTTGGGTGCACAACGCAAGCCCTGAGAGGCTCAGTCTGGCCTTTGGTGCTCACCAGAGCTCTCTCAGTCCACAATTCTGCTGAGTGACAGATTTGAATTATGCAAAAAATTGTTGATGGAATGCTTGCATTAATCTCAGTCACTGGTAATTACTTGGGACCGCATCCCAGTCCATCGCTATTTTACAAACCATACCACCTCGGTTTGGACCCAGCCATATGCAAATCAGTTTTGACTCTACTCCAACAAGAACAGTCCAGCCAAAACTGGCATGCTATGTCCTCCTTGAACCAGAATCCTGAGGTGGCATCGTGTACTAACTAACGATTGACTGGGATATGGCCCTGTGAAATTACTAGTGGCTAAACCAAAGGGGATGATGGACGGAGTGTTGAACATTGCAAGCACTCACCCCCAGTCAACTGATCTGGGTTTAATCCATCAGCATTCTTTAGCTCACTCCGCCACCCCAGTTCAGACATGGCCATATGCAAATCAGTCTGACCCTGTGCCTCATGGGAACAGTCCAGCCCGAACTGCCAAGCCATGTCTTCCCTGGACCGGAAACAAGCATCATGGGACCGGTTTCTGGCTAACAGCCGTCATCAGCCAGGCTAGCTTGAATCCAGTGGCAAAGTGAGCAAGGGACCCACGTCTGGGCATACCCTGCCAACTTAGGGTGAACAAAGCAAAACCAAAGGGGATGATGGACGGAGTGTTGAACATTGCAAGCACTCACCCCCAGTCAACTGATCTGGGTTTAATCCATCATCATTCTTTAGCTCACTCCGCCACCCCAGTTCAGACATGGCCATATGCAAATCAGTCTGACCCTGTGCCTCATCCGGGGAGGACCTGGCTTGGCAGTTCGGGCTGGACTGTTCCCATGAGGCACAGGGTCAAGACTGATTTGCATATGGCTGGGTTCAAACTGGAATGGCATGGTGAGCAAAAAAAGATGGATTTAGGCCCAGATCTCTGTACTGGGGTGAATGTATGACATTGTTCTGCATACTGTCCATCAACTGTTGTTTTTGCATTTATCACCCCGAGTGGGACGGGTATGCCCAGACGTGGGTCCCGTGCTCTCCATGCCACTGGAATCAAGCTATCCTGGCTGAAGAGGGTGAAACCCGAAACCGGTCCTAGGATGCTTGTTTCCAGTCAAGGGAGGACCTGGCTTGGCAGTTCGGGCTGGACTGTTCCCATGAGGCACAGGGTCAAGACTGATTTGCATATGGCTAGGTTCAAACTGGAATGGCATGGTGAGCAAAAAAACGATGGATTTAGGCCCTAATCTCTGTACTGGGGTTAATGTATGACATTGTTCTGCATTCTGTCCATCAACTGTTGTTTTTGCATTTGTCACCCCGAGTGGGACAGGCATGCCCAGACGTGGGTCCCGTGCTCTCCATGCCACTGGAATCAAGCTATCCTGGCTGAAGAGGGGTGAAACCCCGAAACCGGTCCTAGGATGCTTGTTTCCAGTCCAGGGAGGACCTGGCTTGGCAGTTCGGGCTGGACTGTTCCCATGAGGCACAGGGTCAAGACTGATTTGCATATGGCTGGGTTCAAACTGGAATGGCACGGTGAGCAAAAAAACGATGGATTTAGGCCCAGATCTCTGTACTGGGGTGAATGTATGACATTGTTCTGCATTCTGTCCATCAACTGTTGTTTTTGCATTTGTCACCCCGAGTGGGACGGGTATGCCCAGACGTGGGTCCCGTGCTCTCCATGCCACTGTAATCAAGCTATCCTGGCTGAAGAGGGTTGAAACCCGAAACCGGTCCTAGGATGCTTATTTCCAGTCCAGGGAGGACCTGGCTTGGCAGTTCGGGCTGGACTGTTCCCATGAGGCACAGGGTCAAGACTGATTTGCATATGGCTGGGTTCAAACTGGAATGGCATGGTGAGCAAAAAAATGATGGATTTAGGCCCAGATCTCTGTACTGGGGTGAATGTATGACATTGTTCTGCATTCTGTCCATCAACTGTTGTTTTTGCATTTGTCACCCCGAGTGGGACGGGTATGCCCAGACGTGGGTCCCGTGCTCTCCATGCCACTGGAATCATGCTATCCTGGCTGAAGAGGGGTGAAACCCCGAAACCGGTCCTAGGATGCTTGTTTCCAGTCCAGGGAGGACCTGGCTTGGCAGTTCGGGCTGGACTGTTCCCATGAGGCACAGGGTCAAGACTGATTTGCATATGGCTGGGTTCAAACTGGAATGGCATGGTGAGCAAAAACGATGGATTTAGGCCCAGATCTCTGTACTGGGGTGAATGTATGACATTGTTCTGCATTCTGTCCATCAACTGTTGTTTTTGCATTTGTCACCCCGAGTGGGACGGGTATGCCCAGACGTGGGTCCCGTGCTCTCCATGCCACTGGAATCAAGCTATCCTGGCTGAAGAGGGGTGAAACCCCGAAACCGGTCCTAGGATGCTTGTTTCCAGTCCAGGGAGGACCTGGCTTGGCAGTTAGGGCTGGACTGTTCCCATGAGGCACAGGGTCAAGACTGATTTGCATATGGCTGGGTTCAAACTGGAATGGCATGGTGAGCAAAAAACGATGGATTTAGGCCCAGATCTCTGTACTGGGGTGAATGTATGACATTGTTCTGCATTCTGTCCATCAACTGTTGTTTTTGCATTTGTCACCCCGAGTGGGACGGGTATGCCCAGACGTGGGTCCCGTGCTCTCCATGCCACTGGAATCAAGCTATCCTGGCTGAAGAGGGTGAAACCCCGAAACCGGTCCTAGGATGCTTGTTTCCAGTCCAGGGAGGACCTGGGTTGGCAGTTCGGGCTGGACTGTTCCCATGAGGCACAGGGTCAAGACTGATTTGCATATGGCTGGGTTCAAACTGGAATGGCATGGTGAGCAAAAAAACGATGGATTTAGGCCCAGATCTCTGTACTGTGGTGAATGTACGACATTGTTCTGCATTCTGTCCATCAACTGTTGTTTTTGCAATTACTAGTGGCTGACATTAATTTAAGCATTCCATCCATCACTTTTTGTGTACTTTGAAGTGACAGTATTGGGGCAGCCTGTCTGACTGACAGACTTTCTGCACCCTAGCACCATTGGAGCATCACCAGGACACTTCTTGTGATATACAGCGAATGGTTTAACTGCTGAAACAGCCCTGTCGCTGCATCGCCATTTCATGACTATAAGGAGATTCCGGGGTGGGCTGCCAGACAGCAATAGCAGACCTCCCAAGACCTGGCCTCCATTGGTGTTTTATACTGACCTGCATTAAATCCGAGTGCTTAGAAGCAAAGAGCCACAGGCGGAAATGAGACTGAATCATGTAAAACAGTCTACAGACTGGGAGAGAGATCACTGGCGTCTTTATAGAAAGTTGATTGCCGTAGAAGACAGATATAGGAGAAAAAGATGTGAGAATACCTGGAGTCCCTGAAAAACTGGGGGCCAACATCATGATCGCTTTCCTCTCATGTTTCTTACCAGAACTTACAGATTTATAGTTTGACCCCCACCCCTCCCCCTTTGGAATTTCAAAGCTAGAGATGGCATTCGAATCAGAGGCCCAGGACAATTATTGATAATCTAAGCATTCCAAGAAGCAAGGACCTTTCACTTATCAAGATCAAAAAATCCACATATCTGAAGATTTTTCTGCTTACACTAATGCAAAAAGGAAGCTACAACCAAGATCGCAGAAAACGGATATTGGTTTTGCCCTCTTGGATCTACCAGTCATGTTAGTGACAGTAAATGAGAGAAATGTTTTGGGGAGTAGTTCTATGCTGATCTAGACTAAACTCAGATGGACACCAGCCAAAATCGCAACCCTCAATGACTTTTCAACCAAACGCCCTACACTAAGATGACACAATGGGACCTATGAAACATTTACGTAAGTGGTCATTGACAGAAATATCCTAAAGATAAACAACAGCAAGAAAACAGAGGTAAATCTTGCTACCTGATTAAAAGTGAATACTCATCAATTTCTCTGTACACACGTTAGTCCAGGCAAGAACTGTCACCGGCTCTATTAATCTTTTGGCTTTATTCTCCTTTTTCTTTATGATACTTGGTTTCCATGTTCCATATTAAATCTGGGTCGTCATGTGATCCAATGTTCAGTTTGTTAATTACACAACCCAATAATAGATTGATCCCCAATATAATGGTGAGATAAGTCAAAACAGTTTATATTTGGCAATACCTTTACTGACATAGCTTGGTATTTAGTCTGGTTAGATAAATCACATGCATAAAAATTGTGGATGGGCAGCTGTCTTGGCTAGAGCTCAAGGCCACTTAGATTAAGTGATATTAACCCACTGTCTCAAAGCAGTTGTATTGCTGACAAAAATATCAGTGAAAGAATATCAATGACGCAAATATGGATTCTACATACATTCACAAGTAAAGTCAAACATTTTAACAACTAAAAATATAGAAGACCACAATATTGTCAAAAATAGGTCAGTAAACAGAATTTTAACTATAATACACTCTATTAACTTTAAAACATATATTAACATAAAAGCAATATTGCAGTTTAAGAAATGTATACCTATAATAAAAAATATATCACAAATTATAAGTTACAAACATAAAATAAAATATATACTTTTAAATAATTACAAAAAAAACCAAACATAATATTAAAACAATTACATTATTTAAACATAAGTAATAAAACACCAATAGAATGTAATTACAGTGGCAAATACCAGATAATAAAGTATTAAAAGAAATATAGAATAACAGCATCAAAATAAAACATTATTAATAAAACAATACTGCAACAAATATTGGAAAACATATTAAAAATTGCATTAAATATAAAAAGATTAAACTAACTTTTAAAGTTAAAACCAAAAATATATTAAAATGATTATCAAAAAAACAAGCAAAAAACAACTGACTTAGAGGAGTCTGATTCACTACTCTTACTCCAAATTGACCAACAATAGGGAAATGGGTCAGATTTGCAATTCCTACCCCAACTTAAGCAGCAGTAGGAAAAGTGCTTAACTTTGAAGGAATTAGATGTATTATTCCCTCTCTGACGTAAACTACAGTAGGGAGTGTTGGACTCTGGCAGAGTCAGATTTACTATTCCCACTACAACCTAAGTAACATATGGGAAACTGTTGGACTTTGGAAGGGTCAGATTTTTTATTCCACGCCAACCAGAGCAGCAAACGGAAAGGTATTGGACCTTGGAGGGGTTAGCTTCACTATTTGCAGTGTTAATATTAAAAAAGTCGATGTCAATATGAATAATGATACATTCATGTATAAAAACGAAATTACATCTTTATTGACAAATTCACCTGTTGTGAACACTACGTCGACTCAGACGTAGTTATGCAGGCCTCAAAACCTAGGCCTGAGGTCACTGATTAACAGATCACAGGTAGGGTGGCATGTATCCGAAGCCAAACGTGCGAACAGCAAATCCCAGATCGATCCCACAGATAGGCGTAGCGACGCCACAATGGTCCAGGGATATTGGCCCAAATCAAGCACACATGCCTGGAGAGGTACGTGCGTTCCCAAAACTCCATAAAGTCAGATGCCACATAAAGTCCGGAATACTTAGGCAATCAAGACATAGCACTCAAAGTACATGCAGTGATCATGCGCTCCCCATGCCGGACATCTGGACACGTTACCCACTAGCTGTATGGTGTCCACGCAAGGTCAAGGTCCACCTGGATTCCTCTTCCAATACCTTAATTTATAGCTCCAAAGACAGAGGTATGCATTCCTTACCAAATAAGGATCACCCAAACCATTTTATTGCATTCAATGAACTGTATAAAAGTCTGTGTTAGACCCATTGTAAATTGAGACAGTCCTCAAGCCCTATGCCTGTGACTGTGCTCCCAGCCGCATAGTTTAATTAAACTAACTGTTCCTGTTTTGCGAAATGCTCTTGTCTCTTGTTTTTGCAAGGTATTTCATGTTAAAGCAACAGCACTCCAAATTAAGCCACAGTAACAAAGTGATTGATTTTGGAAGTGTCAGAACTAGTATTCACACACAAGCATATGCAACAATTGTGAAAATCGTAAACTTTAAAAACCTAGATTTAATTTTTCCTGTCTCAAATTTATATATAAAATGCATACATATATATATATATAATAAATGAACCCAAATATATGCCCAGAAACATAATAAAATACTTTAACAATGTATAATGATAAACAAGCAAAAAATTAAACACAAAAGGGAGTGCCGTAATTGTCCAGCAATTTTACTATATAGAATTTTCTCTTCCTTTTCTTCTGGTGTCCAGTTGTTCAATGTTGTCAATATCAATATATTCTTCTTCAGGTCCGAAATAACAAGGGAGCCAAAGTGTGAAGTTTCAAAACTGTTTTTTTCTTCTTATTCTTTAAAACATCAATGACTCAGCCCAGCGAACGCGTTTCATCCTCATAGAGGGACTTCACCAGAGTTAAAATATTTCCTTGCAGCAAACTCAAATTGGTATGGATGTATAAAAGACTCAGTTCTGCCCAACTCTATTATTTATCTTTACCTCTTTGAATACTTGTTGTATTCCTTAGTTTTCATAAGAGCATAACAAACGGTCATGTACAAAAAGGAACTTAATACCCACACCCCATTGGGTTCTGTAAGCTACGATCTGATATCATGACGCGCTACTAACGTTCTGAATGTGAATGCGACAGAGGTTCCAAAAAAGACTGCCAGGGTCATAATCGGGCCCTAAGTTCCTTAGTCGATTATTAGCCTTGCCACAATCCACCTCTTTGTCCAGTAGCTATACGGAGCTGGGTATGTCTCAGTTTGAAGATATTATGTATGTAAAACCAGCCCTGTTATGGAGTGTAGTGTGGTCTCAACCAGTGGCCTAATTTACTATTATTATAAAAGATCGTTTCACCTTGGACCATGGCTTTGAGGTCCCCTAGCTATATAACATTCAAGGCCTTTTAAACAAGTTGAATGATTGTGATCTTTTACAGACCCCCGATGGCCATAACCCACTACTCAAAAATAATTCTTAAGTTATTACTTATTGAAAGAAGAGATCAAAAGAAGGCAGGTTTGTAGTGGAATGAACCAACTTTTAAATACCTACCTCCCATTGAATATTCAGACGGAATCGAACTGTACTTGCTTAATGTCTCGAATTTGTATCATAGGCTTATTTTAACACCCTTTCCATTAGGCCTAGTACATCATATGGTGCCTTTTCCTAAAAAGTCAAAGGAGCAATGGTAAGCTCCCATGCCCCTTTGACAGGACATAATTACAAACTACGTAGCACTTTGTACTATTTTGTACATTTTATTGAAGCGTTTTTTAGTAACACTTTTTAAAATTCATCCTAAATTATAAGTCAGCATTAATATATCTTAATACATTTGATGAATTATTGGTATGCAAAGCTGTAGTAAGTTACGTATCATTGCACTCAATCCAAATTAGAAAATGTTGAACTTACTTAGAAAATATGAATTTTAAATCACTTGATGTTTTAAATTGGCTGTTATATCTATTTTGATCATTGTTTTCAATTACCTGCCTTACTGTTGTTCTTTTCTGGTTTATTTATTTATAAACTGAATAAAGATGATTTGAATTGAATTGAATTGAATTGAATTGAAAGTCTCTGTCACCTCAACCAGTGTGCTGTGGGTAGCAGGGAAGGCCTGCCTATGAGTGGAATTAATAAGAGATGCGTCTCTAATTAAGAAGAAAACTGAAGAACGTAGACTGACTTTAGAAAAAGAACCCCAGAGACACACAGCGTTTTATAGAGCTAAACCTTTACAAGCCACACTTGAGCAATTACTTAGAACCAAATGTGAGCTCAACACCCTCTGCTCCTCCAAAGCTGAGACCGCCATTGCGCAGCTCAAACAACAAGCATTTGCAATGCAATCGGTCTCGCATTTGTTAAAGTTAGAGCTATTGGCATTGTAAATGATATTGTTTTTTATTTATGTTTTTTGTTTGTAGTGGAGTAGATGTATGTTGTTTGTAGTGGAATTATGTGGTTGAAATTGGAAATGTTAGTTGTGAAATTGTGTGGGGTGGAATTTTGTGGCGTAGAGTGTATTTGTGTTTTGGTAATATTATTATTATTATTAGATAGGGACGAGAGCTGTATAAAATAGATAGAAAGTAAGATTAAGAGTGATTCATAGTTTGTGTATGAAGTGGTGAATGAAATCTGGGAAACAGCCTTTATACTACAGCTCAAACCACGCTGTGCCTTAACAGCACGGTCCGAACCACGGATACATCTTCCAACGTATTCCTTTATCAGTCGTTAGAACAACTTGCCTTAAGGAAAGCATTGCTGGATTGATGCTAGACTTTAAGTTCAACACCTTCCCTACTGTTGCACAGACTAGAGTTGGAATGGTAAATTATACCATTCCAACTCCAGTGCTTTCCCTAAGGCAAGTCGTTGTAAATACTTGTGTGGTAGTGGAATGCGTTGTAAAGACACATTTGTTGTTCGGACAGAGCTATTAAGGCAGGCGTGATTAATGCCTGCGTGGTTCTGACATTCAACCATGAAATCTAGATAGAGTAGTAGAAAAAGTTTGTGAAAAAGAGAGAATGAATGTCAGAGAAGTTTATAGACGCAGAAAGAGGCTGCGCTTGTGTATGCAGAAGACACCGAAATAAATGGAGGAGAGTGTGTGTTTGAAGTTTAGATGTTTTGAAAAGTTATGGCAAAGAAACTGTGCTGAAACACCTAAAGTGAACCAATATGAGAAATGCTGGATTAGTGCGTTCGTGTGTAATGGAATTATGAGATAGTAATTAAGTGGCATTAAGTGTAGTGGACTTATGTGTAGTGGTACCGTGTGTCATGGAGTGGCATGTGTCATGGAGTGGCATGTACTGAGTGGAGTTATGTGGCGTAGTGTTGAATTATGTGGCATTATGTGGAATTTTGTGGGGTGGATTGGATATATGTGGTGTAAAGAGGAATAATGTGTTGTGGAGTGGAATTTTGTGACCGTGGGATGGAATTGTGTTGAGTTGAATTGTGTTGCATGGAATTGGGTGGCACTGACTGAAATATGTTGAGCGGAATTATATGGCATGGTGTGGATTGTATTTATGTGGAGTGTTGCAATGTGGGATGGAGTAGATGTGAGAGAAATTATGTGGTGTGGAGTGGAGTGTATTTATGTTGTGTGTTATGGTATTGTGTGGCATTGAATTGTGTGGTGTGGCATTGTGTGGAATTATGTGGAGTGTAAATATGGGGCACGTTGCGGAGGTGAATTTTGTTGAGTGTAATTAAGTGTTTTGGAGCTGTGTGTATATATGTGCAGTGTAATTATGTGGTTTGAAGTGTAACTATGTATGTTGGAGTGTAATTATATGTAGTGGAATTATCTGGAGTTGAATTGTGTTGCGTGGAGTGTAATGTTGCATGCAGTTTTATTATGTGAAGTGGAATTATGTGTCATGGAGCGGATTAGAAATTTTTGAAGTTGAATTTGATGTATTGTAATTATGTGGCATGATGTAGAGTTCAATTGTATAGTGTAGAATTATGGGATTTTGAAATGTGATGGGTAGTGGAATTATGTGGTGTGCATTTGTGTGTTGTGGAATTGCATGGCATGGGAATTGCATGGCAGTTAATTGTGTGGCAGTGTTTTGAATTATGTGGAGTTGAATGCTTGTTGTCTTCATAAGCCATCTGAGTGCAGGACTCAGTCTGCATCATTTGGCTATATTGTCCAGTGATCTCAGTGGGCCTTAGATTGCTTTGGAATCGGCTTGCGAAAAAACGTGATTCATTTATTAACTGTGAACACCCCCACTTGTGGGTCGAAAACAAACATGTGGGCAAACATTGTGCCCAAGGTTAGCAAGTTAACCCGAAGGTATTAGAGTGCTTCAGATGAGCAGCAGTTGCATTACAAAAGGAATTTCTTTTTGTAGGCACAAAAACCGCCTTTGATACACACAAGGTACACAGGAATATACAGATATACAAGGTATACACATCTACAGAATGTACACCAACTGAATGCACACATATTACATATGTTCCTACATAAGAAGCACATAATGTTCCCCAACACATGCAATACACACAAACACGACCCACTTAGGAGCAGCAGCCCCAGGGTACTGCAGTTTCCAAGCAGGCCCTGTGTGTGGGGAGTTGGCTTAGAAGCTCTACATGCGCCGCAGTGCTGCATGACAATTTTATATAGCGAAAGCTTGACCTAAAGATTTTACTGTGCTCCATATGAAAACCAATTGTATATCGCTTTATATAAAATCAAGTTGTATTATAAAAGGACATTGTTTTTACACATGGAAAACATTGTGCCGAAGGTGTGGGGAGTTGGCTTTAAAGCACTGTACGCACTGCAGCGCTGCAAATCAATTTTATAGAGTGTGGACTTAACCTAATATTACAGCGCTTCATATCAAAATCAGGAGTATTACAAAAGGAAATGTTACCGTGGACTTAACCTAAAGATATTACAGCGCTTCATATGAAAACCAATTGTGTAGCGCTTTATATAAATACCACTTGAATTACAAAAGGACATGTTTTTTGTACATGAATAACAATGCGCTGAAGGTGTGGGGAGCTGGCTGTAAAGTTCTATACGTGCTGCGGTGCTGTGCCTCAATTTTATATACCGTGAACTTAACCTAAAGATTTTTGCGGGATTGAAAACAAACACATAGAAAACATCGCGCCGAAGGTGTGGGGAGCTAACTTCAAAGCTTTGCACATGCTGCGGTGCTGCGTGTTAATTTTATATAGCGTGAACTTTAACTAAATATATTACAGCACTTCAAATGAAAACCATTAAAAAAATAAAAGTGCAGGCTGCATTTTAAAACAAACCGTAACAAAACAGTGGCACAGAAACAAGCACATTCACACAACAAACATGTACAGAGAGAGCTATTTAAAAGCTCCAGTGACTCTGAAACGGAGCCTCTTTGGAAACGGATTGCTGACATGAAAGCCCCCTCGCCTGATGCATTGGCCGCCTGCTTTATTTAGACACGCAAGCTCTAAAGCACTCTTTGACAAAGCACACAAGATACTCCCTCGGCTGTCAGTGACAAACGGGCTACGGCGATCCGGCACACACAAACAACGCATCGCCCCCTCCCCGATCACAAGGGGTAGAGCAGCGCCCCAGCCTTGCTAGCGCCGAAGGGCACAAGAGCGCTGTGGCCCCTGGGCAGCACCCCCAAACAAGGGTAGCTTCGAGCCCCCTGTCCGATCATGGGTACAAGAGCGGCGTGTCCCTAGCGCTGCAGCCAAAACCTAGGTAGCACCAAGCCTCCTATCTGATCACCCCAGACTTAGATAGCGCCGAACCTCTATCCGATCACGGGGTGCAAGAGCGTTGTTTCCTGAGGACAGACACCCCGGATGGAATACAGAGAAAGGGTCCCGAGTGCTGTGTACTTACAGAGAGAAGTACTGCGGGGCCAAGTCCGTCCTGGTCCTGTCCGGGCGTGAGAGGAGGCACCAGGCAACAACGAAGTAGTCCCTACATTAAAAGATACCGCCCTGCAGCGTAAGTTAACTGTAGTTGGTCGATGCTGCTTCCTCCAGAAACGGAAGAAAACGGAAGTGACGTATCGGACCACTAGCCAACAATGAGCGAGATAAGAAGAGCAATGCCAGATTTCACCAATGGCAAGCTACAAAACAAAGAGAAACGCAATGGGTGGAGTTTCACTAGTAATACTGATTACTTGATGCCTCGGAGAGGCAGCGCATGCGCTGCCTATGCGAGACCTAAAAAGGAGAGAAAGCACATCAATTTCTGGGGCAGCCATTGAGAAGGGAGGAGGCAAGAGACGTCATACTATTTATTAGATAGAAACATGACCTACCACTGATAAAACCTTTAAAGATAATGGGCACTTTTCTTTACTCTATAGGACCTTATCTCAATCAATCCAATGGTGGAAGGTTGGCAGTGGGTCCCGATCTTCCTCTCAATGTGTTGCACTTAAACGTGTAGGCCCATGCCGCATCAGTTCCTGTTTCTGGATCTCGCTGTGTATCAGTCCATTATCAGTTTTTGAGAGAAGATGACATACTGAGGTGTCAATTACGATGCCGTTCGGAAAGCATTCCGGCTGAATCCGTCTCGGAATGGTTTCTGACCGATTCGGACCAGGGGAGCCCGACTGACCGATTACGATGCTTCCGTATATGATTCGGTCTAACTCCCATTGACTTCAATGGGAGCCTGTGTTCCGACCGAGTACACAGGCTTCCATTGAAGAAAGGGGTGGCTGGGGAAAATCACGCACCCAGTGGGGGACACCCCTTGGTGCCTGCCACACTATGCATGGTTGAAAAGGGGGGTCGCTTGGGTACCCCCATTTGCCTGATTCGGAAGGCTCTGGGTGAAGGGGGGCCTGCTACGGGCCCCCAAAGTCAGATTGCAACAGCCAATCCGAATTGGAACAACCGATTCAGAAAGCCTGTCCGAATCTGACATCGTAATTGCTCGGTCGGAAACGCGGTCCATAGACCTGTACGAGTCGGCTCCGAATGACTCGGTTCCTCCAAATGCCATCTGGAACCGAGTCAGAACCGACTCAGAAAGTCAAAAACTTTACAAACATCATAATCGGTCGTTCAGAAACCTTTCTGAATCAGTCGGAAAGACGGGTTCTGAATCGGATTCGATGGTTGTGGCCCCCATGTGCCATGCTAAAAGTTTTTCTTTTTATAATGGCTAAACAGAGCTCGCTGGACCCCGACATTGGTGTGGTTCATTATGAAAATATTGTCAGCGTAGTGTAAGACATGTAGAGGGGGCGTGGCTAACCGCCGAACATGGCGGTCACAATTTATCCGAGCTCCGAGTCTGGACCAAACATCCTGAAATAATCAGCAAAGCTGGGGACCATCCACTAAAACCACACCCCACAAACTGAAGCAGAACAGAGGGGGCAATGAACGATCGGCGTATAAGCCGCTGACGACCTACCGATCCTCGGCAGTGATGGAGAAGCCCAGGCCGGGCGATATGCATGCATTGGAGCAGACGGGCTCGGTGGTGGACCGGCGGTGCTGCGCCAGAGTTGTATGACGCTGCCTGTAGGGACAGAGGACGATTGCTGTGGCCTCCGCCATTGCCGGGCTGCGGGGCCGTCCACCCTGCTGAGGATTGAGGCCGACTCTCCCCGCTCTGCAGCACAGCGGAGCCCTCCCTGACAGAGCCTCCAGAGTTTCAGCCGATGCCCGGGGCCGTGGGCTGTGTCACCAGGAGGGCCTTCTTGCCCTGACCGGACCTAGCTTGGAGGACGGGCCATCGCCTGCTATGCGCTGGGCCCCGAGGGTTCTGGAGGCCGAGACCACTTGGACCCCCTCTCCACCCGATCTGGGGATGCTATACGACGATCCGGCGCTAGTGGTGACACACTGAGGTGCGGTGAGTCCGGTGGGCAGGGGAGGGCTGATGAAGCGCCATGCCCACGGACGAATTCCCGTGTCCCGCGGCCTGGAGCAAAGCGAGGCCCGGACTGATGCTCACTCCTAGCACCTAAGCCTCACGCCAAGGCCTACCACCCTAGTCGAGCCCGGAGGGGTGCATCCACGGTGCAGAAGACCAGCCGAGTGGTAATTGGGTGCGGCGGCCCACAACAGAGGCATAATCAACTTGCTGCGAACTGGCGCCATACTCCGCCGCACTGGAGCAGCCCCCCGGCCCGCACCGGATCTTGGCTGGGGTGGCGGAGCACCCGCCCCACCTGTGGCGCCTCTGAGTGAGAGGCGGAGGCCAAAACAGCATGCATAATCACTGCCTTGCCCTGGAGCACCCTCTTGAAACGCGCCCAGAAACCCCATCCATATTGGCGGTGTGCTGCATGCAGGCGGATAGAGGGGCGCGACTTGCAGGAACATGAACACTCCACAGGCCCTGAGCCTGCAATGTGACCAAGAACCGGTGCTGCACTCTGCTACACTGGAGTAGCCCTGGCCAGGGAGATAGGTCGCCCACCCCCACCTGTGGCGCCAGTGATTGATCGGTGAACCGCAGCTGCACGAACAGTCATCACCCTGCCCAGAAACTAGCCCTATACCGGCGGTGAGTTACATGCATATGGGTAGTGGGACGTGACGTGTAGGGGCATAAACACTCTGCGGGCCCCGGTCCTACAACGTAGACCAACTGATCCAGCTGGGCTGCGCCCCATACAATACAAAACTGCAAAGAATACACAAACTGACCGGTACCGCGAGGGGACACACATTGGGGGACACCACCAGCCAAGAACCTACCTGCTGGGGGGTAACAGGCCGGATACACACTGCCGTAAGAGGTGAGACACCAGCGGAACCCCCAGTACTGGACTGCAAACCGGACCCCGGAAAGTGCACAGACCCATTGGACAAAATCACACGTTAGCCCCTTGGCTCTCTTCCCACCGCATACGCTACAGGGACAGACAAACCTAGCTAGTGAACCCGGTGGCGCAATACCCAGCACTGCTGAAGCAATGAGAACCTCAACTGAGCCCTGGCTTGCTCATACGCCGAACCCGGGACCCCACGCACCGGAAGACACAGTTACCCTTAAACCTAGCCGTGCCTGCTCATTGCCCAAACCGGCTACTGTCACATCATGGGACGCCCTAAAGGAAAGTTGCCAGATGCAACCACCACGAACACGCAGCAGCAGGAAGACACGGACAACACCACCCAAACCCCTCTACTAAGCTGCATCCCACCAACAAACATGGAGTCAGCCCCGGATAAATTGGACTTAATCCTACAAGAGGTCAGAGACTCACAAAAAGCAATAGAACAACAAATAGGCACACTGACCACTGGCTTTACCCTCCTAAAAGCGGACCACGACAAATTAGCAACTACAGTAAAGTCCAACAAGCTAACCTTGTCAGAAATGCTGCCACAACACAAAGAACATACGGAGCAAATAGCACAGCAGCAGCAGCACGTGTCCGGGCTACAGGACAGGGTTGAAGATGCCATAGGAAGAACAAGAAGGAACAATGTTCGAATCATCGGTCTTCTGGAATGCTGCGAGGGCCCCAACGCCACCAGATTCATGGAGCAGTGGTTACGTGAGCACGTGGACGCTGAGGGCCTATCTGACCTCTTTTGTGTTGAAAGGGCCCACTGGATTCCCATTGGGAGGACGGCGGCGGGCGCCCCGCCACGCCCCATGATCGCCCGTATACTAAATTACATGGACCGGGACATCCTGCTGCAGATGGCCAGGGAGAGATCTCCAATTCAGTACGAGAATCAATTGATCTTGCTGTATCCAGACTATACATTCTAGTCCAATGCAGAAGATCCTCTTACCAAACGACAAAAAAGAAACTCAGAGCCCTAGACCTCAAGTACGCTTTGCTGTTCCCTGCCCGCCTGAAGGTCATCTATGACCAAAAGACATACTTCTTTGACAGCCCAGAAGGGGCGGACGAATGGCTGAAAGTCACATTCCCACCTGCAACGTCTGAAAACTCGTTGCAAAGCACGCACCTGAGTCTGAAGGGCGCGACAGGAAAACGAACACCCGCACCAAATCGAGCCGCAAAACCCACGCAAAGAACCCCACACCGGAGCAGGCCCTAAAAGGTAGAGAATCAGCACTTGCCACGGCGGTCACTTTCAGGGTCTGCAACCCTCCCTCCATGTCGGAATCGTCAGAAGAAAACACTATGCACTCAGACTCTAAGAACAGTATTGCCTTGTTCCGCTCTGTCACCCCCAAACAGCAGATGACTTCCTGGGCTAACGGGGCGACCGGCCGGAGTGTCCCATCTTGAAAGAACTGTCTACAAACTCTACAGCGGAGGTAACTGCTGCCAGCGGCGTTCGTATGTCCTTCAGCTTCACTAAACCCCTAGCAAAAGACCACGGTCCGCACATCCAGGGGTTAACACACTGCCTAACGCTCAATTCAAGGCACAGGAGGCACCCCCCTCATTGCGAAAGCATACCATTCTTTAGTAAATGTTACCACAGTTGTGTTCTTAGTTTGGACCAGCATAGTTCCAGAGCTAGACCTAGTATTGACTGTTACAGGGGTTTATGGGATTACTGGCTTACCCCACACCACACTGCACCCACCACCCACCTCGCAACCTCAGGCAGGCATAGGAACCACACACAGACCCACAAGCACATGCTGGGTACGTATAACATAATAACCTGGAACGTCAGGGGACTGGGCTCAATCCACAAGTGCCACAGGATACATGCGCAACTAAATAGGCATAGGGCACAGGTAGCACTTTTGCAGGAATCCCACCTTACTGACTCTGAAGCGGCCAAACTCCGCAAAAAGTGGAGAGGCCAGGAGTTCACCACATCATACTCCGCCTTTGCTAGAGGCGCGACAATATGGATCAGACACGGGGACCCGTTTATAGCACTGGAGCAGCACACAGATCCACAGGGCAGATACATCTTGGTTCATGGCATGCTAGACGGCGCACACATAATAATAGGCAGCCTGTATGCCCTGAACTTCGAGCAGGACAAATTCCTTACAAGCCTCAACACAACATTAACAGACTGGGTGGGCTACCCGTGGATACTGGGTGGAGTCTACAATGTGGTGCTGGACACCCAAATGGACTGCTCTCACCCCCCAATTCAGGGTGCAGTTTCCATTAGACAATCAGAGGCCCTGCGCAGATGGTCCGGGGGCTGGGTGCTGGGAGACGTATGGCATCTAAAGAACCCCAACAGTCGAGAATACTCCTTTTACTCCCCGACCCACCAACTCCACACCCGGATAGACAGAATACTCTGCTCCCTCTCCCTCACTTCACAAGTGACTCACACCACTTACCTGGGGAAGACGTTCTCAGATTTTAATCCATTAGAGATCACCCTAACATGGGGCAGAATCCCCACCCTGGTCCCCACCTGGAAACTGTGGCCCCAGTCTCTGGAAGACGAGACACTATGGCATCGGTCATCACCAATTTTTTTATAGAGAACACTAATTCGGCCTCCTCACGCCTCATAGAGTGGGACGCATTTAAAACAGTCAGATGGGGCACTGCTATCAGTACCACAGCACGGGCGAGACAAGAAATACACACAAACCTTAAATCTGTTGAAGACAGCATGAACAAATTAGAGCAAGCAGCAGCAAGTGACCCATCTAAGAAGGCACCGCTGCAGGAGGTACGCATTCAGCACGCTGATCTGCTGGAGCGTCTCCGGGTCATGGACTACAGATCCTACACCCAGATAAAATATGCGGAGGCAGACAGGTCAGGAGCGTTCCTTGCACGGCTACTACGAGATGCACCCACCCCACTCCAATACACAAAATAACTACGCCTGGAGTAGATACGGTGAACCCACAGCAGGAAATAAACAATGCATTCTGTGTTATACTACGAGTCTTCATACTGAGCCCCGCTAGAAATAGCGAGCAAACTCACGGACGTCTTCCTGGGCGACCTAACCTATCCCCAACTCAGGATGACTTTTCAGGTCCTATCACCAGAGCCAAAATTAAAGAGGCCATCCGGGAATTACCACGCAATAAGGCCCCAGGCCTTGATGGCCTGCCAATGAAGTTTTATGACACATTCTCAGACAAATTGATCCCCCACCTGGAACGATTATATCAAACAGCTCTCGATACGGGAAACCTCCCTCTCTCTACCATGCAGGCCTTGGTGGTGTCCCTCCCTAAACCAGGCCGAGCACCCACAGGTATCTCGGGGTACCGCCCACTGTTGCTCCTCGCCACAGAATACAAGATATTGAGCAAAATATTACTCACCTACCTACCAAAATTAATTAGAATGGACCAATGTGGCTTCATCCCAGCCCGCAGCACATCCCTGAACATCAGACGCATGTACCATGTCATGGAAGCCACTCCAATAGAACGCCAGAATGCCGGGTGTATCTCCTTGGACCTGAGAAAGGCCTTTGACACCCTCAGATGGGAGTACATGGTAAAGGCCATGGGAAAGTTTGGCATACCACCTGCATACCTGAAATGGGTCAAGCTCCTGTATACGGCCCCCACGGGGCGTGTCCGCACCGGAGTTCACATCTCGCGCTCGTATCCGGTGGGCAGGGGCACACACCAAGGATGCCCCCTGTCACCACTGCTCATGTGTTGTCAGCATATGCAGATGACCTCATAGCATATACTCATGTTCTGACTAGTGACTTAGAGCCGATGCCAAGCATCTTTTAGCAATTCGAATACATCTCAAGCCTCTCCATTTTGGAGACGAAATCTCAGGCGTTCTTCTTTCACCCTGGAGAGCGTCCGGAAATGATCCGGTTTGGGCGGCTCTCTCTCTCAGTGCCCAAAAACACATTCAAATACTTAGGCATTCAAATTTATAGGGCTCCGCAGGACCTACTGGAGGGCAACCTGACTAGAGCAGTGAGAGCGTTACGCTCCCAGACAAACTTCTGGACCTCGCTACCGCTCTCTGTAATGGGCCGTATAGCCATCTCTAAGATGGTAGTACTCCCACATCTGCAATACTTCTTTATAAACCTGCCAGTATTGATCCTTGCCTCCCTTTTTAAAATACCAGACACACTACTATCAGATCTCATCTGGGGTAATAGCCGCAGAAGGGTGGAACTAACCAAACTACAGCTGAAGCCGGACAGAGGGAGGCTTGGTGTGCCAGACTTCCGCGCCTACTGTTTCACGATTCCAACTTCAATGGCATTTGTACTGGCTCACGGGGCACAAACTCCACGAATTGGGTTACACTGTACAAGCCATTAACCGAGGAGACCTACACACCCTACTACTTCCCCGGAGCACGATCCCCCAGAGAGCCCCAATGCTTTTACGTATAGCACTCTCATATTGGAAAAAGGCATTGCAATACACGTGCCAGCGCCCCCATATGCCAATAACACTCCCATACTAGGGATCCCCACACAAACTGGCTTGATTACTAAACAGAGCATCCTTAGCTGGTCTGAAGAGGGGGTCACCACAGTAGGGGCGCTGTTTACTAACGGCGTCCTAATGGACCACAAGAACTTTGCTCGGGAGAATGGGGTTCCGTGCAATCTTTTTATGATACATGCCGCCATAACCCGATACGTGAAGAGACACTGGGCACCAGATAGGGAAGAACCCCTAACACACAAACTCATACATGCAATGTACTTAATGGGCGAAGGGCGCCACCTCATAAAATGGTTATACAAGGGAACCCGGGCGCACACTGGAACCTCTCTCAATGGACTATGTGACAAATGGTCCAGAGACCTGGAGAGGGAGTTGACAGATAAGGAGTGGGCCACCCTCTTAGAATACCTCAAAAAAGGTGTCATGCAATGCCAAATTTAAATTAATACAGTACGTGATCCTCCATAGGGCCTACCTCACCCGCAACGCTTACAGTGCATGTATCCAAATACACAGTCCTGCTGCCCCAGATGCCAGGCAGAAGAGGCAGACATCTTGCACATGCTATGGTCCTGCCCACGCCTTAGAGGGTTCTGGTCGGAAGTCACACAAATCATGGGAAACATTACAGGCAACACCGCCGAAAGTTACATTATAGGGCTGCATCGCCGTCCTAAATCACAGACAGTGCAGCTTCACTTCACTGACCTAGCCTTCCTCATAGTGAAACGCTCCATAACAATGCGATGGAAATCGGCCCGCCCCCCAACAGTCTAAACCTGGCATGGGGAGGTGGTTCGCTGGGGGGAGCAGAAAGCGCAGTCATTAGACTAGAGGAATACCGGGGACTGCGGAAAAATCCGATCTCCATGGATTAGGACCTTATACTGGAAGCATTTAAAGCCATTGAACTCCCCCCCCCCCTTCCTCACAACACATGACACATAAGAAAGGTCCCTCCGCATAACACTAAACCGAACATTCCCGTCTAGTATTAAGACCGACACACAATACCATACCCTACCAAACACGGGCCCCTACAGGTTGTAGAAAGGCAACCGAGGTAGAAACGCATGTCAGTATCATCAAACAGGGGGGTGAGCCAGAACAGAGGGTGGGGGGAGAGAGGGATGGGACTGTTCTGTTATCACTTTGACACTATCTCTAGATATATTCAGCCAGCACCAATGGAACGACAATGCAGTCTGACTTAATTGCCAACTTATGTAAGATAACAACCACCTATTAGCTGTAACTTGTTAGTATTCAACTACTTATGTCAAAATGCTTTTCTAACTGAACTATGTACCAACCGTATTCAGGATTGCACAAGGCTCGACAAAATATAAAATCAATAAAGTGTGTTTTTTTTTTTTTAAAGTGTAAGATGTGTAGATTTGAATGGCCTAGTTGTGGAAGTATCAGACAACTGCTCTCTCAAAATTTGCCCAGGCAGGCTGTGTATAACTTCTAGAGGAGAGGAGCAAGGACACACCCCTGCTTCAGGCCGCAATCAGATGTGATTTTAGGAGTTGCACAGTGGGGGCCTGTTCTCACATGAACCCAAGTATTTCAGTACAGAGAAATTATAGCCCCAAGCAGTTTCCAAGGTACCACCCACATTTTTAGTTTTCTCCAAAGCATGCTGCGGTCGAATATGTCGAAAGTGGCTCTGTAGTCAATAAAAAAGCTAAAAGGTGGAGGCTGACTTTTTTGGCTGCTCGAGGACTCAGAATAGCAAATGAAAAAAATGGCAAAACGTGATTTTCCGCGACCCAGTCTTCTAACTGTGTGGGCATAGGCTTTGGTCTCTAGGTCTAGGAGGGCTATCAGTGAATAGTTAGATGGAATTGTCGAATCTCCTTTCTTGAAAATCAGGCATAGGATTGAGCCCCTCCATGAGACTGGAATTTGCGCAGTAAGGAAAGCTTGGTTGAAGAGGGGGTTAATACCTTTGCCCAGACCTCCGAGGCACATTTAAATATTCTGGCCAGAAGGCCATTGGGGCCTGGCTCTCCATCTTTTTCATGACTTTTATCCATTTACAGACCTGGGCAGGCGTGGCCAAGACTTGAATATTTCCCGATGGTTGATCTGCAGTCCCCCAGTTGAGTGAGTCATTTGGTGCTGTTGGCTGGCTGGTGTATAATGCTTTTACATGTCTCACCCAGGATCCTTCTGGAGCAGCGTTGTGCCTGGTGCAGTTAGGAGATCTGAGTTTGTTGATTTAATTCAGAAAATAGGCTAGATTTTTTTCCTGCAGCATTTGAAGCATTTTTAGCCATTCTTTTTGTTCTACGTTTTTATTTGCCTCCCAAGTTGTTTTTTTGTTTTTCACACAAGTTAACGATGCTCTTAGTGGAATTTAAAATGGGGTTAAGCTTGTGAGCGCTTACAGACATTCTTAATGCTCTTCGTGCAGTAACAATGGAACAGTTGGGCTGCTGTTGGGGCTTCTCCTTCAGGAGGGCCTTAGAGTGTTGTTGGGAGATGTTGGGTCCCAGCAGATAATCCCTTAGCTTGTTTATTAGGCCATCCAATCTGTTATATCAGTCTCCCAGGGGGTTGATGTTGGAATCTGTGATCACATCTTCTAGCCACTTGGCCACCTTGGAGTGCTCTCCATTTGATGCTCCTGACTAGCTTAAATGCTTCAGCTCGCATAGAGAAGCCCACTTCTGGGAGTCTGGTGACTGTTGCAGTGTTTAGGTTCCCAGGATCAAACTCACAAGAATGGGTGGCCGCTCTTTTTCTTATCTTGGTCCTCTCTTGTGGAACTCTCTTCCCATAGTGATCCGTAAAGAAACACTTCACTTAAAATTTCGTAAACTAGTAAAAGCTTGGCTGTTTAATCAATAGTTTTTACTTCTTTTCTATTTTGTTGTGGTTCCTCTAGGTCTGCGCTGGGAAACCCTTTTTGGGTAGCTATGCGCATTATAAAATCAGTTAACATAACATAACATAGGTCGAGAGTTACAGTCAAGGGAATGTGGTCACTTTCAGGGCCATCAGGGATCTCGAAGTTGGCCAGATGGCTAGCTAAAGGGGCTGACAGAAAAACATAGTCGATGGTTGAGATCCCTTTGCACGTAGCAGGGAACTGGGAGTAAGGGTCTTGTGCCTTGAGAATTTGTTCAGCAAAAAATAGTTTGTAGATTGACAAGAGATTGTTAACTTTTGCCTGTTCTTTAATTTTTAAGGCTGAGTTATCGGTGCGCCCCAGAGCCCTGATGTTGAAGTCTTCCACTAGGAGAATTTCATGCGTGGCAAACTCCAAGAAGAGGTCCTCCAGACTGTTGTATAGGTCTTGGGTAGCAGACAATTTTAATGTTTTGGTTGCGTTGTGGTAGCAGTTTATTAGTAACAGAGGGATATCTTTGCTGTTAGCTGATATACCTGAGATAAATACTGCTTGCCAGGCTGGGGAATTTAGGTTTAGAGGCACTGCATTGATCTTTCAGGAGCGCTTTACAGAAATTTAGAGGCCCCCGATGGTAGGACAAAAAGATTAGTACATTTTGCTGGTCTGAAGAGTTCATATTAGCCATATAGTACTGAGTGGGTGAGTTCCCATGTCTCCTGCAGGCAAAGGATATCAGTTCTGTCCATATAGGTCAGCATCTGTTTGGACGACAAAGCTGACCTGAGACCCGCCACATTCCAAGTTGTAATTGGGGGTTCGAGCTAGGAGCAGCTCTCTATGATGTACCTGTTAAGCAAGTATGCATACCCTTTGGGGTGTAATGTGGGATAATCACCAGTTCGTACTGTATCAAGGTGCTTGCATGAGTGACATCTCCTTGTCTCCGGGGTAAGGGCTGTGGGATGCTTAGAGGTTGAGAAAATAGGGGCCTCAGTTCTCTGGAAAGGTGGCTCCTCTGACTGAGTGAGAGCTTACTTGCAGCATCAGTCCATCTCTGGCCATTGGGTATTTGGATGTGAAGGTGGCTATGGATGGTTGGTTGAGACTGTTGAGGCTTTTCATTTAAGCTGGCATGGAGTGCCCCCTGGACTGGATTATTGGCAGTGGATGGTTGGGCCAAAGAGTTTTTTGGTCAATACTTACGAAAGTGAGGAGATCTTTGACAGGTGTTATGTTAGTTGGTTCGATGTGTAGAGGTACTGTGTTGGTGCTTATATCTGCTGTTTGTTTTTGAGGTACCACTCTAGGAGTGGAGCCCCTGAAAGCCTGTTATTTGGTGTTTAATGAACTGGTCCCATTTGTCCCTTGTGTGGGCATTGTTATGTGGTTGTTTGGTGCACTATTTGGAAAGGTCAAGGGGACATCCTCTGTGCACTGTCCCACCTGTGTTGTACCTGGGGTAAGAGGGTTTCCCTTTGTTTCCAGTGTGCGTCTCAGTTTGCAAATCCCTGTTGGGCTCTCCTTGTTTGCTTTTATTGACTGGGTTGCAGGTGTAGAAGATTTTGCTACCCCGGATTTCTGTATGATTGTCTTGGGTGACTGAGCACAAAACATCCTTTCTATGGCTGAAGATAATTTTTGGGGGGGATCGTTTGTAGCACTGTTTGTTGCTTCACAGTTAATACACTCTGTAATTGGTTTTCAGGTTAGGTTGAACATGGGAAAAGGCTTTGTAGGCCCCTGTTCTTGACCTGCCTTATAAGAGTTAACAACGCCCGAAATCAAAGATCTCCTTTTTGCAAGACATTTTGTGACTGTTTTTTAAGTTTCTTTTTTGCCCTTCATGAGAAGATAGGATTTTTTGAGGGGGGAGATGGAGTTGGGGGTCCCTTTGTGAGATGAGTTCATCTTATTCGGTTGAGCTTGTGAAGGAAGTGACCCGATTAGGGTCACCCGGGTCACTCACGACCACCTCTCAGCCTTCCACACCAAATGAAGAGTTGGCCAGACAGTAGAGAATACAAACCAATATCTGTTTATTCAGAATACACTCAGAGCGGAGCCCGGTCTGCCCAGTCTCTAAGGAGTGCTACAGAGGGACTAAAGTCCACAAGCATAAAGATACATTTAGTACATTTCGTAACTGGGCTAAAACACGCCCATAGTGGAATATTCCAGGCAGGTGCTGTAAAGCAATACAAACGAGAGAAAGGAAAAAAAAAACAATCTCAGTGTTCATATCTTACAAAGTTGCAGAGTCCAAGGCCACTGCAGGCGGGCCCGTCTTCAGACAAGTGGGAGAAGGCCCATATCAAGTGGGAAAGGTATGCGCTAATAAGAACAGTCTATTCATTAGTGAAGCAAAACCCAACCTTGGAGAAACGAAACCTAATAAAGGCCGTTTCTCAGAAATAGCAAGGAATTAGTTTCGATCATGATTCAAAATGGTGCCTACTTAGAAAATGGCGCCTCAAATGCTAACATACATAGAACAATGCACAAACATGATTTTTCTATTCTAACAGACCCTCCTTTTAGCATGAGCTAAACATTTTCTACTAAAATAGCAAAGAACATACAAATCAATATGATCATAAGTGACCTTTTAGGAACACTCCATACTTTCAGCATAAGGAAGAGAAACTGTAAGGAGGGAAGAAGTCTCAAAGATGCCCTCATCTATCTGCATGAGGTCATCGATTTCCTTCTGGACCATAATTGCAGCATTTGTGTCATGAATTGATATTTGACTTTTGGGGGTAAGAAGGCTGGTACAATAGGTACAACACACAGGCAGGCATTGAACGAGAACACAACAGAACACTAATATAGCAATAAGGTAAATTACTTTCTCAAGGATCCAGCCCCAACCACCATAAAGAGACAAATTCCAATTTCCGCTTTCCATTCCCTTGATGTTTTCTAGAATATCCAGAATATGTTTGGTGATATTCTTCTCCATATTTGTTATCCCGACTACACACTGGTCGCCGACTACTGCGCTCACACTACCATTCTTAGCCAAAATAAAATCCACAGCATATCTAGTTTGCTCTGAATAAATCTGCATGCTTTCTAACTGAGAGGTGTTGTCACGCAGAGCTGCCACAGTCGTATTGGATAATATTTGTAACTTACACCCAAAATACTCTCGAGCCTTTTCACCTCTTGCCATGGCTGTTCCACCCAGTGTAAAAATAGAAGACATAATATATACGAAGGTAATACCATTACTATAATTGTTGTTCTCGATATCTGTCACTCCCTCACAAAACTCCTTCGTCGGTGTTCTTTTCACCCATTTCACTTTAGGTCTCACACGCTTACAAGGTACACCCAGAGGCAACACCATCCCAAGAGCCACATCATTAGCTCCATTATGAACATTAGAGTAATTCCAATTAGATAAAAAGAAAAACCCTTGGTGTGCATAAATTGGCCCATCATAATCCACTGCGGAATACTGACTATTCATTCCAACTGTACTTGGATCATCTGCCCTTACTAAAGGGAGTGTCTCTCTATGTATCACTAACCCTGAACAATTGATATACAATGAGGTGTCAGTACTATTGATAATAGGACAACAAGCCGAATAATAACCTGCCTGTCGGGGGACCGTTAATTGTTTGTAATGCCAACCTACTAATGTTATATTCTGTTCTTTCATGTAGAAATTATCACAATAGGTGTTGTTATCACAGCCGGGATAACCCACCCCCAATGGTTTTCGATGGTATAGGCATGGTCTGAATAACCAGAGCCAAACACTCCTTTTATCTCTACGAAATGAGGGGGGTCGGTATATGTATAATTCACTAAAGACAAGGGATATGCAGTCCATAAACTAGTAACAGAGTCAGTGGGGTAGCATGATGTACCATTACCGAAAAATCTCTTATGCGTCTCCAAAAATATATTACTTGAAGCTACTCTCTTATTTCGTTTTGGAGAAAGACCTTTACCTCTACTACGTGAAGGTACACTGTAAGCATTTTCCAAGACCCACAACACCGCACAGAGGATTGTCATCAACAAAGCTGCAGAAATCACATAAATCAATTTTCTTTTACACCACATTACGTTGAGCAATAAGAACCATCGATTGCTCTTCCTCCGCAACCAACCTACCAAAGGGATGCATAACGAGTGATAAATGGGGGTGAAAATGTAAAAGGAAGTATATAAGTTCCCAGTGTCCATCAGAGCCTCACTGGTACGGTGCGCAGTCAAAATATCGTTTTTTTTATATCGACCTACACTAATATCGAGATTTTAATATCGTAGGGGCAGAATATCGATGTCAAGAATATCGGTGACCAGAATATCGACCTTAAGGTAAGTAATATCGTTTTTTTTTATATCGAAGTAAGTAATATCGAAGTAAGTAATATCATTAGCAAAAATATCGTTGTTAATAATATCGATATTTATATTAGTGTTATGTATTTTAGTATGTATTTTATATGTATGTTTAACATTTTTTGTAATGTATTTTTATTATTTTTAAATATATGTATTAAATGTTTAGAAATTAGTAATTTTTTAAAGTAAATTTTGCGTTTTAGTATCAGAGCGGGTTGTGGGTTTATAGGGGAATAGGGTGGGAAGTAATTTAATTATAATTAATTAATGTATATGTTTTTATTTATTGTTATTGATTATTAATTCATTGTTAATTAATTATTAATTGGTAATTGATTTTTATTAATTGATTAATTTATCATTATATTAATTATAATTAATTTTGTTATTTTATTTATTTATTGTTATTGTTAATTAATTTATTGTTAATTTATTAATGATTGATAATTAATTGTTATTAATTGATTAATTGATAAATACATTAATTGTGTTCTTTTTTATGTGTAGCGGGTTGTGTGTTTATGGGGGAATAGGGTGGGGAGTAATTTAATGTTATTTAAGTAAATATTAATTTTATTTTATTGGTATTTATTATTAATTTTTTAGTTAATTAATTATTAATATGCTATTTATTTTACAAAAATAATTTAATTAATAAGTATGTTAATTTAACTCCTACATTTTCCACACTGTTACACTCACTGGAGTTGGAATAGTAATTTTAACCCCTACGCTATCCAACATTTTCCCTACTGTTGCACTCACTGGAGTGGGAATAGTAATTTTTAGCCCTACGCTATCCAACACTTTCCCTACTGTTGCACTCACTGGAGTGGGAATAGTAATTTTACCCCTACGCTATCCAACACCTTCCCTACTGTTGCACTCCCTGGAGTGGGAATAGTAATTTTTACCCCTACGCTATCCAACACTTTCCCTACTGTTGCACTCACTGGAGTGGTAATAGTAATTTTTACCCCTATGCTATCCAACACTTTCCCTACTGTTGCACTCCCTGTAGTGGGAATAGTAATTTTAAACCCTACGCTATCCAACACTTTCCCTACTGTTGCACTCACTGGAGTGGGAAAAGTAATTTTTACCCCCACGCTATCCAACACTTTCCCTACTGTTGCACTCACTGGAGTGGGAATAGTAATTTTAACCCCTACACTATCCAACACTTTCCCTACTGTTGCACTCCCTGGAGTGGGAATAGTAATTTTTACCCCTACGCTATCCAACACTTTCCCTACTGTTGCACTCCCTGGAGTGGGAATAGTAATTTTAACCCCTACGCTATCCAACACTTTCTCTACTGTTGCACTCACTGGAGTGGGAATTGTAATTTTTACCCCTACGCTATCCAACACTTTCCCTACTGTTGCACTCACTGGGGTGGGAATAGTAATTTTTACCCCTACGCTATCCAACATTTTACCTTCTGTTGCACTGTTTGGAGTTGGAATAGTAATTTTATTACCTCTGCTATCTAATATTTTTTGTATTATTTTAGTTAATATAGTATATAATTAATTTAAAAAAGATTAAAAATAATTTTAATTTTTTTAATTTGTTATATATATTTATTTAATTTTTCTTTATATTATTGTTTTATGTGTATAGATGTATTTATAATTTATATGATATTTTTTTAAAATTATAAGTTATTAAAATAATTATTAAAAATTACTAGTAAGTATATATATTATATGTATATGTTTAATTTATTTTTACATTACATATATATTACTTATAATTTTTAAACATTTTAAAATAATTTAACTATGTTTATTTTAATTATATGTATTATTTACTTTATTTGATATTATTTTTTTAACTTAAATAAAAAAACGATATTTTTAACAACGATATTTTTGACATCAATATTTTTTCTCTCGATATTTTTGTACTTACCATAATGTAGATAGGATGTCGATATTCTTGACTTCGATATTCTTGCGTCGATATTTCTGTAGGTCGATATTCTGACCTTCGATATTCTGTCAGTGATTCACTGGTACAGGTCCTATTGTCCATCAATACGTTGGCACTCTTGAGCACGGGCGGTGGAGCTTGCTCTGTCCTAAGCTCTTATCCCACGTCGATCACGTTGGTATACCTTCAGGGTATACTATTGCCTTCCCTATCTAATGTTCAAACAACTAAACTAATACAAGCACATTTTTTATCAGGCTCAATAAATCTCCGTTGGTACTACAGCTTTAGTACAACCTATCTCACGCAGTCCATCCCTAATATTTTTCTTCTTGGATGCACTTTCCCTCAGCAGAGGTCGCAAATTGTACCTGGCAGCCCCAGGCACTGTGGGATCAACAAACAACGGCTCCTTAATGGCTTGTATTTCCGGAGGATTAGCAGCATTCAGGACATTTTTATTCTCTTGATCCGTTTGAGTCCAAATCAACTGGGCGTCACTAACCGGGACAAACTGAGGCACCTGTTCAGTCTCGGAGTCCCCTACTCCATCCTTCACCCACTGGTCGTAGGGCAAAGGCAAAGGCACCCTTTTGCAATGGGTGGCATGCACCCAATTCTTACGGCCAGCGACCTTGACTGCAGTTCGTGTTGCTAAAAAAACCTGCTCTGGTTCCTTCCAGCGCAGCTCCAAACTTTTCTTCCTCTGAAAATTTCATACTAGTACAAAATCACCAGTCTGGATGTTGTGTCCGGGCCCCTCTGGTGCAGCTGGCAAGGTATCCCAGTCCTGTTGGTGAATAGAACGCAAACTTTCAGTTAGCTGGCCAAGGTAATCAAGTAACAATGGATACTCAATATCGGAAAACCGCCAAGGACGCAGGACGCTGCAGACATTTGCCGGGCATCTAAACACGACCTCATATGGTGACAATACTGTTCTTGAATGCACTGTAGTTCTTGTTAACAAAAGAGCTAATGGTAAAGCATCTGGCCATTTTAACCCTGTCGTCTCCTGCATTTTTGCCAATTTGAGTTTGAGAGTACCATTGTACTTCTCACCCAGACCTGCTTACTGGGGATGGTTGGCAGCATAAAAATTCTGCTTTATGTGCAAACCATCACAAATCAATTGGATCACCTTCATATTAAAATGACTTTCGTTATCACTCCAAACCAAACGGGGCAAGCCGAAACGAGGAAAGAACTCCTTCAGGAGTACCTTTGCAGTCATAATGGCTGTATTGTCCTTAGTGGGATAAGCCTCAACCCATTTACTGAATGCACATACAACCACCAAAACATACTTCAAATTATTGTATCTTTCCAATTCTATGTAGTCCGTTTGAAGGACCTCAAAAGGAAAAGTGGGCGGTGCAAAATTTCCAGACGGTGTAGGGGTACCCTTTTTAGGATTATGCATCATGCACACCATACAGTCCTTTACTAAGTTTGCAGCTGTCTTAGGGATATTGTCATTCTGCCATACAGGGTCCAACAACTTGCAAATACCCTTAGCACTAATATGGGCTGGGCCCTGGGCCATTGTAACTACAGGAAGAACATATGCATCGGGCAACATCCATTTCTGCTTCCACCGAATTATCAATCAAACATCCCTCATTGTTCAATTGTGCTGTACTTTCCTGCCACACTGCTAATTCTTCTATCGTGGCTTCACTTTGTATCTCTTTCACATTCTCGAGAGTGTCTTCAAACATAACAATTCAGTTCGTATAAATTCTTTATTTCGGCCAAAGGCCATAAAAGATTTCATTATAATACATCATTCATAAAATAATGTAAAATATATCCAGCCGAATGTTACATGATTAAAATAAAAGGATCAAACGATCACAATAAAACAATTTCATTCAATAAAAAACTTTTTTTGAAGTATACAAGGAATAGATGTCTAATTATTTATACAGTCCAAGGTAAGTTCCACGATCACAGATATCTTAATATTTAGTACATCACAGTTTTAACCCCATTCTCTTCCTTATTAGACCCACTATAAACAAATATCTTGACAACGCAAATATAACGTGTGGTAGGGTACTTGTTGTCAATACCCTCAGCGCCTCTTGGTGTTTTCTAAATCCCAGCGAATTACATAGTGGTCGGATCCATTTACTCCTTGCCCTGTCATACGCCGGGCAGAAAAACAGAATATGTGCAATATTTTCGGTGTTATTTATAGGCCCTAAAGTGCGTCTAGTGCATAGAGTACAGGAGCGGTCTTCCTTTCCCCCCCCCACTTTGCAGTATGGCTCTTGATCTGTAGTAGGTTATATCTTAGCTTTAGGTACAGAATTCTTGCTAGAAATGGTTGTACCTGATCAAGGAAATACTCGCGATTCGGGTTTGGCTTAATAGAAAGGAATTCAGTTGTTAACCTTCCTAATCTTGGATCGCAATGAAGTGCATTCAATGTGTATTGCCAGTAAATACTCTTCAGGTTGCCTTTACAGCTTGGCGTTAAGCTGTGTGGGTTAGTCCAATACGATTCAAGGCCTAACTCTATCAGCCATTTCCGGACAAATCTTAACCATGGAAAGGTAAGACATGTATCAATATCCAATAATTCGCGGGCACCTTCTCTATATACTAGTAATTCCAGCGTTGTCCATATCCGTATCCAGTAGAGCAGTGGGCGTAGGGTTGCGTAGTGTTCTATTCGCTCAAACATAACAATATCAGGGACCCACCTAGCGGGACCTGCTAAAAACATTCTTGTCATTTTTGTCCGGGCCGTCTCCTTAGCTGTCTGATCTGCAAAGGCATTTCCTCTGCCTACATCATCGGTGACCTTCCGGTGGGTGCTACACTTTACGATGGCCAACTTCTCAGGGAGTGTCAAAGCAGATAAAAGTCTCAATATAAGGTGCCCATGCTGGATTTTGGTGCCATGGGAAGTAAGGAACCCCCTCTCTGCCCAGAGTCGCCCAAAATTATGGGCGACCCCGAAGGCATACTGGCTGTCAGTATAAATATTGACAACCATCCCTTGCTTAATTCACAAGCTCGAATAAAGGCAGCTAACTCAGCAGACGGGCCGACTGATAAGGGACTTGGGATGTTTCTACCACTGTACGCAATGTGGTAATAGCATACGCTGCAGTAGTGGTGCCATCTGATAATTTAAAACAAGAACTATCAACATATAGTTCCCCTTGTGGATCTGATAAGGGAACATCAGTCAAGTCTACCCGTCCTTTCGTCTCTTCTTCCGTTCGGAAGATACAATCATGTTTGTCAATTTCATCACTCTCAGAAGGGAGGGGTAGTAACATGGCTGGATTCAGAGTGGCACATCTTTTAATCGTAATATGCTTAGCAAACAATGTCAATTCATAACCAGTAAGACGTGCACTGGTGAGGTGCTGTGTCCTTGTCTTATTCAGAAGTGTTTCCACAGCGTGGGGTACCATGACTGTAAGGTCTGTATCCAGTACAAGTCCAGCCGATTGTCTGATCGCAGTGGCCACGGCCGCAACCGCTCTTAGACAGCTCAGGAGGGCTCTTCCGACTTGATCAAGAACAGCCGAGAAATAAGCACATGGCCGTTGCTTATCTCCAAATCTCCAAACAGAAAGCGCACAACCAGCCATCTCATGCACGTATAACACAAATGGTTTGCTGTAATTGGGGGTGCCAAGTACTGGAGCTGAACAAAGCGCAGTTTTTAATTGCTCAAAAGACTGCTGACATTCGGTCGTCCAAGGCAAAGGCTCATGCACATATTTCTTTGTTAGTGCAAGCAAGGGTTTGATTAGTAGAGAGTAGTTACGTATTCACTGCCGACAGTAGGAAGTGATACCTATAAAAGCACGCACATCTTTCTGAATTTGTGGAATGGGCATTTTGACAATAATACTAATGCGCTCAGGGGTCAACCTCCTACCCTCCTTCGACAGTAGGTGACCGAAATAGGTGACCTCCTGTCGACAATACTGAAATTTAGAAAGGGAAACCTTATGTCCATTTTTAGCTAAATGCAGCAACAACTTAACAGTACTGTCTTTACAACCTTTTTCGGTATCAGAAGCAATAAGGACATCATCAACATACTGCACCAATACATTACCTGGTGGAAGTGACAAGGAATCCAACTGACCTTTCAATGCCTGACTATAAATACTCGGACTCTCTGTATAGCCCTGAGGAGCTCGAGAGAATCTAAAGCTCCTGCCAGCAAGGGTGAACCCAAACACATATCTACTATCTGGATGGATTGGAATACTAAAGAAGGCATTTTTCAAATCAATAACAGAAAAGAATTTAGCTGTTCAAGGAATCATTGTTAAAAGTGTAGTAATATCTGGAACTACTGGAAACTAAGGAACCACTATTTTATCAACTTCGTGCAAATCAATCACAAAGCGATAAACATCTTCATGATCATCAGGCGATCCTGAGGGTGTCCTTTTTAGAATCGGGAGAATGGGGCTGTTACAAATATTTGCAGACGTCTCCTCAACTACTCATTTCTCTATTATATATTAAATCCTGAATAATTTGCAACAAAGCCCGTTCTCCTGCCTGTGGTATTTTATACTGGGGAATACGAGGTAGAACAACATTATCTTTGACCTGTATCGAAACCGGAGGTATATGCAACAGCCCCACGTCTGTATCACCTGTCGCCCACAGAATGGGCGGCACGTCAGCAAACTCAGCAGGAAGGGGGAGAGACAGACACTGTTTGGTACTTACATTGACGTCCATCATCATATAAACACCGTCCTGGGAACAATAAATAGTGGCATGCAATTTTTTTCAGCAAATCCAAGCCCATCAAATTTTCACCACAATTAGATGTCAACAAAAATTGAGAATCTACAGTGAAAGGACCAATAGTCAATGCAAGGGGTCTTGAAATGGGGCTCACAACCGGTACACCTGAAAAACCTACTGAAACATTATTATGGCCAGACAGAGCCGCCCCAGGGACCATGTTTCGAGAAACAGAACTTTTTGTCGCACCTGTGTCCACCAAATATTCCTTAATCGAACCTTGTAGTTATGCTTTCACATAGGGCCCACGCTGGTCTACAGGTATCGGAACTGGTCCCCCACTCTGTCCTTGGCAATCCTAGCTATAAGACACTCCTGTCACTTCATCCATATCATAGTCATCATGGTAATACTGCCCTTCGCGAGGGTCATCAAAATAATTATTATCCGAACGACCCTGTGAGACTGCAGCGTTCTGAGTCCTATCAGCCCCACCAGCTCCACGTCCCCGTCCACGAGAACCATGTCCTCTAGGGACCGCCACCTTCTGCAAAAGCACGGGACACTCGCTACGCCAGTGACCCTAAACCCTACAATATGCACACTGATTCGGCCCCAGAGGCGTCATGTTTGGCTGCCTACTAGTATCTTCGAACCGAGTAAAGAAATCAGACACACTCTCATCTTTCTTTCACCGACAAGCCGTCAACTTATCCCAATCTACTTTTCTCTGTGGAATAAGAGAAATCACATATGTAATAATGCGACCTGGCAAAGCAAGTATCTCTGCTCGAGGCTCATCACCTGGCTTTCTTTCCTGGTCCCATGCCTTAATTTGATCCCATGTACCACCCAACTCCGTAACAAGATCCTGAGTATGAACCTGTCGCCAAACATCGACCGGAACGAGAAGGCCAAAAAACATTTCAATACCAGCAAGAGTCATTACCGTCGAAGAGGCGGCTTCAGTCAATTCTTTAAAATATGCAGTAGGATTTTTCCTGGGATCAGGCAACTGAGTCTTAAGGGACAACACCTCACTTCTTTTCCAAGGAGTTTAAACCCACTGTTTTTGAAACCGGGCCACTATACCCGCACGAGTGATATTCCCTCGCTGATCCGTTAACTCCGGTATCTCTGGGTGATATGTGGGATGAACCTCTCGCATCGGAAACTGAGATACCGTAGTAGGGCTCTTGTCATGTAACCTACCTCTATAAGCAACCAACGTGGTAATATTCCCAAACACTTGGCCTGGATCTAAACCACTAGCATACACATGATCCCTAATATCAAATGAAATTTGTGGCGCATCATCCCCAAAATGTTGCTGCCACAGGCCAATCAACGTAGAGGACATATGCTTAAGAGCATGCTGCTGAATAAAAGGCTCATAATCTTTCATCACACTCCAAACATCCTCCACACTGTAGATGGGATTACGACCCCACTGTGCGGCTTGATTAGCTACTACCTTCTTCTCTTCATCCCCCACCGCAGACCGTACAAAAGGGCCCATACGCTCACTAAATTTTGTCCAATCTCTATCCTCAAGCCCGCGTACTGGTGTCTCAGTACTCAACGAAATCAGAGGATGAAAAACCATAAATGGAGAAGCAGTAGAACTACCAGGTACAATCGTCACAGGCGGGTGCGCCGCAGGAGAAAGACCTGGAGATAGGGATGCCGAAACAATAGGTGTGGCAGGGGTGCTAACAGTCACAGTTGTCACAGACAGCGAAGGCAAAGAAGGAGGAGGAGGAGCCGAAGCCACAGCCGTCGAGACTACAGCAGTAGATACAGGGACAGTAGAAACAGCAGTAACAGGCAGCTGGGATGGCACAAGGACAGTGGGATATATCCTATTGGAGGCATATGGGGTTGGGGGTCGGGTGTCTAACAATTCCTCCACAAAAGTGTAATTTTCCTCTTGAGCCATATACGATTTATCAACATGCAATCAAAATCTCCTATCTTCACATTAAACTCCCTTCTCCTGCTTTTCTCTATCATATGCTACAGCTTTCTGAGTCAGTGTCTGCATCTTTCCCTTTCGTACATCTTTTTCCATTTTCAATCGTTTCTGCCTAGCTGCCTTCTGCCACATAGATTGTCTACTTCGTTTTTTGAACAACTGTTCCTGTAATTACCCAATCTTTTGTTCATCGAAAGTGCCCGTCAACGGCCACTGCAACTCGGCATTGTCCCTACTATATTTGTGCCATAGTGTACTAAACATAATAGGGCCAAGACCATGCTTCACATACATTTCAAAATTTGGAATGCCTTCTGGAGGCACCCGCTGAGCTTCTTCCAATCGAGCATCTGCAGAACAACAGCGACAGCGCAAAAAAAACAATTTACTAATCCCAGGCATTCTTAAAAGAAAACAAGTTCACTATTTATGCCTGGCACAGCAATTGCAAATGCTTTTATCCCAAAGACGGTCCTCGGACCGTACCAAATGCAAACCAAAATCGTACCATATCCACAAAGAACCAAAACAAACTCACCTGATATATGCAGGTCAAGCGAACTAATTCTCCACTGCTGACTCTTCAGAACAAAGGGTCAGATTCAAGGGTTTCGCCGATCAGGACTCCAGTCGGGATGACCACTGGGCGAGGCACCATCCGGCAGGACAGAAGGGGCAGCTGCGAGCAATACAGGGATCCCTGATCTGTCAGTCCGACACGACGATGGCCTCGCCCCCCCGTCCGCAGAAAGGTATAAATCACTCACCCAAAGGAGTCGCTGTTCGGGCACCAACTGAAGGAAGTGACCCGTTTAGGGTCACCCCGGTCACTTACGACCACCTCTCAGCCTTCCACACCAAATGAAGCGTCGGTCAGACAGTAGAAAATACAAACCAATTTCTGTTTATTCAGAATACACTCAGAGCGGAGCCCGGTCTGCCCAGTCTCTAAGGAGTGCCTCAGAGGGACTAAAGTCCACAAGCATAAAGATACATTTAGTACATTTCGTAACTGGGCTAAAACACGCCCATAGTGGAATTTTCCATGCAGGTGCTGTAAAGCAATACAAACGAGAGAAAGGAAAAAAAAACAATCTCAGTGCTCATATCTTACAAAGTTGCAGAGTCCAAGGCCACTGCAGGCGGGCCCGTCTTCAAACAAGTGGGAGAAGGCCCATATCTAGTGGGAAAGGTATGCGCTAATAAGAACAGTCTGTTCATTAGTGAAGCAAAATCCAACCTTGGAGAAACGAAACCTAATAAAGGCCGTTTCTCAGAAATAGCAAGGAGTTAGCTTCGATCATGATTCAAAATGGCGCCTACTTAGAAAATGGCGCTAACATACATAGAACAATGCGCAATCATGATTTTTCTATTCTAACACTTGGGGAAGACAAGACCACAGTGCAGCAATGTTGGACTGGTCAGCTTTCTCAAGTCAAACTCGAGAAGGGTACTTCTGCAGTGAAACAGGGGACATCTGTTGACTGTTTGATGGCAAGGTCGGGCCCAGTGTTTTGGGGCATTGTTCCCCTTGTTGTGGCTAGAGAGAGACCGTGATTGTCAGTTGATTTAGGTGTAGCAGTTTTTCCCAGTTGTAGATTGTTTATAGCTGATCCAGCACAGCAGGCATTGCTCTTGAATATGTTTACGAGGGAGCATAATATTTCAGGGAGAGTGCTAAATTTGTTGATCAATGGGGAGATTGGCCATGTTTTGTCTGCCCCTGCAGATCTGGTGAGGTTTTCCAAGGAGGTTAATCTATCTGTATCCCAAGTCCACAAAGCTTGAGGCAATAGATTGCATTAGGTCTATCTAGGGTTTCATCTTTATGGATTGCCATAAGAGTGACCTGGCCATTGCATCTTGCTTGTTGTGTAAAGAGCAAAAGACACACAGACGATGGACTGAATGCAGAGCAAATCAAACAGTCACCCCCAGTCAAGAGATCCGGGTTAAATCCATCATATTTTGCTCACCATGCCACCCCAGTTTGTTGCCCTAAGTGGGCAGGGTATGCCCAGACGTGGGTCCGTGCTCGCTACGCCACCAGACTCAAGCTATCCTGGCTGATGAGGGGTGAAACCCCGAAACCAGTCTTAGGATGCTAGTTTCTGGTCCAGGGAGTACCTGGCCTGGCAGTTCGGGCTGGACGGTTCCCATGAGGAACATGGTCAAGACTGATTTGCATATGGCTGGGTCCAAACTGGGGTGCCGTGGTGAGCAAAAGAACTATGGATTAATCCCAGATCTTTGTGACTGGGGTGAATGTTTGCATTGTTCAGCATTCTGTCCATCATTTGTTCTTTTTGCATTCGTGGCCCTAAGTGGGAAGGGTATGCCCATACGTGGGTCCCGTGCTCGCTACACTACCAGATTCAAGCTATCCTGGTTGATGAGGGGTGAAACCCCGAAACCGGTCTTAGAACGCTTGTTTATGGTCCAGGGAGGACCTGGCCTGGCAATTTGGGCTGGACTGTTCTCATGGGGAACAGCATCAAGATTGATTTGCATACGGCTGGGTCTAAACTGGAATGGATTGGCATGCAAATAATGATGTATTTAATCCAGATCTGTGAACGGGGGGTGAATTTTTGATTGAGTCAGCTTTCCATCCATCATTTGTTCTTTTTGATGTGTACAGAGGCCAGTGAAACTGAGGAAGGGCTCGGGGCCCAGTGAAGGGGCTGCTTTTCCCCCTACCTGAATTGGGCTGATGGAACTGTTTTGGGGCTTTTTTCAAAGTGCCAGTGTTTGTGCCAGTGAAGCTTTGATCTGGGCTTCCAGCATGGCTAGAAAGTGGTTGGATAGACTGCCTAGCTCCAGGTCTGATATACTTTCCCTCCTGGGCTTCTTCATGGGGGACTGAGTAAAATTTGTCTAGGGGGTGTTTCTTCCCGGCTGACTGCCCAATGATGTCTTCTGGGATATTGGCGGAGAAGCAGTTGCACTTGAATGCCCCTGGCTGATTACTGTTACCGCACATGAGCTTCGACAAGACGTTGGCAGCCTAAGGCCCTCCCGAGCTGAGAGGATGGTTGTCTCCCATTATTTCTGGGCTTTCAGTTGCAGTTACCTATTTCAGTGCCGCTTTGTGGTCAGGGGAAAGGAGGAGGAATGGAGAATCCTTCATGTTGCCATATTCCTCCTGGCATAGTTGTGGGCAGGAAGGAGACCTACGAAGTGTTGGCCTAGCTGAAGTTGAGTCACTGTTTATAATGTTTGCAGTGTTTAAGGACTTATCAAGCACCAGTAAGTCCAGAGGACAGGTTAGAGCGGTGATTGCTTCACCTGAGGCGGAACCTTGCTGAAGTATTCACTAATTAACCCCTGCAACGGTCTGCTGGTGTGGTAGGTAAGGGGGCACTGAGCTCAGACTCCTGAGGCGCGGTGGCTAATAAAAGTGAAGAGGGGTCGGCTGGGAGGGTGCTTCCCTTTTTTCTGAGATAAGACTTTTCTTTTGGGCATAGTCCAAGAGCTTTGCATGGGTTCTTACTTGAGTAGGTTGAGCTAGCGTGGCTAGAATGGCAGAGCTGAAACGGTGGGAGTGTCGCCTTACTGTCCCAGTCTTGTCCTGTGGATAGTAGACAGGACAGATGGGAAGGGCACGAGCACGGTATTTGGAGAGGGCTTCCTGCACTAGGGAGATGCGTTGTTAGCTGTTGCTCCCAGGCACTGTGTGAGAGGATATACAAGGAAATTCCGGGTAGTTACAGCTGAAGATGGCAGTATTGTGGAATAATGGTGTGGTGATTCTGTTTGTCGGCTCTCAGTTGAATGCAGGTGCGGGGGAGCTCCCAGAGGGCTTGCAGACCGTGCCTGATCCTGATCAGACTGTCTCCGCTTCCCCCAAGCTCTACCCTCCAGTGACACTCCCTAAGCTGCCACCTCGCTACCTGCTGCAGCCTAACACCCTGCTGTGGGACCGCTTTAGCCGGTTTATATAGTGGTGGAGAAGGTTGGGGGGTCGAAGTGTCTGCCAAAGCCAAGGGCAGTGGCTTACCACAGATATCTATGGTTGCTGTTTCTCTCTGCTGAAGCCCCCAACAGGCAGTGATGGTGATGAGTGAAAGCCACCTTTGCCGGACCTCCAGGCAGATGACAGATGTAGGCGGCCAGTACCGTTACTGGGAAAGAGAGAAGGTGGATGCGACATCCAGGAGCTCATGGGATGTGGTGCAGGGCTCTGCCCCCCAGCGACTCGGGTATGGCTCACGGCGGCTGTCAGTCTGCAGGGCGTAGGCAGTGGTGCTGCACTACACCATGCTGTGATCACCCCCTAAAGGCAGTAATCACCCTCTCCCCTGATTGTGGAGTAGGGAGACGAGGTGCGGGCCTCCCCCGCCTCCTTCTATAGCCCTCTCCACTCCGCTTGCTAGCTCCTCCTCCTCCTCCTCTCCTGGTAGTGCTTCAGCGCAATTTCCTCTCTACAGCTGCAGAAATCTCCCGTCTCCAGGGGTGAATAAAAACACAGCTCTCTAATCCATTAGTAAATGCTCCATGTCAGGAGCCTCTCAATTAACCATTCCAGCTGCATCGTCTCTACAGCTATTCTTATCACTCTGACCATATTAAATTACACAGGGACAAAACAGACAATTTCTTAACCTTAACAACTTCCATTAGGTAGTTTCAAACCAGTTTACACCACAAGCTGCAAGTAGGTTAATACCAAAAATGGACTATCCCTTAGAAAACACCAAAACAATGGAAGGATTTTTTTACTAGTTTGATTCAATTGTTAGAAAATAATATGCTTTCTTTCACAGCACTTTTTTCTATTTTTGAATGATAATGCTATGTTTTCATTGTGTTCACAGATCCCTCCAGAAGAATCAATAAACCTTGGGTACCTTGAGTAGCCCAACATGTGATTTGGGAAAAAGGATGCACATTTGGTCTGGCTGACTTTTGTGGAAAAAAATGCTCTGAAGGCTTATGCATGATTTGCATGTCACGTCAAAAAATCGACTGAGCAGGGAAATGGAAAAAGCATCAACAGCTAAGGGGTTAAGTATTTAAATGCTCAAGCTCTCAAAAGGAGGCATTTTCAATGGGACAAACTTTGCAGATTGAATATTTAAATGTACTTCTAAAGCAAAAGGAAATCCAAGCTCTACACAAATGTGGCTGCTGACACACTAAAATACAACAGCCAGAGTAGAAGTGAAAGAGTTGCTAGGGATTGACACTCTTTAGCCATGTTATCACATGACAAATATGCAATTGCTTCTAAACACACTCAGAGAAATAGCTTGCTTGGAATACCTCTGGTACATGTTTAGGTAACACAGAACCAGCTCATATCTTCATTCCCTTTTAAGATTTAGAGGATGAGGAAATTAGCATTTACAACTGCAATCTAGTTAAGTGGTAAAGCATTATTGGTCCATACTGAAAATAGTAAAGAAGTATTACCTGTAAGTTGCAAAATGCTATAATTGTGACAGGGAAAATCAGTAAAAACTCTTTCAACTAGTATCAATCAATGTCAATTGAGCCTTTGATACCATTAATTCCAATGGAGTTCCATGTATGTGGCCAGTAAGAAAGAATGGCCACTTTGGGACCTATAACAATTTCAGGCGGTCAGCGTCCGACCGCTCATCGGAGGCTTACCGACTGACATGGTGGGTTTACAATCAGACCGCCTAATTGCAATGTCGGCGCTCGGAGTGTAAACCGGGCGTTCAATCCGACTGACTTCCGTCGGGCTGAAGGAGCCTGTTTGCCAGTCGGAACACGTCCACATAATCCCTTAGGCACAGCGTTTTTTGCAGTCGTGATTATGATGTTGGTCTCCAGCAGTCTTTCCATATCGGCCTTTCCAACATGGAAACCTGTCGGAGAGTGACTTTGGGGCCCATAGCAGGAACCCCTGCCCCCTAGCCCTCCGGTTGTGGGCCATGTAAATCCCTGAACCGTGGGGTAAGCACCGTGAGGTTTCTTCCCCACGGTGCAGGGATTTACTGAATCTTCCATTTCTGTATGGGCACTTGTTCTGCGTCCGGTTTCCGACCGCCGCACAAGCTCCCATAGAGAAATTGGAGTTTGCGACCACAAAATGTGCGGTTGCATCGTAATTGCGGTTTCGGCATTGCCAAGGTTGGTCGGTTCCGCAACGGCAGAGATGTCGGTCGGAGGCAACTCTGACCAACATCATAATGAGGCCCTCTATAGAAATTATCCAAATTCTATAGAAATAGCAGGCTATTTCACAGGCAGAAACAGGATACATCATCCTCTGATCCTCATTTAAGATGCAGTCTGGCCTGTTAATTTTTGTTAAGATACTGCTAGAGGTATCAAGTGAGATAACTCCAAGAGCATCAATCAAGATAAGCACTGCTCAGTGGATTTCTGTTTGGTCATGCTCTGGTTCTATTTATACATTTTAAATCTTTGAGGGTCATATATTGTTTGATAGATGTAGTGAGGATATTTTCATTGAATGTGCTTTCCACCAAAATATAATACTGAGAGTGACTCTGTGTCGTAATAGCTCTCTCAGCATTTTTTGTTATTTCCCAGAAACAAACCAGCCAAAGCTGGATTTTGTTTCTGTGAAATATTTCACAAATGTCCCTGAATCACTGAGAGGTTTGCCCCACTCACTGGTACCCCAGTGTGAAATTGAGGCAGGGATAAAGTAGGATTGGCAGAGTATGATATTTACTGCAGATGTCCTAATTCTTTCAAACCCTAATGACTGCTATAAGAAAGTGGATTATCCATTGTGGTGGCAGTAAATCCACTACAAAGACTAAGGCAACAAACCTGACAGGGTAAAGCACAGCTCCACTAATTTAACCCTGAGCCCAACACCCTGGTAGCTATGACACAGAGCAGACAGGCTTAACCTGGGAAATGGTGTACAATATTGCAGTAATAAAACAGTTATAAAGTCAAAACACAGCACAATAAAATCCTACAACCAATTTTGAAATATAGATTAACATGGGTTGAGCAACATTACACCAAAATATAAAATTCCAATAATGGCAACCAAAGATATGAGTTTTTAAAGATTTAAGGCAAAAAGAACTAAGGAAAAGTAAAGCGCTAATCCGTAGTAACTGTTTGTGGTTGACCGGGACCTCGGTGCAATTTCAGGCCAACCTCGATGCAGTGCAGTTCAGATTCAACAAGTGGGTCATTCCGGTCAACAATTTTATCTTCTGACTTAGGGGCCGATTCCGATTCGGGCCGGAAATCTCTCCGACCGAGCCGGACCCGGAGAGATTTCCGACCGAATCGGACCCGTGCAGCCCGACCGAACGAGTACGATGCGTCCGTATGCTATCGTACTCGAGTCGGTCGGACTCCCATTGAAGTCAATGGGACCCGGTCGTACAACGCGTACGCGGGCTCACATTGCCTCAATGGGTGCGAGGCAAACAAGGGCGCCCCCTACAGCGGGTACGCGGCAAAGCGACTCGCGCCGTACACGCACAGGTAGGGGGGACCCATGGGTCCCCCCTGTGTGCGACTTGCGCGGCTACGCCTACAGGGGGGTCCGACACGGACCCCCAAAGTACGGCTCCGACTGCTCTTTCGAGCCGGACGGCGCGTGTCGGTTGGACTGCTCGCGGCGCGCATTGTACTTACCCGGCCGGGGAACATCTCCATTGCGCGGTGCAAGTAGTGTCCGAGCGAGTCGGTCGGTGCGGTTCGACCCGGGAACGAGTCGGTCGGAGCGGTTGGGACGCCCGAACGAGTCGGTCGGCGATTTCGCATCGTACTCGCTCGTCCGGACGCGCGTACGAATCGGTTGGGAAATAGTGCTCCGAATCGGATCCGGTTATGCCGAATCCGATTCGGAGCCCTACCGGCCGAGATCGGAATCGGCCCCTTAGTCTCTGAAATGAAAGTAAAAATCCTCCAGTGGGGCATGATTTCAGGCTATATCTCCCAAAGTCCTCCTGAAGCCAGATAGCCGTTGGACAAGGTCCCACTGAAGCTGTTGGTTTTGGTGGGAGTGGGAGAAATTTACATTTTGCGGCCTCCAAAGCCTTCTTGTTGGTTGAATACTTTTCAGGGGTGGACTGTGTGCCAGCCATCAGTGAGTCTAAGGAAATTAGCAGCTACACCTTGGTGTGTGTGAAATTTATGTAATTTTCTGTTACATAATTACTGGAAAGTTTGGTGAAACTATGCCCATTTCACACACACACAGGGTACAAAAGGCTTGTCTTCATCATGTCTCCTGTTACACCTCACTATGAATGGGCAGGCCACATGCTGGTCCCAATCAAGTTAATAAAGTTCCTGATTGCGATGCTGGTTGAACCGCATTCTGCTGTCCTGTTGGAGGCGGTTGGACAGTCGAAGGTCTCGGAAGCGGTCGGGCCAACCGCAGGATTATGATGCATGCATTGTGTACTCCGACCGACTGCTGAAAGGCCACTGACACCATCAGCTTTTCTCCGACTGATGAAGACTCGACCGTGGTGGTCCGACCAGTTGCCTCGAGTGTCCGAAATGAAGGAAAAGAGTTGAATACTCACCCGATTCCCCTTCTTCCTAGTGGACTCTAGCATGAATCCCTTCCTCCAGGTCCCTCCTACACCTCAGCAGCTGCACCCCGAAGTGGACTGTCCTATGGGCTGTGGTATCCAGGTAAGTTCTCATGTGCCATGTATCCCCATTGACTGGACTGTGCACATATCACCACACTCCAGCAATGGGGTACATGGTACACAAGGCATGTCCCCACATGTGCCATGCATGTGGGAAAAACTGCACATGTTCCCTGTGCAGGCGACCTCCGTTTTGCCCGGCTGCGCCACGCCCTGCTCCTTCACTGTAGCACGAGAGTACTGAGACCTGGGAGTGCTATAAGGAGCTCGTCGCCAACGGGGACCGGGTGCAGCAGGAGCTGGAGAGGCGGTCTGAGAACTGAGTGGGAAGAGGTTTACGAGAGGCTCCGGCGCCCTTGGGTTCCCCACTGCCCTGCCGCTTGGTTGCGGTGAGTAAGGAGAGGGGCTTGAGGGTTCGATACTTGAGGAGGTCGCAGGACTGTGCGTGAACTGGCTCTCTGATGCAGTGATCACCCTGGTCCCTCTATCTGTCTTGAGGGTCCGAGTGGGACGTGGCAGGCCACCCCCTGGTGTCCTTGGATCCTGGTGAGGACAACTGACCTTGAATTAAACCTAGGGGGGGCCCGAGAGCAAACAGACCTTGGCTACTTGTGCCTCCTGGACATCCTGTGGGACTGATTGGGGTCTCCCCCATATACCTAGCTAGGTCTCATCGCTGAATAAAGTGCAGGAGCGGGGGAGCTGCCCCAGATCGACTGCGGAGGTGTGGGGTGGGTTGGTGAGCCACCCACGCATCCTTCTCGCGGACTGCCTAGCCCTGCAAAGAGTGGGGCTGCTGCGCGGACTGCGCACCTGCTGTGGGCACGTCTCTCACTCCGCCAAGGTATCGATACCCTCCCTACTCTAATCATGCCCCCGAAGAATAAGGCCACCAAGGATTCAGACGCGGCCACGACCAAGGACAATCCTGTAACATCTCTATGGTCCAGGACTGGTGCGCAGACCGCCCCTACATCTTCAACACTTGCTCCAGATCATGCAGAACAGGGGGTCCAGATAACCAGGCCTTCATGTCGTCTTTCCTTCAGGAGATCAAAGAAGAAATCGGCTCCCTCAGGCAGGATTTTAAGACTGGACTTCAAGACATCCGGAAGGAAGTCACGGATATCGGCGAAAGGGTGGACGACCTCAAACGTACTATGAACGCTAGATCTGAGGACCACGAGAGCCTATGGAAAAGGATGGCGGAGCTTGAGGACCAGAATATCAGCCTACAGCTGAAACAGGAGGATTTGGAAAATCGCAGTAGGCGAAATAATCTACGCATTAGGGGGGTCCCACTGGGAGTGGAGGGCAAGGACATCATGGCCTACATGGCAGACCTACTGCAGGTGATTCGTGAGGGAGAAGAGACGACACCCCCTATGCTGGACAGAGCCCATCGGGTGCAGGGCCCTCGCAATAGACCTGATTTTGTTTCAGACATCCTGACAAGGGTCCACTTTTTTGCGGGCAAGGAAGCTATCCTGAGGAAGACCCAGGGGGCCAAAGACATCTCTTACAATGGCCAGTCGATACAGATTTTCCAGGATTTGGCTCCAGCTACGCTACGTAGGCGAAAAGAATTTAAAGTGGTTACAGACAAACTTTGAACCCTTAACATTAAATATCAGTGTGGCCATCCCTTTGCTCTGTTGTTTACTTGAGAGGGGAAGCGCCGTGCTATCCGCTCACTGATAGAAGCGAAACAACTCCTGCATCTTCCGATCGAACTGGAGGAACCGGTCCCCCCTGCCCCTCGGAGGGGCCCCAGGGGGCCAATATGCCCAGAATGGTCCGTGGTTGGGCCGGCTTGGCATAAGCGACGTATTTAAGAGCAGGGCTCCTCTCAAGCCAAGCAGAAAGCCACATCAGAGCTCTGAGCGACTCTTCCCCGTGACCTAATTCGCCTGCCCACTCGGAATAGTGCTGGCATAACTTGAGGATATTTCTTCCCCGGGTGCCTTGGGGTCGCTTGAGGCACCAGGATGTTGGAGGTTCGGCTGGGACCTACTTCTGTTGTCAGCTCTACTTCACTGTTGAATGGGTAAAACATGACATACGATGATGTTGCCCCTTCTTCCCCGAACATATATCCCATGCAGGGATACTATGCTGAACAAGGACAGTCTTAGAGTTGTTTTTGACCGTTATTGAATGTGCCCTGGGCGGGGGCGACTTCAACGCTGATTATATGCATAGGTAAGCCATTGGAAGCGGAGACCCACGGGAGGCCTTTTACTTGCCGCCCCCCCCTTCTCTTTCAGAGTCCTTTTGGAGAGTGACTTTTCCAGAATGGCCTGTCCTAGGGACTATGGGCTATTCCTCATGGGCTCTGATCATGTTTGGCCCAGTTGGCCATGTATTTGGATGTTTGCTGTTCCTTTTCTCACTCTTCTCTTTCCTTTCCTCTCCCCTACTGTGCTGCTCTTGGGGGGATGGGGGTTGCTATGGGGTGCCTTTAAACGTGTGGAATTGTCTAGGAAGTATTTAGTAAACATGGGGGCAGTGGTGCTGATATGGAATATGTTGAGGTGGGGTGGCGAGGCTATGGGAAATCCCTTTCCCCGCATCGCAGGCTTTTCAACTGCTATGGACGGACTGATTGACTAATATGGGCCCGACTAACCCTGTGAAATTCCTTTCATTGAATGTAAATGGACTCAATTCTCCCAATAAAAGATGTCAAGTGTGGCGGTATCTCCTACAACAAGACCCTGACATTATATTCCTTCAGGAGACTCATCTCCTCTTGTCTGACACCCGCCTCATGTCCCACCCCACGTATCCCCGACAATTCTGGGCTTGCGCCTCCACTAAAACAGGTGGTGTGGCCATCTTTCTTAAAGCTGGCTGGGGGTCCAAAACACTAGGGCGACGAAAGACGGGAATGGGAGGTTTCTAAAAATTCAGGTGCCCTGGGGGAGGGGACCCCTGACTCTGGTGAATATATATGCTCCTAACCAGAACCAAGATGCTTACTTGTGCTTCCACCTTCATGACCTACTTCACCCAGTCACCACACCGATCGTTTTTGGGGGGGATTTTAACTTGGTATGGAGTCCGGAATGGGATCGCATGGCTCTGACTCTTCATCAGGCTGGGGCAATGTCGGCTGCTCTAAAGCACACTATCACAGACCTGGGCTTAATGGATGCATGGCGCTATTTACATCCTGACTCTAAAGACTACTCCTTCTATTCCCACGGGCATCGTTCCTACTCCCGCATTGACTATTTTTTTCTGTTGTTACCTCTGTTACAGTCGCTAGCTGTTGCTGAGATATCGGACATATCATTGTCTGACCATGCACATATGGCAATATCTCTACAATCCCATAGGCCTCAGGGGGGAACTGTCCCCAGGTGGAGACTCCCGCCCCAAGTGTTACGGGACCCTGTGGATGTGGCCAATGGCTTTTTTCGAGGTGAACGACCTTGCGGACACCTCTGAGGCTACTAGGTGGGACTCCTTTAAAGCCACCACATGGGGGGTCATCTCCACTATCTCCATTGCAAGGATCTGTGAATCTCGTCTCATAGAGAACACTTGTGGCGGAGATCAAGGCTCTAGAACGACGGGATCACCTTCATCCATCCCTTCGCAATAAACGTTTACTTGCAGAGAAACGGGGCCAATTGCGACTCCATTGCACTAATAAGGCAGAGAGACTGTTACTTGCCCTTAAACAAACATATTACGTGGGTGGAGACAAAGGGGGACATGTCTGGCGTGGAGGCTTCGGGCTCGGAATGCACGGGCGCATATAGCCAAACTCAAACGCCCGGATGGTCCTTGGGCTATTTCGGAGCTGGATAAATCTGCGGTTCTTTTTATGGGACACTCTATTCGGGCGCTCCTTGCCCCCCTGAGGCAATCACGGACTTCTTAGATTCTTGCCCGTGAGACACTATTAGTGCTCATTATAAGGACTTGATGGAGGAACCCATTACGCAGGAGGAAATTTCGAAGGCTCTGAAGCAACTCCGGGTGGGGAAAACCCCAGGACCTGATGGCCTACCGGTGGCTTTCTATCGTGTTTTCTATCCACAACTGTGGGAACATTTGCTACATCTTTTTAACAGCTTTACGGAGGACTCGGGTCTTAGTCCGACTATGGCGGAAGCAGAGATAGTTCTTGTCCCTAAACCTGGGAAGGACCAAGCTCTTCCTCAATCATATCGTTCTATTGCACTCTTAAATGCTGACGCTAAGATCTACACTAAGATCCTGGCGAACCGGCTTGTACTTCATCTTCCGGGTTTGATCGATCCGGATAAGGTCGGATTTATCCATCAGCGGTAGGGAGCGGACAATATACGCTGAATTGCCCATGTAGTGGAAAAGGTACAGATCAGAGGCATACCGGCTTGTCCAGTGTCCCTGGACGCTGAGAAAGCCTTCGACCGCGTGGACTGGCGCTTTCTCCGGGAGGTACTGCAGAGGGTGGGCTTGGGCCCTATGATGATCTCTAGGTTGATGGCATCCTATGCACATCCCACTACCCGCTTTCGGTTTAATGGACGGCTCACTGCCCATCGCGATTCACCGGGGAACTAGGCAGGGATGTCCATTGTCCCCTCTGCTGTTTGCCCTTGTGGTGGAACCCCTAGCCATTGCTATTCGACGAAGCCCTGGGATCTGGGGTATCCCTTTTGGGGGATATGATCATAAGGTCTCTCTCTTCACAGATGATCTCTTGCTTTCTCTCTCTTCTCCGTCTTCTTCCCTTATGGCTCTTGGCTCGCTTTTGCGATCCTTCGAGATGGCCTCGGGATTCCAGATAAACCTTGCTAAATCTCATGCTCTCAATCTCACCCTCTCGACCTCCGAAATTCAAGTTCTTCAAGATTTGCTCCCCCTTCAATGGTCGGACAAGTCAATTAGATATCTGGGGTTAGATTTGACCTCCTCTCTCTCTTCTTGGACATCGGCTAACTGGCCTAGACTTAGGGGGGCGATACGGGAAGAACTATCTAGTTGGAGAGGTCTTTCTCTTGCATGGCTGGGACGCATTAATGCTATAAAAATGTCGCTTCTTCCGAAGATTTTATATGTATTTCAATCTCTTCCCACCCCAATACCCCAGGCTGACATCCTCTCGCTTCAACGAGATTTTACCTCCTTCATATGGGGGCGGTCGCGCCCGCGCTTCTCTAATAAGATTTTGATGCTGCCTCGGGATCGAGGAGGTCTCGCGTGCCCCAATCTTTTGGAGTATTATTGGGCCTGCCATCTTCGGTATGTCTCAGAATGGGTGGTTCGCGAGAGCGAGAAACATTGGTTTCACATGGATCGGGCAGTCTCTTGCAGGCCCCTGTGGGACTTAGCTTGGCTCTCTCGCGGAGCTCGACCCCGTAGTGCATATATTGCTACCCCTACTAAAACAGTGCCTGAGATATGGGATAAATTGACGGTCTCTCGTGGCCTGACTATGTTCCCTTCTCCTAATACCCCCATTGCGCGTAACCCCATGTTTCCCCCCGCATTGCAATCGCGGGCATTTAGCGCGTGGTCTGACGGTGAATGCCGTGTTATTCAAGTTATGTTTCAAGAGGACAAATTTCTCTCGTTTGATCAATGCAAAGGATCCTTTCACCTTACAGAGGGTGCTCGGATGCAGTATTACCAGCTACGCCATTGGCTGCTAGCGCCGGCATATACTCAAGGAGCTACTAGAAAGCTCACGCCGTTTAAAACTCTAGTGCGCCGGATTGATGGGTCGCGGGGACTGATTTCACGCACCTATGCTGTCTTGCAACACTCACACCAACCCCTACCCCATACTTATCAAAAGCAATGGCACTTGGACTTGGGAGGGGACATAGACCCTGAGAGCTGGGCACGGTTATGGCAGGAAATACCAAAAATTTACTGTAGTACTGCGCAACGCGAATCAGCTTACAAGCTCATGTCGCACTGGTACTTTACCCCGGTTCGCCTGCATCAGATGCTGCAAAATTTCCCTCCAGCTTGCTGGAGATGTCAGGCTGACAGAGGGGACTTTCTCTACATCTGGTGGTCATGCCCGAATTTGGAAATGTTCTGGAAGGAGATCCTCAGCCATATAAAAGACGTGGTGGTGTTCCCTATACCCGCCTCCCCAATGATTACACTGCTAGGCATTCGGCCCCCGACTTTAACGGCCATGAAATATTCAGACTGGCGTTTAATACTACAGATGCTGGGAGCAGCCAGACAGTCCATAGCGTTGTTTTGGAAGAAACCCCACCCTCCTCCGGTAGCCACTTGGTTCCTACGCCTATGGCAGGTTTTAGCCCTTGAATTGCTTGCTGCACGTCTCAAACACGCAGATGCTAAGATCACGCGCGTTTGGCAACCACTCATACACCACTTCTCTAAGATGGAGCACTCCAGATTAGTCCCTCCTAGACTTCGAGCCTTGCAATTGTTTGACGACGCCTTGCACCCTTATGTGAGGGGCCGCCGACAAGACACCTCTGAATCATTGCCCCCGTAGGAGAAGACTCCCCAATTCCTCTATTCTAGATCCCATAACCCATCCCAGCTATAAGGCACTGTTAGGATGCCTCTTCATGTTCTCTCACAAGGGTTTATGTCTGGCCGCTATTTCCTCCCCTCTTCTTCTCCTTCTTTCTTTTCTTTTTTCTATCTCTCTCGTTCCCTCTTTCCCTTTTTCCTTGTTTAACATGGGAGATGGGCCCCAGCAATCGCTCAAGTTGGAATGTCAAGTTGTGTACCATATGACCCAGGAGAGCAGGTTATGTATTATGTTGTATTATATGCATTAATTAGTACTGTTGCTTCGGACAAGCCTTTGCAATTCTTTCAGGATGTTAGCTGCCTCCAATTGGATACGCCTGCTACAAGAGACGGGGAGGGGGAGACTAGCTTGTACCCTCAAGGAGGTACAATGGCGTGCTGTCTGGTTCCTTGCTTCGGATTACTTCCCGTCCTCTGTGACATGGGTGAAAGAGAAAAGGTACTGTCTCCCGAGGCTTGTACTACTGCTCCTCCTCTATTTGTAATGTCTTGACACTCACATTGAGTGATGGTGGTTTTCTTTTGTGCTTTGCTGATGAGGGCGCATTGTCCCGAAATGTATGTTATTCTCTGTTAAGCTTCAATAAACAGATTTGAAAAAAAAAAAAAAAAAAGCAGGGTTCTTTCCTGTCAAAAATGTTTATTTTGACAGGTTCGTCTGCATGTTTCAAAGCTGAAGAAGTCAAGCTAAGCGGTAGGCCCAAAGCAATATTTTCTTTCTAACTCACAAAAGGTGATGGGAGGAATGCTTGCAATAAATCTATTTGAAGGTTAAAAATGTACTTGCAAATAGAGCCTTCGCTCAATTAAATACGGTACCAGTGTTCTTCTTTGGAATGCCCGGGCCATCTAGAAAGGTTTGATCCTATTGACCCTTGTCTCACACATGTATTCTCCTCTGTTATTGGTGCCATAATTTACGGATTTGTTTAATCTGTCTTTGAAAATGGCTAAGGTGCCAAAAGCCTGGAAACTGGCCTATGTTTTCCCAATTTAAAAAAATCTACAGCAGACCCGGCCCTCTTTTTCAACCATTTTGCTGCTATTCCCTCCCCAATCAAGATCATGGAGAAACTGATTAACAGACAATTATCCCAATACTTACAGACTAATCATATACTCATTTAAATCTGTGTTTAGGGCAGGAGCCTACAGTTCAGAAACAGCTCATTTGGCTGTCACTGATAATTTCAATGAATAAAGGCACATCGGCCATGCTAATATTGCTTGACCTTTCTGCAGTATTAAATACAGTTTAACATGAAATTCTGATTAAACATCTGTATGACATTGGGGTGCACGTGCAGGGTTTGGCATGGCGAAGAAACTTTGTACACAATAGATCCCTAGCAGTTTCTATTCCCACTTTCAACTCCAGGATCATGACTAATACTTGTGGGGTACCTTTGAGATCTTCTATTAGTCCCACACTTTTGACATTTATGTTGCCCCTCTGGCAAATATAGAGGAGCTTTATTGTCTTGAGAATTTTTTGTATGTCGACAATATCCAATTGGTGATTTCATCGGGACAAAACCTTAAGGTAACAAAAGCTAGGTTCCGTGGTTTGTTGGATGAAACTGAAGACGGAAACTTTATTATTTGGCAATGCTAAACAGATCTGGTTGGAGGACTGGTGTTCTCCAGAACTGGAACTCGCCCCTTGCCCATAAAGGGTGATAAAATATCTGAACATCTTATTGAATGGAGCTTTCTATGGCTAATTAAGTCAAGGCAATTCATGATTCCTGTTTTGGTCGTTTTCATCTGCTCAGAAAGGTTTTTCCCAGGCTTCTCCTCAGCTGTAGAAAATCCATCACAAAGGCTCTTATAACTTATTGCTTGGACTATGGAAATGCTCTCTTAGTTGCCACAAATGAGTCTCTTTTGCCAAGAATGCAGGTGATTCCGAATATGGCTGCCTGACTGGTGTGCAATCTTCCTGCTGGTTCCTACTCAGGCCCGATTTTAAGATCACTACACTGGCTTCCAGTTAGAAAGCATTGTAATTTCCAGGTTCTGTGCCACACCCATAGAGCCATCTACATTGCAGGCCCAGCCTATCTTCGTACAAGTATTAGGTTCTAACATCCTGATAGGATTCTTAGATCATCCAACACTACACATGCATCTCACTGTTGTATTCGAACAGTTTGTAATGGGGCCACTCCTTTTCTTACCTGGCTCCACATCATTGGAATAAGCTGCCCATCCACATTCACATTTGCCAAAAGTTTATAACCTGCAAAAAATTGGTAAAAACATGGTTATTTTAAGGTTTTAGGAGGAAAGACAGCTAGCAGTCCTTTATGCTGAAGGTTTAGCGCTGGAATACTCCTGTAGGAGTGAGCTGTTCATATTTTTATAAATGCCCTTAAGATAACAATAAGTCTAACCATTGGTAATCACTAGGGGTAGCATTTCAACCCATCTTTCTTTTGCCCACCATTCTACCTTGGATTAGACCCAGTCATGCGTAAATCAGTCTTCATCCTGCTCCAATAAAGCTACACTTGAGTTCATCTGAACTGCCAAAACAATGATGGGTTGGAATGCCATTTCGAGAGATTGCCAACGTTCTTCCCTTCACTTTTTGATTGTTTGTCTTTTTTACCTTGTCATCCTAGTGGATGGCCGAACATTTGCTGCAGTCCACAGGTAACATTGGTTTATTTTACTATACCATATTGTTAAATATTACCATCTTTTGCATGGTATTCTCCAAGATTTATGCTTTCTTTAGCTTAACCCTTTTGTGTTGGCCATAGACTCTGCACACTTTACTCCTGATCACCAGTAGTAAAGTGCTTGTGTAAAGTTGGTAGGTGTCTGATTGGATTATTTCATTTATTAACAGGTCCCTGGTATCTATATCTACATGTAACCAGGTCCTCTAAATAAATGCTACTAGTGGGCTGAAGCACCTACAAATGTAGCTCCAGGCCCGCACATGCAGGCTGTGGGTATCTGTTCATGAATGCTCACCACGAAATAGTAAGTCAGTTACCTTTGTTATTTCATGGTTTGGGAAAGCTTATGACTATGAAAGTAAGTTGCATATTAATGAGGATGTCCATCCTGTTGAGACAGAAAATGTTGCTTTTCATCTGCAAGAAGCTGTTGGAAAAGACCCTGAATCGTTGATTAATCATGATAGTATCGAGTGTTTTACTGACGTCTTTTGTGACAAGACAAGGAGGGCTCCATATTGCTTGCAATGAGCCCACTGACTTTAGACTGTATCATGTCTTACTTGCCAGTGCCACAGATATTCTGTGTGTGGCCAGCCAATATGATTGTAGTTGCTATTCAGCTGTTAGGGTAGAGTAAGGTCAATGATCGGTCATGGTGGGGGCGTGGCCAAGCCGTGATGCGAAATGGCCGCACGTTATGTCGGCTCCGCCGTCCGAGCCTAACTATCCGACATAATCCTGTCATCAGGAACGGAATTCTAGCATAACAGTATATTTTCTTCCCCCCCATAGAGCGGACGCTTGCGGGAGACCGCTTTTGGAGCAAAGGCGGTCGGAGACGGAGGAGGCTGCCCGAGACCTGTGGCGGCCTAGACGTGTGGCCCGGACGGAAGCCGGGGTCTCGCGTGAAGCGAAGGGCCATCGCCTGTGAAAGCGTGACTGGGCCTCTTAAGCACTACGAAGACTGGCTGCTGCTGCCGTAGGATACCGATTGCACCCGACGAGAGCCTGGGCGGCAAATTTTGATCGCGGACGCAGGGGCTCGGACCAGAGGAGGGGCCCGGTCTACTCGGCCTGCGGTAGGGACCCGAACGCTGTCTGGGCGAAACATCGTGCTTGGGCCTCCTGGCAGGACACGGAGCATGATTGGGCTGTACCCACAATAAGGGACCCATGCGACAGACTCCAGTGTGGGGCCCCGAACTGGCGCTGGAGCGCAATTCCCCCTGAGGAGCGTTGAGACCGCCCCACCTTGCTGGTAAATCAGAGAGTGGTGGACACCCGGCTGGCGATTATCCGAGGGGTCTCACAGAGCGGTAAGCGAGCGCTTGGGCCTCCTGGCAGGGCACAGAGCATGATTGGACTGCACTCGCAATAAGAGGACCACGAAGCAGACTCCACTGTGGGGCCCCGAACCAGCACTGGAGTGCGATTTCCCTGAGGAGCGCTGAGACCGCCCCACCTTGCCGGTGAATCAGGGTCTGGTGGGCACCCAGCTGGCGATAATTCGAACTGTCTCATAGAGCGGAAAATAATCGCTATAACGCATATGGAGCTGCGAGTTAGCCCCAATGTCGTGGGGAGAAGTGTGAGGCTACTGACAGGGTGTACTGCCCACCGGGGCTCCAAAGACGTCGTAAATCCTCCGAGTTTGTACAGGAAGAGGAGGAAAAGTGTAGTTTGTGCGACAAAAGCGGAAATAAGACATACCCTTTCAGCTGGAGACCAGCCTACTCAAGAGAAGTCGTTCATTAAGACCCCGACAGAAGTGCGCACTGTGTGAGTTGGCTGGAGGGTGGCTGGGGGTGCGTTCAACTGGCGTACTCAAACTGGGGCCCAGACATAGCGGCGGGGACCATAACGCCCTCCAAATAACAAAGGTGACCGCCCGGGCTGCTGTGGGCTGGCGCGAGGTGAGCAGCGTCGGTTCCGAGGACTGCACGTGCATGGTAGCCTGCTGAATCGTTAATCAGCGGGCCGGACCCCCCGCGGCCTCCTCGCAGAGTCGTAACAGTCATGGGGAAAGCAGATGCAAAACAACCTAGGCTGACATTCAATAAAAGAGCTACCAAACAACAACAGGGGGGGAACCGGCTACCACAGACGAAACAGGAGATACTGGCATGAATACCACTCAAGACGATGATATTCGCTCCATGCTCAAAGATGTTAAGGCAAGCTTGCAGGCCATAGACTCCAAGATAGACACTCTAGCAGCTAGAATGGATCGGATAACACAATGAGTAGAGACGCATGAAAATCGAATAGACGCGCTCGAGAACAGAGTGTCTGATGCTGACGATCTACAAACTGCGGCACAAGAAAAATTGCTACAGATGGACACAGTATTGAATCTTATAAAGGCCAAGAATGAAGACCTGGAAGCTAGGTCCAGGCGAAATAACGTGCGCATTACTCGCATTCCTGAGTCCACAGACATACAAAACATGGAGAAATTCGTGGAGACTATGCTGAAGAAGCTGTTCGGAGACGACCTCTCACACATGTTCCTCATTGAGCGAGCGCATCGTTCTCTCGGCCCCAGGCCACCTCCGGGGGCGCAACCACACCCAATCCTTGCCCGTGTGCTAAATTCCCAGGATCGAGATACAATTTTAAGAATTGCCAGGGAGCGAGGCAATGTGCAATACCGAGGCAGCAATATATCTCTCTATCCGGATTTCACCCAGCAAGTTCAAGCGGGTCGCAGGGAGTTCATCCCTGCCAAGAAGCTACTCCAACAGGCAGGAACAAAATATGCACTGATTTACCCGGCTAAGTTAAAGATTCACAGCAGTGGCAAAACCACCATATTTACCGACGCGAAAGCTGCGTTGAAGTTCGCGAAACAAGCAGCAAAGGCGGGGAAACCGCAGAAGCAATCGGGAGAGATCTCATCGGATGAACGCCTGAGTGACAATGACTGAAGCACCGCCTGAACACTTTGGGTTTGATGTGTATAAACAGATACGTTTCAGGGGTTATAATTAGATGTTCACAATACTACGGGCTGTTAATGGGCTGCAAGGGGGATTCACGTGACTCTTGGTCAGTTAAATTACAAAGACACAGGCAAGTGTTATGGGAGCAAGGGGATGCTTGGTTATTGTCTAAACTGTGTTAAATGAGTTACTGCATTAAGCAAGACCGTGCTGCATTAAGGCTCGGCCACCCTGCAGTATGTGGCAAGGGAGCTAGCCGGTGACCTCACGCTCCCCCGGGGATAATTCCCTACTGCCATCGGTTGCCTGGGACGTCTACAAGATTCGGGTCGTTACTGGGGATGATAACACAACCTAATTGGGGGGTTGGTGTGGGTGGAGGGAGGGTAGGGGTTGTTATTTGTTGTTGTTTAATACCACTAAAAGTATTGCTAATGCTGCCGTCGTTCTACACAGCTCTACTTGACCTTGGAATAAAATGCTGAGTTCATCTCATATGCAGAAAGGTCATCATCCCAGACATGCACTGCACCACAGGCAGGATATCACACGTTGCGCTGCGCGACTCTGTGCATGTATTGTAAACAACACTAACGAGACAGTATGACCACGCTAAAATGTGTTACTTGGAATGTACGAGGGCTAAATGATCATAGGAAGTCACGTTTAGTGCATTCCTTCCTTGCCAGACATGGGACAGACATCTGTCTGCTGCAAGAAACACACTTGAAAGATTCATCAAGATCTAGATTAAATTTAAGCAGATGGGGGAGGTATTCACGTCTAACTACTCCAATTACTCCCGTGGAGTGGTGATTTTGATATGAAAGGGCATCCATTGGACTACACATCAGGCCATAACAGACCCTGAGGGGTGCTACATATTGGTATGTGGGATGATATACAACCAGCAGGTCATTATTGCAAACACTTATGGGCCCAATACCGACAGTCCCGAATTTTTCAATAAAGTATGGTGCGAGATTCAATCACTGGGTAATTCGGCTGTACTGTGGGGGGGACTTTAATGTGGTGCTGTCGGCACAGGATGACAGAGTAGGCATATCTCGCACGCACCATCCACAAGCGGCTGCCACACTCAGAAACATAATAGACGACTACCAACTGATTGACTCATGGCGGATTTTACATCCGGCTACCCAAGAGGGTACCTGCATAACCCAACAACACAACGCGTGGTCCAGATTGGACTTTTGGTTGACCTCCAAAGACATGCACTCTTGGGTAACTGGGGTCTCCCATGCTCCACGTACGCTGTCGGACCACGCACCCTTTATGATCCAATTCCAAATCCCGAAACCTTACATTCGATCATTTACCTGGCGTCTCCCTCCAAATACATTGCTTGACACAGTGTTCACGGAAGAGATACGGAATAAGATAGAAGAATACTTTGCACACAATGAGGGCTCGGTAGATTCGGTAGGTAACGCATGGGAGGCATTCAAGGTAGTGATAGGTGGGGCCTGCATAGCATTACAACCGGGAGTCCTCAAAGATATCCATAGACGTCTAAAGAAACTTGAGTTTGAAATTCACGACCTGGAATGTCAATACTTCCGGGCCCACAGCACTTGCGTCAATACGGGTAAAGTTGACTGAATTTCAAGAAGAGGCGGAAAGAAAGGTTAAATTCCTGCATAAATATTAGGCCTGGGCAGGAAACTACGCTACGCTCGCTGAGTTTGCGGAGTTTGCGCTACTACGCACTATACGAATTGCACGTAGCACAGTGCAAAAATGCGTAGCGTAGCGTAGTGGGCATTTTTTGCTTGCTCGCGGTCCTCAACGTCAAGTTGGCGACCACGAGAGAGCAAAATCAACATCCCGGTGAGACTTTTTCCTCGTTTGCGATCAGCAACATCAAGTTGCCGATCGCGAGCATGGAAAATAAACCTCCCGGCGAGATTCTCAACGCGGGGAGGTCAGGTTTCTCATTGCGAGTGGTCGTGTATGCTCACGACCGCTCGCGATGAGAAACTACCAGTCCGCGTTGAGAAAGCTGCCGCTCGAGTACAAATCTACTCGAGTGGCAGAAAACGACTGCTTGCACTGTGCAAGATGCCGTTTGCAATGATTGCACAGTGCGGACAAGCATCCGGCACTGTGCAATCAGTGCGAACAGCATTTCCCTACCGCACTACGCAGTTCGCGTAGCTACGTGTAGCGTGCGTAGTGCGAAGTGCACTTCGCGTAGCTACGCGTAGCGCTACTACGCAAACTACGCCCAGGGTTAATAAATATGCGCAAGCGCGTAGATATGGGGAGGGGGATAGACCGGGGAAAACACTGGCAAATCTCCTAAAATCTCCCAGATGCTTGGCGTATATTACTGAGCTTAGCAATACTGACGCACCACCGTCCCGATCACCAACAGAAGTGCTAAATACCATGAAAAACTTCTACTCACAATTATACACTACGCAAACAGATCCTGCCAATTCTGAACTGTTAGGATACCTAGACACCCTAGAACTCCTATGGCTAAGTAGGGCACATCGTGAATACCTAGATGTTCCGTTCTCGGAAGAGGACATTAGACAAGTGATTCAGAGCCTCCCAGCAGACAAGGCCCCTGGGGCAGATGGCATCACAGCCACATTTTATAAAGAATACGTAGAGTTGCTGGCTCCACGTTTACTGGAGATATTCCAAGAGGCGCTACAAAATGGCACACTGCCGCAATCTATGCGGGAAACGATCATAATAACTCTTCTTAAGCCAGACAAAGACCCCACAAAATGTGATTCATACCGCCCACTCTCCCTAATAAATTTGGATGCAAAAATATTTGCCAAACTGCTAGCCAACAAACTACAACCATTACTCCCACTAATTGTGCAACCGGATCAATCCGGATTTGTCCCTGGCCGCTCCATCTCACATAATCTGCGCACAATCTTCACCCTCCTCCACTATCTTGCCCCACATGTAGCAGCAGTTGCTGCACTATTAGATGCAACAAAAGCCTTCGACTCATTAGAGTGGAAATTCCTGTTCACACTTTTAACTCGGTTGGGTCTGAGCCCTAGTTTCATTCAGCAAATCAAACTGCTCTACACATTGCCCACCGCCAGAGTTAGGGTCAATGGCCTAATATCAGATCCCATAAAAATAACACGGGGAACCCACCAGGGATGCCCACTATCACCCCTGTTATTTGCCATAGTCACAGAGCCACTAGCTGCCAGACTAAGGCAACACCATGCAAGCCGAGGGATAGGATTCACGACCAGAAGGCTGATAGTATTGATGTACGCATCACATGTACACATTCATTGCCGTAGTCAGGAGGCCTGCACCCGAGGCTCTGAAAGCTCCTGATCGTGCCCTGAACCGGTGAGTGAAGAGTGGAAGCGGCTCATCACGGTGAGCGGGGACCAGGGGACACTGGGGGGCGCCTTGACTGCCTTACCACTGGGGGGCCCTTTTGATTATAATTAAACTTCGACACGGCACGCCTGACCTCAAAAGGGCAACCCGAGTGAAGCCCTTACACACGAAGGGTTGCACAGGCGATCGGATGGGCACCTTTACACAAGGAAGATACGTGGGCCCTAGGTGACCTGAATTGCTCTAAGAGGGGCTTAATCTCAATAAGCTCAGGGGGGGAACCCCTGAAACTATAATGTGCCTGTTCCTAAGATGGCCGCCAGAGGCCTAATGCCTGACACATTAAACACTGAAAACATTTCAGCTATGAGAGCCACGGAAAGATGCAGATGCCCACCTGAGACTGGGGAGCGGCCGAATGGAACACCAGGGGCAGAATCTCTTGCCTGACCCCATGTTGGCCCCCATGAGATCAATCTGACTCAACTTGCCTGACTATAACATGGCAGCCTATCCTCATTCCCTTTCTTATCCTGCCACCCTCGTCTTCTACACTTGCCCGTCTCTGGACTCAAGACCTTCGGTCACTTCCTGATCTTCACACTAAGCCCGCTGAGCATGAATCACATGGCCGATTCCCGGTGGAGCTGCTCCGACAGCTATAGGGGAGATTGGCTCTGGCACACCGCTATGGCCGTCACCTACCCAGCCGGATTTCGGACATATGTCTCGTCAGTTTCTCCGCTGCTGTCTCCTTCCTGTGGTCTCCCAACTCTCCTTGGTCTTTTTTGGGTCTTGATTTTCTTGTGCGCTAGTAACTCCTGTCTTGACTACGTAATCATGCTGTAACTAATGTGAAATTTTTGTAACTTGTAACATGCTGTTTCCTTATGTAAAGCGCTCTGATACCTCCGGGTCTAGCCAGCGCTATATAAAACTAAAATAAATAAAAATAAAATGAAAATATATATACGCAGATGACATCACATTATGTGTAAAGGACTGAACGGAAAATTTTGCACACATCACCAGAGAACTTGTGCTCTACGGAGCCCTATCCAGGATTCAAATAAATTGGGCTAAATCCACTATAATCCCAGTAACGACTGGCACATTCGTCTTTGACTCGGAATATCCAATAGCATGGGCAGATGGCCCGACGAGATACCTGGGCATTTGGATCAGCAGTGATGTACAAGAAGTTTGGTCAGCCAACTATGGCCGGGTAATGGGCTGGATAGAAGATAGAATTCAAAGATGGAAAACACTGCCCCTGTCCCTTGTGAGGCGCATTGCCATCACTAAAATGATTATTTTTTCCAAACTGCTGTACCTCTTTGTAAATATTCCCATACCACTAACCGTACAATTTTTCAAACGTCTCCGTTCCAGCATGACTGAACTAGTATGGGCAGGAAAACAACCCCGGATATCCTGGGACATACTCACTTTGCTGTTGACGCAGGGGGGTTCGGGGCCCCGGATTTTGAACTATACGCTTCTAGTGCCCAGGCCCAATTCTTACATTTTCGGCAACATTCGACACCCTTTCAACCTCACGAGGCCATTGAGATAGACAGGGTGGCACCCCTACCCCTAAACACGGCCTTATACCAAACATACAAATGCCCTAGACTTGAAATCGACACCACTGAAACTTTACGTTGGTCCTGGAAGGGGCTTTGCAAAAGAGCGAAACTAAGTGGAGAGGTATGGTGCAGCGCCAGGGCAGCTGACTTCAGAGCACAGGGTTCACGGTTCGATCCCCGGCTCCAGCGGCAGCTCAGCTCAGCACCATGTGACTCTGGGCAATAGCTCACTTAATTTCCACTCCGGCCCCCAGCGCCTTGAGACCCGTAAGGGTGAGTAGCTGCGCTATATAAAAACGGACTTACATTTTATTTTTTAAGTGTATTATATGCACCATCAATGCCATTAGCAAACAACCCACTGATCCCTCCGCTGCTGGAAAACTCAGCTAAGGCTAGAGCACAGACCAATAAACTTGTGGTCGGTAGTGATCTGTACCCAGAAGGGGAGTTCCTCACACTCCAACAAATGTATAGCTCATCACTACCCTCAGCATTGGACGCCCTACTGTATTACCAGATAAGAGCGGCTTGCAGGTCAAGATACAACACATTCCCCAAAGCCCCAGCACAGCTGCCAGCGCTGGAACATATAATCACGGTGTCAAATGCCCGTAAACTGGTAACTAGACTGTATTCCATTACACAAAGGGAATCCCCGCTCATAGTTCCCAAGGTACGCGCCGCCTGGGAAGTAGACATCGGAGAAGAAATCACAGATAAACAATGGGACTTCTGTTGTAGTCAATTAGAACAACTCTCTTCCAATTACCGCCTCAGGATGATTCATATTAAATATTTGCACTGCATATATCGCACCCCGACACAACTACATCGTATGGGATTACACCCTGACACGTGTTGTTGGAGATGCGGGTCCTCACGGGCTACGTTCCTACATGTGGCCTGGGAGTGCCGCCCCCTAGCCACATACTGGGTGGAGGTACTCACACACATTGAGAAATTAACTGAGCAAACCCTGGCGAAAACTCCCCTAGTGGCACTGCTGGGATACATACATAACACCCCGACGTCTACTAAAAAGCTCACGGCACTAATGTTACTCCTTGCAAAAAGACAGGTGGCCATACACTGGAGAGCAACATCACTCCCAACTGTAAAGGCCTGGGTAAAAGACATAACATATTGTAGGGATCAACTGTCATGCTACTGGGAACTTCTTCCAGCACGCTCGCGCCCCAGAGACATCTGGACCCCATTCACAAGTTGGCTTGACACTACTGATAGTGACATTGGATAGACATATTAGATTAAATACAAATTGCTGGGGTATATGAGTGTGGATTATGTGATAATGCAGGTAGATGGTTAGGACGCAATTCCTAAATTCACTCTGTGGTGAGTGCACTTTGTAATGTTTGTAAAACCATGGGAGGTACACTGATTGGAATGACGTAGACGATGTACTCACTATATTGTCAGTAACACCGGACAAAAAGCGGAAATGTTTTTTTTTTCTTCTTTTTTTCTCCTTTTGTTATTATATTGGTTCTATGTTTATTGCTGTAAAACTCCAATAAAAACAAAACAAAAACATAGCAGGTGTCAAGTGCAGCACTCAGGAGCACAGTCGTGCGGCGTAAATACAGAGAAGTGGTCCAGAGCCGGTCAAGAGAGTGGTTAGGTGTGTTTCCTGTAATTCATGACTGGTATGTGCTCCATTGTGCCTCGGCCCTGTGATATTTCACTTTACTGTTGATCTACATGTTATGTTGTGTATTCAGCTGTTATGTTATGTTGTGTTATGTTATTTATTCTTTCCATTGCTCTTATATGTGTACGTTTCTTGAGGCTGCAGCTGGACATGACATATTAGGACAAACTAAAAGAAAAAAAGCGAAATCGAGTTTGTAAAAGGGAGTCTTCATTGCCTTGCAAAAATAAAGATTGGTAGTTTATTTAAAAAAAAAAAATTTAAAAAAATGATCGGTCATGGTAGGTGCATCTATCCTATATAAATGGATACGCATATGGGCTAGAAGGCAAAGAGCAAGTTATAGAGCATTTGACCGGTATCACATTAATTTGAGGAAATGGGTCTTGCTACAAGGATATATGCCTTGTCCAAGTTCTGACAAACTTCTTAAACTTGAACTTTGGGTACATGTGGAACTGGCTGATATTATGACCCAAGACTGTTTTTTTGCTTGCAGTGTTTCTGCTAACAAAATGTTAGGCATATGCCTTTGTCTTGTGAGCAGAAGACATTGAGGGGCATATTAGCAAGAAATGGCGATAACTAGCGCTAACCTAGGTTAGCGCTAGTTTTTTTATCGCCGTCCATCGCCATTATTTTTCGCCCTGTTAGCGACGTATTAGCGAAACACGCAAGATGATGGACGGTATGCTGCACATTGGCAAACACTCACCCCCAGTCACAGATCTGGGTTTAATCCATCGTTATTTTGCTTCACCACGCCACCCCAGTTCAGACATAGCCATATGCAAATCAGTCTTGACCCTGTGCCTCATGGGAACAGTCCAGACCGAACTGCCAAGCCATGTCTTCCCTGGACCGGAATCAAGCATCCTAGGACCAGTTTCAGGCTATCAGCCTTCATCAGCCAGGATAGCTTGACTCCAGTGGCGTAGTGAGCACGGGACCCACGTCTGGGCATACCCTTCCCACTTAGGGCGAAATGCAAAACACACAAGATGATGGACGGAATGCTGCACATTGGCAAACACTCACCCCCAGTCAGAGATCTGGGTTTAATCCATCGTTATTTTGCTTCACCACGCCACCCCAGTTCAGACATAGCCATATGCAAATCAGTCTTGACCCTGTGCCTCATGGGAACAGTCCAGACCGAACTGCCAAGCCATGTCTTCCCTGGACCGGAATCAAGCATCCTCAATCAATCAATCAATCATGTCACTTATAAAGCGCACTACATACCCGCGAGGGTCTCAAGGCGCTGGGGGAAGAGGGGGGTGGTGCTGCTACTGATCGAAGAGCCAGGTCTTGAGGAGTCTTCTGAAGGCCAGTAGGTCTTGGGTCTGTCGGAGGTTGGTGGGTAGGGTGTTCCAGGTCTTGGCGGCGAGGTGGGAGAAGGATCTGCCACCGGCGGTTGTTTTCCGGATGCGGGGGACTGTGGCGAGGGCGAGGCTGGTCGAGCGGAGCTGGCGGGTGTGGGTGTAGAAGCTGAGTCGTCTGTTGAGGTAGGCTGGTCCGGAGTTGTGGAGTGCTTTGTGTGCGTGGGTGAGGAGCTTGAAGGTTATCCTCTTGTTGACAGGGAGCCAGTGCAGGTCTCTCAGGTGGGGTGTGATGTGGCTGCGTCGGGGGATGTCGAGGATAAGACGTGCAGAGGCGTTCTGGATGCGTTGCAGCCGTCTCAGGAGCTTAGCCGTCGTTCCTGCATAGAGGGTGTTTCCGTAGTCCAGCCTGCTGGTGACGAGGGCCTGGGTGACTGTTTTTCTTGTTTCGGTGGGGATCCACTTGAAGATCCTGCGGAGCATTCGGAGGATGTTGAAGCAGGATGAGGAAACGGCATTGACCTGCTTAATCATGGAGAGGGTGGGGTCGAGGATGACCCCTAGGTTGCGTACGTGGTCGGTGGGTGGCGGGGCTGTTCCCAGTGATGTTGGCCACCAGGAGTCGTCCCAGGCTGAAGGGTTGGAACCAAGGATGAGGACCTCCGTCTTGTCCGAGTTCAGCTTCAGGCGGCTGGTCCTCATCCATTCGGCGACGGCCTTCATTCCTTCGTGGAGGTGGGCTTTGGCGGTGTGAGGGTCTTTGGTGAGGAGAGGATCAGCTGGGTGTCGTCAGCGTAGGAGATGATGATGAGGTTGTGCTGTCGGGCGACGTGGGCGAGGGGTGCCATGTAGATGTTGAACAGCGTTGGGCTGAGGGAGGAGCCTTGGGGTACGCCGCAGATGATCTTGGTGGCCTTGGATCGGAAGGGGCGAGGCGGACGCTTTGTGTTCTGCCGGAAAGGAAGGATGTGGTCCAGTCCAGGGCCTTCTCTTGGATCCCGGCGTCGTGAAGGCGTGTTCGTAGTGTGTGGTGGCAGACCGTGTCGAAGGCGGCTGATAGGTCCAGGAGGATGAGGGCTGCTGTTTCTCCGTTGTCTAGCAGGGTCCTGATGTCATCGGTGGCGGCGATGAGGGCGGTTTCGGTGCTGTGGTTGCTGCGGAAGCCGGACTGGGAAGGGTCCAGGATGTTGTTCTCCTCGAGGTAGCGGGTCAGTTGTTTGTTGACGATTTTCTCGGTGACCTTCGCGGGGAACGGGAGCAGAGAGATGGGTCGGAAGTTCTTGAGGTCCTTGGGGTCTGCCTTGGGTTTCTTGAGTAAGGCGGTGATCTCGGCGTGCTTCCAGCTTTCCGGGAAGGTTGCTGTCTCGAAGGAGATGTTGATTATTTTCCGGAGATGGGGCGCGATGGCTGTACTGGCTTTGTTGAAGATGTGGTGAGGGCACGGGTCTAGCAGTGAACCGGAGTGGATGGTGTTCATGATCTCGCTGGTGTCCTCGTCGTTGATGTTGGTCCAGGAGAGCAGGCGGTTGGTGGTTGTGGGGGCAGTGGTCTCGGTGGTTGCCGGGGCGGTCATGGTGTTGAAGCTGTCGTGGATGTCGGCGATTTTGCGGTGGAAGAAGGTGGCCAGTGAGTCGCACAGGTCTCGCGACGGCTGGATGTCGTTGGTGTTGGAGCTGGGGTTGGAGAGTTCCTTCACGATGTTGAAGAGCTCTTTGCTGTTGTGTGCGTTGTTGTCTAGGCGGTCTTTGAGTGAGGCCCTTTTGGCGGATCTGATGAGGTGATGGTGACTGCGGGTGGCGCTCTTGTGGGCGGAGTAGCTGTCCGCTGTCCGTTCGTGGAGCCAGATCTTCTCCAGTTTTCGGCATGTTCGTTTGGAGGCCTGGAGGTCTTCGGTGAACCAGGTGGCTTTCTTGCTGGTGTGGCTGTTGGGCGGATTCTTGAGCGGGGCGAGGGTGTTCCAGGCTCCAGGCGCAAGTCCAGCAAGGCATCCGGGCTCCAGGCGCAAGTCCAGCGAGGCATCCGGGCTCCAGGCGCAAGTCCAGCGGGGCATCCGGGCTCCAGGCGCAAGTCCAGCGGGGCATCCTAAGACTGTTTTTTTGCTTGCAGTGTTTCTGCTAACAAAATGTTAGGCATATGCCTTTGTTTTGTGAGCAGAAGACATTGAGGGGCATATTAGCAAGGAATGGTGATAACTAGCGCTAACCTAGGTTAGCGCTAGTTTTTTTATCGCCGTCCATCGCCAATATTTTTCGCCCTGTTAGCGACGTATTAGCAACACGTTGCTAACAGGCGATAGCTTCAGCCAAAACTCTCGCTAACTCCTGCGCGATGGCGATATCTAAAGCGGCGATAGCGGGCGGAATCCAGCGACAACATTTTAGCGATCAAAAAACGCACGCTAACCCGCAAGTGTGGACTTTGCAAAAATAACCTATCAGTCCACCTCCCATTGAAAAGATATAAAAAAAATATATAAATGCAGATTTGAGAACCCAGGGCCAAGTGCAGCACACAACAACAACCCCCTCAAGCCACCCAATATCCAGGATGACCAGGAGGAGAGCCCGGATGCCCCGCTGGACCTGCGCCTGGAGCCTGGATGCCCTGCTGGACTTGCGCCTGGAGCCTGGATGCCCTGCTGGACTTGCACCTGGAGCCCGGATGCCTCGCTGGACTTGTGCTCGGAGCCTGGATGCCCCGCTGGACTTGCGCCTGGAGCCTGGATGCCCCGCTGGACTTGCGCCTGGAGCCCGGATGCCCCGCTGGACTTGTGCCTGGAGCCCGGATGCCTAGCTGGACTTGCGCCTGGAGCCCGGATGCCTTGCTGGACTTGCGCCTGGAGCCTGGATGCCCCGCTGGACTTGCGCCTGGAGCCTGGATGCCCCGCTGGACTTGCGCCTGGAGCCCGGATGCCCCGCTGGACTTGCGCCTGGAGCCCGGATGCCTCGCTGGACTTGCGCCTGGAGCCCGGATGCCTTGCTGGACTTGCGCCTGGAGCCTGGATGCCCCGCTGGACTTGCGCCTGGCGCCTGGAGTGGGATGCGGAGGAGCTGTGGAGTCGATGAGCCGTGGCGGGAGACATTGATGTGTGACCATCGCCAGTACCTGGTGGTGAAGTCTGGCAGGTCACATGGAGACACGTTGCTGACCTGTTTGTGAAGTCCGCCTTGTGCACCTTGATGCAGTTAATGGTAGAGGCGCTCCTGCGCACCAACGTAGTGAGGTCCTCATGGCATACTACAATACACCACTACACCAGGGTGCACGGAGGGGATTACCAATGGTGGGTGCCGTCTCCCTGCATCACAGGACGGATGATGTTGGGGTGGCCGGATGCTGTAGAGGGTGAGGCCCCTGTGCTACGCCCAACGTGTGTGGTCTGTGCGCTGCAACTACACGCCTAAGGGAGCCCTGCTGCATCAACTGCATCGGGAGGTCCACCAGCGGACTACACGGTGACTGCTGTACCCAGCCCAGTGAAAGCACACCTGGCTCAAGCTCCTGCTGGCTGAGTCACAGATTTGGAGAGAGTGCAGTGGATTGCGTCACGGGGTCAATGTCCAGGTAAGGAGAAGGTGAGACGCGTAGCGCAGGAGGGCCGGGGGTGAGTCGCTCATGCCCATCACACGTAGATGACACACCCCCAGTGGCAGCTCTACCGCTATGGTGGAAGAGCGTTGCCTCACCACCTCAAGCAGTGTAGATGAGGAACAATCATCACATGATGATAACTCAATCAATCAATCAACCATGGGAATTGTAAACGCGTTACTCACCCGTGAGGGTCTCAAGGCACTGAGTGGTGGGGGGCACAGATCTGTCAGCCAAAGAGACAGGTCTTGAGGGTCTTCCTGAAGGTGTACATGGAGGGGGCACCTCTGATGGCTGCTGGTAGCTCATTCCAGGTCTTTGATGCAATGTGGGAGAAGGATCTTCTGCCTGCTCAGGCTCTGTGGATGCGCGGGGTTTCTGCCAGTGCGAGGTTGGAAGATCGGATGTCTCATTTGGGTACGTGGAAGTTGATTCTGTCGTTGAGGTATTTGGTTACGTTGATGTGTAGCCATTTGTATGCATGAGTGAGGATTTTGAAGGTGACTCTTTTCTCCACAGGGAGCCAGTGGAGTCTACGTAGGTGTTGGCTGATGTGTTCGTGCCGGGGGATGCAGAGGACGAGTCTGGCGGCGGTGTACTGTAATGACTGGAGTTTGCGGAGTAGGGACTTGTAAATGCCGGCGTAGAGTGCGTTTCCATAGTCCAGTCTGCTGGTGATGAGTGCATGGGTGACTGTCTTCCTTGACTCTGGGGGATCCATTTGAAGGTCTTGCGGAGGATGCGGAGGGTGTTGATGCAGCTGGAGGTGACGGGCGTAGGCATGTCGGTTCATGGTGAGGGATGGGTCGAGTACGATGCCGAGGTTTCTGGCGTGGTCCGAGGGGGGTAGGTGGTCTTCCGAGGGTGGCGGACAACAGGTGTCATCCCATGCTGAAGGTGTGGTTCCCAGGATGAGGACTTCTGTCTTCTCGGCGTGGAGCTTCAGGCAGCTGTTGCTCATCCAGACTGCAACGTCCTGCATTCCTTCATGGAAGTTGAGTCTGGCGGTGGTGGGGTCTTTGGTGAGGGAGAGGCTGAGCTGGGTGTCATCAGCGTAGGATACGATGTTGAGGCCGTGTTGTCTGGCGATAGCGGCGAGGGTGCCATGTAGTTGTTGAAGAGGGTCGAGCTCAGAGAAGACCCCCCTGGGACTCAACAGGTGATTTACGTGGGATCGGAGAGGAAGGGTGGCAGTCCTATCCTTTGGCTTCTTCCGGTGAGGAATGATCAGATCCAGTCTAGGGCTGTTCCTTGTTTGCCGGCGTCGTGTGGTCTGGCGACTAGTGTGCGGTGGGAGACGGTGTCGAAGGCCGCTGAAAGTTTGAGTAGGATGAGGGCAGCAGAGTGGCCTTGGTCCAGGAGGGTGCGGATGTCTTCTGTGGCTGCGAGTAGGGTGATCTCGGTGCTGTGGTAGATATGAGGATGGCAGGGGTCGGTGGGGGCCCCCGAGTGGATGCCTTTCATGGTCGAGGCGGTGTATTCAGCTGTGACCGGCGTCCAGGTGGAGATGGTGGGCTGGCTGGTGTGTTGGTGGAGTGGGGGGCCGGCTGTGGCATCTGGTGGATGGTCGGCAAAGTTGTTGTGGAGTATTTTTGATCTTGAGGTGGAAGTAGGTTCCACGCTTATTGCAGAGGTCTTGGGACGGGGTGATGTCTGTGGCTACGCTGCGTGGGTTGGTGAATTCATGATGACCTTGAAGAGTTGCCTGGAGTTGGTGGAGTTGTGAAGGATTTGGTTGTGGTAGTCCGTCATGGCGTCCTTGTAGGTGGTGTAGATTTCAGGTGTCTTGGTGTTTCTCCAGTTCTTCTCCAGGCATCTGCAGGTGCGTCTTGCTTCTTGGAGATCGGTGGTGAACCAGGCGGCTTTCCAGGGGTGCTGTTTGTCAGGCTTGCGTAGCGGGGCGAGCTTGTATGCGCAGTTGGAGATCCAAGTGTGGAGTTCACTGGCTGCGACACTGGCATCAGCTGTGTTGGAGGCCAGGGTGGTGGTTAAGGTCTGGCGGCAGTGGAGGCAGGTGAACCTGCCGTGGGTCGTGTTCGGCGAGGCCTGTCATCAGTCTCTGATTTTTCCGTGGGTGAGTGCGTGGAGGGTGGCTGAGCTGTAGCAGTGGCTGGCTCGAGATCCAGGGTTCCTGGCGCTGGTCGCGGTCGGGACACGGACGGACGCAGACGGGCTTGCCTTGGGCGCGCCTTCGGCACACCTGCGGCGCGCGTCTGCTGCGCGACCGCGCAGCGGCCGCCATTAAGTAGGGGAGGGGGGAGGAACGATCATCTGGGATGCGGGAATGGGCGAGGACAGGGGTGCGGGGCTACAGGGGCAGCAGCGGGGGGAAGTGCAGGCTCCGAGAAGCCAAAAAAACAGATCAAAAGTTAAAAACAAGGGATAACTAACTGATGTAATCATGCTATTTATCCTCAGGGGGTGGGAGGGTGGGTAGGACTGCTCCAAACACAGAGCAGGGCATGGGCGGCTTGGCATGCCCACTCAAGTGCGCAATGACTGTTTGGTCGGCCCACTCAGGCCGCCCAAAGCAGTCATGCGCACTTCCCTGTACGCAATGCAGGCTGCATTACAGCCTGCATGGAGAACATGGCCACCCCTCAGGCCCCTGGCTGCATGACTTGTCCCGTTGCCGATTACCAATTAGGGGAGGGAGTCTGGCTGCCTACTTCCTTTTCCTGGAAGCAGACGCAGGAGAGCAGGAGCTACAAAGACACGGGACACAGCTTCGAGGTAAGACTTCCCTCAATAAATTCTTAACAACACACGCTCACACATACATCCCCGCGTCCACACACCATCCAGTGTTATTTCCGGTGTTTACCACCTCACAGCTGTCCAGCCCCCGCACTTCTCAATGGTGGCTGCTGTGCGCCCATGCACAGCAGGCGTACCACTCGTGTGCCAAAGGCACATATGTAGTTACGACGCATGCCATCACCTCGCATTCCATTCCAATGCATACTAATACTAGGCACATTGCAACAGTAGAGTGGGTGTTGCATAGCGCAGACATAAAGATCCCACTTCAGTGAGTGCAACCCAAAACTAACCTTTGCACCACAAACCCAACCGTGAACCCTGGAATTCCTTTTTGAGCCCCCAAAACACACGCAAAAATCACATTTGAGACAGATGCACACCCCATTTTCATATTTTACCCCAAAAAACACCACATTTTTCATATTTTACCCCAACAAACACCCCATTTTTCATATTTTACCCCAATATTTACCCCATTTTTCATATTTTACCCCAAAAAACACCCCATTTTTCATATTTTACCCCAATAATCACCCCATTTTTCATATTTTACCCCAAAAAACACCTCATTTTTCATATTGTACCGCAAAAAAAACGTACATTTACAATTTTACCCCAAAAGCCATACACACCTGAGAAACTTTAAATTACCCCATTACTGACCTCACAATGCGTTGTGATAAAATGCGATGTTAAGGCACCCGCGTTGTTGGAGTTGCGTTGTTAACGATGTACTGCCTGCATTGTAATGGTCGTCTCCCGTGCCAAAGGCAACCCATAGGCTACGCCGTTTGCATCCGTCTGCCCCTGAACCGTGCTCAGCACCAAGGAGCATTCCTCTTGGACACTCCACCGCTACGACGCCAGCACCCTCCTCGCCATCAACCCTGGACGCCACCTCGCCTGCCAGGACCAACCTCTGCTTCATGCCAGACATCGCCTTCACCATCACTGACGGCTGCAGTATCACCCACAAGGAGCACCCCGACCGTCAAGGAGGAGGCATTGCCGTCACCTACAGAGGCACACTCCGACTGACAACGCACTCTAATGTGCCAAGGGTGACCATGGACCACGTCAACTCCCAGATCCGGAACAAGCCCAAGAACATCCTCTGCAGCACCCTCATGTGCAGGCCCCCCGGGCCATGGCCCCCATTCTCCAATGCCATTGTAGACCTCATTGCACCCCAGGGTCTCCCATCCACTGACGACATCCAACTCGGTGAACTCAAGTTCCACCTGAACAACCCCAGTGACCAGAGCACCACCCCCTTCTGGGGAGGGTCACAGATATCAGACGCAAGCAGCAAGTCACCTCAACAGGCCACATAGCAGGACACACGGTCGAGCACGTCACCTCCGCCAGCGGGTACTTCAACTACAGCCACAACACCAGACTCTCCTGGACCGGCCATCATTGGTAACATCACGTCTTCACCTTGCCGACCGGACGCCACCGCCATCATCGCACCCCCTCGCAGCTGGATCAAGGCCAGCGAAGAACATCTCGTCAACTCCCTCCACTCCAATACTCCACCAATGCTTACAAACTATGACACCGCAGCGCGCAACCCCCACCGATGGATCTTCAACAGCGCCGATTCGGGCACCCCTCATGAACAGCATTGCGCCAGTACCTTCCGCCTGCCTGATGGCAGGCGTGAGGGTGAGGCAGTGCCACAGGGATAGGCTGGCCCCATGCATTGCTGGAGTTGCGTCATGGTTGTGACACGACTGCAGCAATGCGTGACTTTAGCGCAGGCAGATACGTCAGGATTCCTGACGTATCTGTCATTACTTGCGTCATGGAGCGCTGTCCAGTGATTACAGCGCATCCATGCTGTCGCAAGAAGGGCGTAGTGAGAAGTGTTGCAACGATGTCTTGTCGCAGCGCAGCAACACTTTTCATGACTGGGGCACAGGTATGCGCACTATGTTATTGATTGTGCGCATTCCTGCACTGTAGTTTTGTCGCAGGGCAGCGCTGCAACATTGCTTGCAGCGCTGGCCAGCACCAAAACCTGCAGAGATATGGGCCCAAGTTTTATCACCATTTTTAAGACCTGCTATTTTCTGGTCTTAAGTAACTGGCTCTAACTACAGTTAGAGCCAGTTTTTTGGCTCTTCAGGATTTCAAGGAGCCCCTTGATAATATGGAGTAGTGGTGTTTGCGTGCCTTTTTACACGGGAACACCTACTTTGCATGTAATTAGCGATAAATATTGCTAACATGCTTTGAGATGTAAAAACGGGCCGCTATCGCCAAAGAATCGCGCTAAGTCCCGTTTGCTGCAGCTTGCTAATAGTGAGATAAAATTATCGCCGCTTTAGCGGCAAAAAAGTGCAGCTAAAACGGCTATGGGCCCTTGATAATATGCCCCTGAGTGATTGCAGTTGTGAACAGACACAACTTGCAAAATGTAATTAGTAGAGAAACACCTGTATGATTGAATCGAAATGTACATACTGTTAGGACAACTATGTTTATTATGTGATGTACTGCCTGAACAAAACTGCAACAATGGTCCATTTGGTTACTTTCAAAGAATATCCTAGACTTATTATGGTGGCATACACTGTCAGGTTCAGCAACACATATAGCAATGCAACAAGCAGTGACTTGTGCACAATTAGTGATCATGTATAATCATAAGACATCCACAATTTGTGATGTGGTATTGGAACCCTTGTTGGCTTTTGGGAAACTACGTTTAGTAAGGGCTAGTAGTATTATTACTGAATATCATTGTAGTAAGGTACATATTGTGGACATCTTATGGCACACAAACGTTGGTTTAGTGCATATCTGGGGGATATTGAATCCAGTGGAGGTCATGGCATGCAGCTGTTTTGTATATCAGCATAGTTGTTTGAGACACATCAGTGAGCAATATTGACGTATACATGAAGTTGATAGCTGAGGGGGCAACACAAGGCTTGCATTGATGACCGAGATAGTCTAGATGTAACTTTCTGTAAGGATGTTTTGTCTAGAATTTCCATTAGTGGGGCAGTGTAAGATGTGCACAGACACCCTTGGGTGGTTGAGCCCCCCTGTAGTATCTTGCAGCACTCATCTCTAGTGTGTAGGCATGAATAGACTATTGCTGCACTGGCAAATAGCTAGCTGAGTTTGAAGGATGAGTTATTCGTGTGCTAGTCCTAGTTGGTCCAACTGTCAACTACAAAACTGACCACACGTTCCACCATGTCCGCAGTGAACTTCCTGTTCTTTTTAAGTGGTATGGTCTGATCCCGCTCTTTGCAGTGGCACTGGAGCCCCTAGGCAATACATGGCACAGTGATGTCCATACTTGCAAAAGAGGAATATCGCATAGTGTCCACTTACGCGTATTTTTACTTCTTTCTTTTTTTTTGTTAAATGTACGGAAGTCGCAAACCTGTTTGTGTGCCCATTTCAAATAGTAGTTTACCTTTGTGAATTGGTTCCAAAGTATTCTGAATACTGGAAAAGGCATGAGATTTCTGTAGTCTAAGATCGAAAAACAAATAAGCGCAATAAACATGAGATCAGTCATTCATTTTTAGGATTGACTCCGCCCACTTGTACTTCCAAGTTGAATGCATGCTCTCTCTGGCTGTTCAAGCACATGTTTCCAACAGAGGGGTAGAAATACTTATCTGTTTTATCTAGAATGACTGAGACTGAAAACCTGTTTTAATAATTTCAATCGTGTAACAATCTGAGCTATCCTTATCGCTCACAATGCATTTTTTTCTGATTAGAACTAGTCAAAGGGAAACAAACGAACTATAGATCAAAAAACAACTTTTAAAATGTTCAGTCTTTTTTATCTTATATGGTCAATGCCATCTATGCGTTTGCAAGATGCATTTTTCATATTTTTTGATTGCATGGTTCATATATAAATTGCATGTTAGATATTTTATTAATTTGAATGTAAGCAATGTAATACAGTATATATTTTATGTAAGTAATAACGTCATTATACTTTGTGTTGATTATTGCCCTTCGAGGTACGATGCACTATAATATGCGTTTTAAATACATTAGATAAACATAATTTTTAACTTGAACTATTTGTGCTCTGTAGCTGAATTAAAACAAAGATTGAATTGTCTGTGACCTAATTTGCTCTGAGAAGAGGTTTTACGTTGTTTTTATATTAAAATCCCTTTGGCGCAGCCGTATGACGCACCACGGTGCACGCTAGGTCTTGAGTGGGTTGGTGGCTCGGGCAACTTGAAAGTTGCCTTCTTTCCACAAACAAAACATGGACCTTCTTTGGGGCTGCGAAAATTGTTGAATATATACACATAGAGAACGTGCGCTTGATTTTCATTTTATTTTTTATTATTGATGGCTCTCACTCCATTCTAGGACAGCTATCGATTCCAAGTCGGCGTTATTGTTTTGTAATTTGTAAGCCATTTTTCAATCGTAGCCTTGGCAAAAAAAATATTACCATACATATCAACTCTTGAAAACCAGGTCATTTATTTATAGTTTGAGCACTGACAGTAATAACACACCAAATAAAACACTGAGGGGCATATTCTCAAGGACCTATCGCCGAGTTAGCAGCACTTTATCGCAGCCAAAGTGGCAATAGATTTATCGCATCATTCACAAGCTGGTGCTAACAGCCAATATAGCCAGTTTTTCTGCGATAGCAGCCGCAAAAAACATCGCCACGGATGACACCGGCAACTAACGCTAATGAGATGCAGAGTAGGCGTTCCTGTGCAAAAAGCCGCGAAAACAACACTTCGCAATATTCTCTACGACCAGCCAGATCAGCGATAAGATCACAAAACAGGCAATAAGGCGCATTAGCAGCAGGGATTTAACACCTGCTCTTACCTGGTGTTAAGTCGGACGACAACCTGCACCACAAAAGGGAGCCCAGACCAGAGTCACACCTGAAGAACAACAGATGCCATGGAGCTACTGATCATGCAGCTTGGAGCCCCAAGAGGGCCACAACACCCACAGCCACCATACCCAGGCCCGCCACCCCCCCCGGACACCCCTCCCCGCCCCCCCCGGACTACCACAGAGACAGTGCAGACAAAGACAGCGGACCTTCAGAAAACGCGCTAGCCTCACAGACTTAACACCAGAGGATGTCACTACAGGCTCAAAAGGACAACCATCCTCCGCATCCTGACCATCATTGCCCACAGGCTGACGGTACCAACACAGCGGACAAACAACATCCCTCCGCAGACAAAGCTGCTGGCTGTGCTGCACCTGCTGGCCTCTGGTACCTTCCAACCAACAACTGCCAGAGTCGGAGGAGTCTCACAGCCAGCCCTATCCAAGTTCCTCACTCCTGTCTTGGATGCCATCATCAGCTTGGTACCCCAGCACCTTCACTTCCCACACACTGTGCAGGAACAGCTGGAGACCAAGCAAGGCTTCTACGCCATAGCTGGCTTCCCGCACGTGTTGGGGGCAATCGACTGCACACATGTACTCCTAGTGCCCCCTGCCGCCACTGCACACAATTACCGCAACAGAAAGCACACGCATTCCATCAATGTGCAGGCAATAGTGGACCACCTGGGACTCTTCACCAATGTCGTCGCCAACTACCCAGGCAGTGTGCATGATTCCTTCATCTTCTGACAGTCCATCATCAACCAGCGCTTTCAGGATGGCACCTATGGGAATGCATTGCTCGTTGGTAAGTACCAAATGAACACACCACACACCTCAACTCCACAGTCATGCAACTCACGACTCTGGGAATGCACACGTTACAAACTCACATACAACATGCCAAACAACATGCCCACCTACCAGACACGACAGCACAACTTACTGTGGTAACCTGGGCTAGCCATGTACACAAGCCATCAATGGCATGGCACCTCAGCCACACAATAGCAGAATGTGGGGAGAGGTGGGAACCAGGCATGTGCGAAGGAGGCAAGTGACCCATGAATGAGAATGTACACAATTCCAAGTGTGGCGTGGATGTGCTGGCCAGACTGCAGTATGCAGACCACAGACATGTCCATGTCGACATATATACTGCTGGTGTTTGGAATGTAGTGGACAGTGGACGCAACCATGTCACCCCAGGCAGTGGGGAAGATCACAGAAATGTAGCTTCTTACGTCCCCCCCCTGTAAGCGTGAGCGGAGTGGGCTGGCCCGGCGTACGCCAGGCCAGTGTAGGGGGGTGAATAAAAAGCCCGTTGCTCTGGGCGTGGTTCTCTTCCGGAATGGCCAACGTGTCTGCCAGGGCGACGCCTCTCAGCCTGCCATGAGGCCGACGCCGTGAGCGGCGGTGCCTGCGATCCTGTGTGCCTGCTGCACCCCAGGCTGCTGGTCCCCTGACCCGTCTTGGCCCCCCCTGAGCAACCAGGTCTTACTGCTCACCTCCCGACACCGGCGTGTGTCAAAGAGGGCCCACCACGTGCCGGTGCAAGCTCCAAGCCCGAGGCCCGCGACCTTGGCAGCCTCCTCAGACCATCACGGCCTCCGCGACACAGGCCCCCAGCACTCCTTTCTCATTGACTTAATCCACTGCTGCCTCCCGCCTACACTGCGGTCCAGTAGGTCACACATTTGGAACTGAGTCTTGATTTTTCAATGGCTGAGTTCATATCATTGCACGCAAGGAGAGGAGTAAGAGGAAGACGCGGTTCAGTCTGGAGGAAAAAAGGATCATCGTTATGGAGGTGATCGAACACTTCCAACAACTGCTCTGGTGCCACTAACTCTGTGCATCCCAAGCCAACGACACGTGGCTGTGGGCCCCTGCTGACCGCTGCCTCAGGCCTACACTGCGGTCAAGTAGGTCACACATTTGGAACTGAGTCTTGATTTCATGATGGCCGAGTTCATATGTCAATGGCAGCATTTATATCACTGTACTCCCTTCAATCTGGTGCCACCAACTCTGTGCATCGCAGGCCAATGACACGTGTCTGTGGGCCCTTGATGACTACTGCCTTCGGCCTACACTGCGGTCAAGTAGGTCACACATTTTGAACTGAGTCTTGCTTTTTTCATGGCAGAGTTCATACCATTGTACAGGCCTCATCGCAGACTGCATCCCCTTTCAGCTCTGGTGCCACTAACTCTGTGCCCCAAAAAGGGACACTCTCTGTTTGAACTTTGGTGGCGTCTGAGTCTATGCCTGGGGGTTGTCTTCATCATCATGTAGCTGATACTGACTTGGTGTTAAAAATGAGTCTGTAGCATTCATCTCCTCCATATTGCCTGTCCATGCTTGGTTCTGCCCTCTGCATCATGCCCTGGAAGAACACCTTCCACTGTCCCCCGAAACACTCTGCGACATTCAACTTGGACATCGACAAGGACCCGCTCAGCTCCCGTGGCCCTACCTCAGTGCACCGCAAGTCACCGTCCCGTGGCGGTGTGCCTGTGCCGGCCGCAGTGCATCCGGGGCCACTAACTCTGTGCAGCTCAAGTCATGGACCCTTGCTGTTTGGACTTTGAACTACTGATTGTCTGATCACTGTTGTAGTTGTTGCCAGCACCAACCACTCCCTGAGGGCTGGCTTACACTCACCCCACACCCATCCAGCACAGGCGTCACTGGACATGTGACCCTGGCAATAAAAGGGGCCGGGCGCACGTGCCCGTAGCCAGTTCCACAAACTATCTAAGTGTGTCCGTGTGGTCATTGTGTATGCATGAGAGCCCCGGGCCCTACCACATTACATTGTGCTGTGTACAGCGGACGCAACCATGTCACCTCAGGCAGTGGGGAAGACCTGGGACATGTAGCTGTGTCATACCCCCCTGTAAGCGTAAGTGGAGTGGGCTGGCGTACGACAGTCCAGCGTAGGGGTGTGGATGATCAGCCCGGGGCTCTGGGCGTTGGTATGTGTTGGCCTTGCCAAGGAAGTAACTAATGGGTGTGTCTCTGTTGTAGTGTCGGCGCCACCCGTCCCGCAATGGACAATGTTGCGATGTAGCATGCCCCCGGAGTGCGGCCTCATCCGAAAGGATAAATGAAGGAGCGCAAGCCCGCTCGGGGTCCAGGATCATACATGCCAAGTGTTGTGTGTGTCGCTATTACCGCAGCATAGGCCACAGGACTACCCTCAACCGCATCGCGAGTTCAGCCAGCCATGAACTCTACATCTGTGTCTGCCCTATCCTTACCGTAGGCCTACACACACGTGCCCGCCCACCGTCAGCGCACAACATCACAGTGTCGTTGTCAGGCTTGTGGACATGCGCAGACAGGCATGACAATGGTGTGCCGTAGTAGTGCAAGTGATGCAACCGCGCTGCGCACACTAGTGAATAGGCTCGGCGGAGGAGCAGCAGTGAGGCTACGTAATACACATTGATGCCGCTCATTTGCTACAAGCAGTACCTGTCAAACAGGAATCACTGAGTCACACATATCACACACCAATGAACTAGTGAGCCTGCCAACACATCATGCAGAACCAACTTTTGACTCATGTCTCTCTGCACTGTCACAGGTGATCAAGGATATGCACTCTGCCCTTAGATGATGACACCCCTCCGAGCCCCGAACACACAGGCCCAGAGGCAGTACAATGCGGCCCACAAACGCACCAGGGGCATCGTGGAACGCACATTTGGTGTGTTGAAGTCACGTTTCAGGTGCCTGGACATCACAGGTGGAAGGCTCCTGTACAGCCCAGGCATCATGTGCAAGATGATCGTTGCATGTTGTGTGTTGCACAACATATGTGTACGCACCAATGCCCCATGGCTACAAGTGCCAGATGCACCGTACGATGATGAGGAAGATGAGGCAGGTGGACCACACCCCACTGCAACAGCAGCAGGAATAACCCATCATTGACAATTTCTTCACATGAGCACGTCACATTGTCACAGTCCTTAGCAATCATGGGACAGTACAAAATGACCACAGGCACAGCATGTGCAAATAAATTCATTACAACACACATTCCCTGTGTGCATGTTACTACTCTGTACAAGCACATCACTCTGACAAGTGTAAGTGCAACATGTAGTGCTAACAAGCTCATAAATTGCAAATAGATGGTGGGTGTGTCACCTCTGTACAGAGAGGTTGTTTAGGGTGTCACGTATTCAAAATGCCATTTCTGTGTGTCAAAGATAGTACGGAATCCCACTCATCAGCGTTTCTCATGTGTCCCAAATCATTAGGCTGTCATTTGTGACCTACAATTGTTAACAGGGCTTCTTTTGGGGTCAAATATGTACCACCATGATGCAGGGATGCACCCTGTGACTCAAGTCCCACAACATGAGCTACATGGACGTAAGGGGGAATCACTGCCCCTACATTCGTCCATGCTTTCATACTTGATTAATCAGGGACATGACTCATCTGTGAATGTGTTATTCACGTTCAGTGGGGTGTTGAAGCTGTCTTAGTACTGGGCCATGCAGACAACACTTTACAATGTTGCCCCGTGGAGGGCCAGCCAGAGTCCTTTAGGGATTGACAAGTTACTCGGAAGGGGAAGAGTCCAGTCCGCAGGCTGATTGCTCTGTCATTGTTGAGCATGCAAAATATGGCAGTCCATGTCGAGGTCCAAGGTTGGTGTCGCAGAGTGTGTCGGGGGACAGTGGAAGGTGTTGTTCCAGGTCATGATGCAGAGGGCAGACCCAAGCAGAAACAAGCAATATGGCGGAGATGAATGCTACTGCTTCCTCCTTACCACTAAGGCAGATTCATCCTCATCTTCGTCCTCTGACGTTTCATGTGCCTCACATGTGGGTGGTGGTGTTTGGTTTGCAGCACTGTGTGACATTGACACATCAGGGGCCGGAGATGTGGATGTAGAAGTAGCAGCAGCATTAATCTGCGCAATGTCTTGTGGCATCACTCCCATGATGAGGATCTTCAGGGCATGGAAGATCCCATCTACAGCTTTCTTGTGTGCAGCCGTGGTAGCCATTCTTTGCGCCTGCATCCGCTCCATGTTCTCCATGACCCTCCTCATGTTTCCCAAATGACGGATGACATCGCTGTGGCCACTCTGACTAGACAGTTGTTGTTGTCTCCGAGTCATGACTCCAGCGACGCCAGCCATTGACTGTTGAAGGGCATGGAGCGGACTGTGGGTGTCCGTTAGGGAGTGTAAGTGGTCCCTGATGGGACTTAGACACCCACGTATGGCATCTAGTTTGGCTGCCATGAGGTCGAACCCCACCCGCACCTGTTCAGCCAGCTCCTTCAGGCAGTCTAACACACGGCGTTGGAACGCCATGTGTTCTTGGGTGAGGTGCTGGGAGCCAGACGTGGTGGTGGGTGCTTCCTGCTGTGTGGTCTGTGCAGGGGGTGGGATCACCTCGATGGTGCTGGGCTGCCCTGCTACTGGAGGTGGGGTGCGGAGGTTGTCCATGAACCGTTGGAGTTTGTCAAAGTCGATGTCCTGGAGGTCGTCTTCATCATCGCTGGCGTGATGTGGGGTCTGCGCTTCAGGAGGTGTTGATTGTCCCTCTGCAATGTAAAGGGGAGATGCAGTTTCACATTGTGTTCCATGTATGTTGATGCATTGGTGGAGTTTACATACAGACTGCATGACAATGTACATTGTGACAGTTTGTGAGGAGATGCCTATTTGATGCGGGACAGTGGACATTTGTACTACATCACGGATGTGAGGTTGTACTCGTACATTGTCATCTCACAGTTTCCTGCTATGCCAGATGTTATTGGCCATTTTGTACACACATGCGGCACCAGTTGTGTCCTGTGTTCTGTTGTGAAGGTGTTGCAGTTTGTATCACATTGTTGTCAATGTGGAGGTGCTCTTATTCTTATGTGTGTGTGCTGCATTGTGGGTGAGTCGCCCCTGCAGCTCTGATTTGGCTGCCCCTTATCCCTTTCATGCGGTGTGCCTTTGACTTCTGTGCTTCTACAGTGCTGAGATGTTGTGGACTTGGGTAAATTGGGCTCTTGGTCGAGTTGTGACTCTTGGGCATGGTTTGTCCGCAGATGTGTTGTTGACGTCAGGGGTTGTTTGTGCACGTGGATGTGTCAGAGTGTGACCTGCTCCTTTCCGGATGTGGTCCACACTCAGTCACCTCAGTGTTGTGGCGTGCACCATATCATGATAATTGGACTGCAGCCATGCTAATGGTCATGCAGTGTCACTTGCATTGTCAGTGTGGCACACAGACCCGCAGCTTTGCTGGGTTCAGCACATGTGTATGGGTTTGTTTTGAGATTAGTGATGTGTGGGGAGGGCCCCCTCCGGGCACATTGTCGACGGGGGCCTACTTGCTGTTTCTATGTGTGCTGCAGTATGCCAAGATGATCAGGGACATGATCCAGAGTCATTGTGGGTGTGCGGTGTGCTCTACTTAATTGTGCATGTGTGCCATTGTCCCCATCTCCCCCCGTCCCCCCAGTCCCTGGTCGGTACTCACCCTGTTGATGTTGTGTCAGGTCATGTTGAGCAGTGTCCGGATCCACTACTCCTGGCACCGTATCCCGACTGATGACTGTGGCCACCATTTTCTCCATGTCATCCAGCTCCTGGTGTGCCGCTGGACCCCCACCTCCAATCTGCGTTGCTGCTTTCATGTTGGCATCAAGTTTCTTCTTGGTTTTGCCCTTCACATCATTCCAGCGCCTCTTGACCTCTTCCATTGTCCTCCTCAACTCTGCAACTGCATTCACATGGTCTAAGATAGTCTGCCATGTTTGCGTCTTTGTTGCCAATGACACGTTGGAGGTGACGAACAGTTGTTGGTAGTGTTCTATCACCTCCGTAACGATGATCCTGTTTTCCTGCGGACTGAACCGCGTCTTCCTCTTCCTCTTCTCCTTGGCCTTCCCCGACCCTGAGGTTCCTTGCTGGTCATCTGTGGGGCTTGTGGGGTTCGCGTTGTCCTCTGCACTCGGTCCGGGTGCATCCATGGTGCTACGCAGTTTCACTTTTTTTTGTCTTTTTTTTTTTTTCTGCTTTTATGTTGCATTTTCCCGCATGACGCGTGGGAATTGCAGGCCTGTCGCTGGTTATCGCTGATTTTTGTATCGCAATTTGGGGCATCGCAACTTTTTTTGCGTTCGTGATTTGCATTTTTTTTGCGTTGCGTTAATTGTAACGCAGTCATTTTGCGTGTTATCGTGCGACTAGCGCATGGTGCCGCCGGGTTGAGAATACAACGTTAACACGGTGTTATTTTCCCACGATGGACTGCGATGTGCAAAGTTGCGTTAAGCTAATTTTGCGATAATTATCACACGTTCTTGAGAATATCCCCCTGAATCTTTGAATATCACTCACTGCTAATCCTATGGCATCTTATGGACTTGTGTACTTACAATGCACGTGAACCTGCAATCGTTGTATAAATTCCTGAGTTTAATTTCCTTATTACAGTATAGTTGTGGCAACACTTATCAGTTTTCATAAACAACCTTTGAGAAAGCCATTCCACCTGTCATTCGAAACCACCATTCTTGATTTGTCAATGTTTGTTTTGTCATTTTTTATATCACATTATCGTGGGAGCTGTCGTGCCTCTCACCAATATTAGAAAACATTTGAAAGAAACAACGGGCCTCATTTACTACAAAATGACGCAACATGGTGCCACAAGCCATTTTGCTGTGCTGAGCTGCATCAGGCGTCATATTAACAATACGACGCATCCGTGTGCTTTCCCTGCGCTGGCGCACAATCGGCTGCCATGCGCCAGCGCAGGCACCCTTGCGTCATGTTGCAAGGGTGCATGCGTTGCGTGGATGATTGTTTTTATGCAGTAAGGGGCACCTTCCTGCACAAAAACAATCATTGTTGGAATTTTCCTCTTTCTATGCATGCTGCAGAATGCAGCACGCATAGAAAGAGGAAAAAACGAGGAGAAATTAAAGTATTTCTCCTCGTTGCGCCATTCCTATGCCTCCCCTAGAGAGGCGTATGATTCTGACGCATTCTCAGTTTTACAAAATGTTGTAAATCTGGGAGTGCATCAAGTTCCATGGATGTTGCGTGGAAACACCCACAGCAACACCAATGGAATGCCCCTTAACACAGTGTAATGTGTGAAAGTGGCCCATATTTACAAGCCCATGAAAAGTCAGACAGGTTGACTTTACGTGGCCTTGTAAATATGGGCAAGCCCATTGCGCCGTCAGTGCATTCAAAAAAGTGCCGCACCGGTGCCGCAATGGGCCTATAAATGAGGCCCAACATTTTTGGGTCTCGAAAGGCACACATTCCGTTATGGCACCAAGTGAATTACTTTGTGTGTGGATGGGCTTCAAAATTGCCAGGGCTGCTTTGGGTTCCCAGTCCGGCCCTGCTTACAGGAGACAGCTTTGAAGTACCATTACAAAATATTTGCTTTGGTGGGAGAGATATTAGCTACATATCTGATAAAGGGGGGGAGGAGTTGGCTAGCTAATTAAGACGGCAGCCACAACTCGTTGAAGCTCCGGTGGTCGGCCTGGATTTTAACATCCTGCCACCCAGAGTGGGACCACTTTACAGCAGAGAGGTTTCTTGATGTCGGAAGAAGTGGCTGGAGCACCGCTATGACCTTCTACAGTGACGTGCTGCTCCCACAATTCACGGCACCACCGATCTGAGCGGCGCAGAGGAGGAAGCTCTTCGGTGAATAACCGGGGTAGTCCTAATTGCCTGAGTCAGAAAACTCTTAGTGCTCATGGTCCTGGCTAGAAGAACATCCTGGCCATGTCTAGAACAACATCATGGCCATGTACGGCAACCCACCTGCTGCACTCTCAGGGCCCGGCTTTGAACCAGACACACATTGGCTGCGGCAACCAAATTTGGAGGAGACAGACAACTGTTGCCAACCCCTCCAGGGACCAGGCCTCTAAGGGGCGGAGAGTGGCCCTGCTGTCAGAGGTCCGCTGGGAGGCACCCCATTGCTGTTCACATTAATCACATGCAAATCAGCAGAGCATTGTGTTTTTCTACTATAAGTTTGCCACTCACTGAATCAGTTTTTTTGGTTTTTGGCTCCTCTCCTAGATGGTGCATTAGACTACTGCAGTGACCATTGTACATGTTATCTCTCCCATAACAGATCTGTTTGGGCTAACATCTATACAAAAATAATAAACCTGCAGAAAATTCAAAAGACACATGTTAGATCTGACATCCTTGGCATGGTATTTCTCCATCGTCTTTAACAAGAGGAACCAGGAGCTTTTTTAAGCAGGTCCTGCATAAATGCTCCTAAGTAGTATTGAGAAACACAAGAGGTATGCAGTTCCTAAAGGTGCAGGGGAAAGGCAGGTCTTTCTAAAAAGTGCACTCACACACCCGAAGGATGTCATGCTTCATCATTGGGCCTGCTCCTCGTCGGGCCAGCGCTGCAATGCCTGACGGGCACCCGCGAAGGGGCTCTTTGGCGGAGATCTTTTGTTGATGAAGCCGTAGGGTGAGTGCGGGTGTGTGGGCTAGGTACTGGTTCAAAGATTCGTATAGTTAGCTAGTAACCAGATGCAGTTAAGTGAACTGGGTCCAATTGACCCCAAGGAAGAAGACCCCTAGGTAAGTGGGGCTTTGCTGACGGGGGTTACAGAGCACTTCATTGCTCTGATGGCAAGGCGGCGATGCAACTAGCTTCAGTCCTACCCTGGCTCCGGCCCCGGGTAGGACTGGAGCTAGTTGCATTGCACTTAACTGCATCTGTTTACTAGCTAACTATACGTATCTTTAAACCAGTATTGCGGTTCAAAGTATAGAGTATAGAGTACTATCAAATCCCTTTTTGGTCCTGATGAAGTGCCACCTACTTTGGCATGAAACATGTCGACCCTTTGCACCACACTAGCCCTATAGGATCATTACATCCAGCCAGGGCTCACAATTTTTAGCTAGGCTAGTGCTACCTGGGAATAAATACATTAGTTAGGGATGCTCTAGACCTATTTTAATCTTCACACTCACTGCACTACCTAGCCCACACACCCGCACGCACCCTACAGCTTCATCAACAAAAGATCTCTGCCAAAGAGCCCCTTCACGGGTGCCCGTCGGGCATTGCAGCGCCGGCTCGACGAGGAGCAGGCCCAATGATGAAGCATGACATCCTTCGGGGTCTGTGAGGGCACTTTTTAGAAAGACCTGCCTTTCCCCTGCACCTTTAGGAACTGCATACCTCTTGTGTTTCTCAATGGTATTTCTCCAAACATTTTGCCTTCACCCCTCCTATTTGCTGAATTTGCTTTTGTTGGCTTTAGGGCTCTGTGCACTTCCCACCTTCAAAACAGTGTTAAAGTGCTTGTTCCTTCTCCTTAAAACATGGTAAAATTGTCCTACACCTAATTGGCACATTTATTTACTTGTACGTTCCTAGTAAATGGTACTGCATGTACCCAGGGCTTGTATTTTAAATGGTACTTTTTGGCCTGCAGCACTCACTGTGTCACTTCCTAAAGTAGCCTTTTAAAGTATGTCTGAGGTCTGCCACGGCAGCCTGTATTGCGGTTTTTAAATTCTATTTTGACCTGGCAAAATAAACCTTTTTCCAGACCTAAACCTTTCTTTTTAATACTTATAAGCCACACCTATGTTAGGTCCTAAAGGCTCATAGGGCAAGGTGCATTGTATTTAAAAAGAAGGACGTGTTTTAAAGTTTTACATGTCCTAGCAGTAAAAAACTCCTAAAGCTATTTTTCACTACTGCAAGGCTTATTTCTCCCATTGACTCAAACTGGGCTACCTTATTACATTTAATAAGTGCTAACTTTGGATTGGGAGCAGATAGAGATGTGCTATTTATACTCAAATGAATTCCAATGTAAACCCCCTCTTTAATGGTGAGGTCGGATTTTCAGTTTCAATTTTGAAAATGCCACTTTTTGAAAGTTGTCATTTTTTTGTTCCAACCATCTGTGCCTTCTGCCAGTGACCTGTGCCACATGACTGTGAATGGTCCTGCTGTTAGGGTTTGTGTATTTCTTCTAGAAAGGGATACAAAGGGGGCTTAGGTGTGGACAGGTTTGGCCTTCCTTACAGGATGACTGGGGAGAAGCTCTACCCATCCTCACTTACACTTCAAATGGCTTTGGCAGCAGGGAAAGGAACACAAAGGAACCTGACACCGGGCCTGCCCTGCCTTTTAGCACTCAAGTCAGTTTCAACCCTTGACAGGGGTAGGGGGAAAACTTTCTAGAACCAGATATGGGGGTAGGACATGGAGTCCCGCAACACGAAGGCTATCATGAGGTATAAAAATTGGACCTCCAGAGACACTCATCAGAACACTCTGGGATCTGTGGAAGGTACAGAAGAACCCCTGCTGCCAGCGAACTGCCCTGCTGCTTGTAGGTCTGCCTTGCTGTCTGAGAAGGAAAGTTAGACCTGTTTGCCTTCATCCTGGGTTCCCCAGAGTGACTACAAGGGTCAGTTGGCTTACCTCCTGTGTGAGCTACAGGGACACAACAAGCTTCAGAGGCCTCCCTGGAACTGCCCAGCTGACTTGCTGCAACTAGGCTTGCCTGGACCTGCAACTGGACCCACCTGGGCCCTGATGCTGACCTCTTCTGGAGTGAGTCCTGATCCCCAAGAGGTGCTCCCCAGGTACTGGACTGTTGGCTGGCATCAGTAAAAAGGTGAAAATTCTGAGGTTTGTACTCCTTGTGACTGCAAATGGGTCAGTTCGCATCAATACTCTGCTGCCCGTGACTACCGCCAGTGCTACATTCTGGTGAGACCTGCTCTTCACCTAGACTGTGACTGCCAGTGATGACCGGCGTCGCGATACTCTCACTTTGCACTACAGTAAGACAGTCTGCGATGACTGCCAACGCGAAGCTATATCAACAACAGTTCATGACACCTAACTTGATTGTCTCACTACAGTGACGACTGTCTGCAACACCTGACCTGCTCTTAGCGCTAAAGGGACAAGCGTCTGCGATGCTCAGTCTCCTCCTCATGGCCTCCTCAGCAACAAACAGAACTTTTGTGCCAGACTTATAAGGTAACTTTCTCAGCTCGACTAACATGCCCCCTATATCTAACCCACACTCTATTGTGGTTGGGCTGCACTTGTGACTTTCTCCCGAACTAGCACGAGCAGATGACCATGAGTAGTACTTTGTGCTTTTAGGCACTATTTTCACTTAAAACTTTGAAATTGAATATCTCCGATTGTACTGATTGGATTTTTTCTTGCTCTGGTATTATTTTATTTATTGAAATTAACTCTATTTTTAAAATGGTTTGGGATTTTTCTTGTGTTATGGTTTCACTTTATTACTATTTGTGTGCGGCAGAATACTTTACACGTTGCCTCTGAGTTAAGCTCTACTGATTTTGTGGACAGCTACTAGACGGTTATGCACAGGTTAATTAGTGACATTTGCAATTCCCTCTGACAAGGATGTTGTTGTTGCAGAAATAGGGGTTCCACTCCCTCAACCAATAACCCAATTTCTTACAACACAGTTACACGCCACTGACTTGATGAAGAAACTGAGCAACATTATAGAAACTAGGTGTGGGCACCTGCAAAATCTGTGAAATTTATTAAATTTCACAAATTTAGTCGGTATGTATATCACAAAATTATTTTCTGCGAGAAACAACTTTGAACAGAAATTGTCTCACTAGAAACTAGTTATAGCATTAAATGTCTTGCAAGAGACATTTTCTCCTCAAGTAAATCTTCTTACCAAATTCAATATTATCAGATATATCTGCTTCAGCATGTAGGAATGAGTGGGTGCACAGCATCACAAACGCCCACAGCTGCACAAAAGAGCACCCAAAGTAAGAGAGCCCTAATTGCAACCACACCAGAGTTCTCGTATTACAAAGTCAGTGCCTCAATCTTGAGCGCTCCCAACATAATACATCAAGGAAGAGCCACAGGTATTACTGACAAAGTGACCGGTCATCCGCCAGAGCCCCCATGCACATCAGAACAGAGCAGATCCCCTATACCTCTGAGCCATAGTCCTTAAAGCATTACGTGCAAATCGTCCCCTAGAATGAATATTGTACCGCAGGACAGAGACCCTCTATATACCTAAAGATCATTCCACGCACTAACACATAGGACTGAGTCCAAAACTGCCACCCACGGCATGTCAGCGACTCTCAGTTGCCAGTCCACGTCTTCCTCCTGTAAAAAGCCCCGGCCTCAAAAGCTTTTTTGGCAGATGCAATACCTATAGTAAGCAGCCTAGAACCGTATCTTGAGGGTCTTCTTTAATTGCATACCCCTCAGCAGGGAGTGTGTACAGTTATTCTTTGGAGTCTTGCACTAACCCTTCCTAATTCTAACTCTCTGTCAACCATAGCAGAACAGGCGTTTAATAACTAGAATCTGCAGGAAGCACAATTCTTTTCTTTTTGACGCCTAACCTCCTTCTTCTGAGTGATTGAAACATAGGGGCACATGCATCAAGGTAGGCTTTTGCGATTCCTTAATTGCGAATATTAAGGAATCGCAATTAAGGAATCGCAAAACCATATGCATGTAGGAATCGCTAAAAAAAATAGCGATTCCTAAACATTCCTTAATTGCGACTCGCAAATTGCGAGTTGCAATTAAGGAATGGCTTCCAATTATTCCTATGGTACCAATAGGTACTCGCAAATTGCGCATGCAATTTCAAGGGTGCCAGGGTGCCAAAAGGACACCCTGTTGCACCCCTGAAATTGATATGTGAACACATGTTGCGCACACACATGCCCCAAGGGCATGTGTGTGTGTAACCTGGAACTTTGAAAAATGCACTTTAGTGCATTTTTCAAAGTTTTCGCTAATTTCCATTAGGTATAATTTTTCGGTAATTAGCGGCCCCTAATAGCCAAATCGCTATTTTAAATGGCATCTTTCATTGCATTCAAGGCATCGCAATTTACGATTCGTTAAATGCAATCGCAATTAGCGATTTTTGCATTTGGGATGATGCATCCCAAATGCAAAAATACTGGTCGCAAAGGGGCAGATTCTGCGAATCTGCCCGTTTGCGAACGGTTTTTAGTTTGATGCATGTGGGGGATAGTAACTAGTCAAACTTTGGCTACTACGGCAAACGGTGTGTGACTAGTAGCTCACAGGCTGAAATAAATTCCAGGGACACCAACTCAGTCATTCTTCCTTTTGAGATCAACCAAGAGTACCAATGAAACTGGCAATCTCTACTTTTTAAGAGATTCTCTAAACTAAAGATCGCATATACCTGACAGTAACTCAGAGAAGTTACAAGTGATGGGTATTATTATTATTATTATTAAGCTTGTAAAGCGCCTGGTTCTCCAATGGAGTGTCCCCGTGATAGGACATCGCAGACTACGGCAACTGGCCCAAAATCCCCCCTAGTCCCAAAGGCCCGAAGATGCGAAAAGGTCTGCTACCAGCCCCCAGGGGGAGATTAAAAGAGCCAGGTTTTCATTTTTTTTCGAAACATTGTCTCCGAAGGACATGTCCTCAGTTCCATAGGTAGGTCATTCCAGGCCTTAGCCGCGAGAAAACCAAAGGAACTACCTCCTGACCGTACCTTACGAACCTTAGGCACGATCAGCTTAGCAGTGCCCAACGACCTCAAATTCCGAGTGGGTCTATAGGCAGTGAGTAGTGGGCGCAGATATCTTGGCCCTTTCTCGTTGAGGGTCCTATGGCAGAAACACAACGCCTTAAAGGTGACTCTAGCCTGTATAGGGAGCCAGTGTAATTCCATCAGGGCTGCCCCCACCGATGCCCGCCTAGGGATATTCAATATCAGCCGGGCCGCAGCATTCTGGACCTTCTGCAAAATGTTCAGATTTCTTTTGGTCACCCCTAGTTAGAGGATGTTGCAGTAATCCAATCGGGACGTAACAAGGGCCTGCACAATGGTCCTTTTGGTGTCCAATGGCAGTAAGTCCAGGATTTTACGCAACATTCTAAGAATGCCAAAGCAGGTTCTGGCCACAGCTGATATCTGCTCTGTGTATGATAGGGTGTTGTCGAACCAGACTCCCAAATTCTTGACCTTAGCTTTGGGAGTCGGAGTAGGTCCCAGTTCCTCCGGCCACCACAAATGTGACCATATGGAGGGCTGCTTGCCAACTACTATCACCTCCGTCTTTCCTGCATTCAGTTGCAAGCAGCTGAACTTCATCCAGTTAGCAAGATCACTTAAGCAGGCCTTGAAATCAGATGCCGTTCCTGCCTCCTTTTGCTCCAATGTAACAATCAACTGAGTGTCATCGGCATATGACACCAGTTTCACCCCATGTTTCAGCACAATGTCTGCCAGGGGGCGCATGCAAACATTAAACAGAGTAGGGCTGAGGGCCGAGCCCTGTGGTACCCCTTGAGACAGAGGACACACTTTGGACTTAAAAGGGTGTTGTAAGACCTGGAAGGATCTATTCTGCAAGAAGTGTTTGATCCATTCCCATGAGCTGCCACCGACCCCGGCCTCCCACAACCGTTCCAACAGAAGGCCGTGGGAGACCGTGTCAAACGCAGCACTCAAGTCCAGCAAAATCAGTGCGGTTGTCCTTCCCTCATCAACTGCAATTTTCAAGGCCTCAGAGGCCAAAAATAAGGTTGATTCAGTGCTATGAAGGGCCTGAAACCAGATTGGGTTTCATGGAGAACACGTCTTTCTTCCAAGAATGTGGTCAGTTGAATGTTCAGATGTTTCTCCGCAATTTTAGCAAAATGGGGAAGCAAAGAAATAGGTCTCAGATTCTCCGGACGAGCTGGGTCTAAATATGGTTTCTTTAGTAGTGGCACCACCATAGCATGTTTCCAATTGCTAGGAACCTGCCCTGAGCTAAAGGACATCTTCAGAAGTTTGGTAAGAACCGGTGCGATGGCTTCTTTCCCTCGCAGTAAAAGTCTTGGGGGGATCAAATCCATAGGAGACCCAGATTTAACTACTTCCATAAGTTTTAGGACGTCACTTTCTTCAGGAGGGCGGAAAGTAAACCTGTCCTCGACACAGGAATCCTTTATAGCTGGAACAAAGATATAATTCCTGCTACTTTCAGGGAAGGCAGCATATATTTTTTCTATCTTTCCTAGGAAAACGTCCGCTACTTTATTACAGTAGTCCGTGGAAGCAGGCAATATTGCTGTGGCACGTTCTAAGGAAGTCAATTGTTTGACAACACTAAAAATATTCTTAGTGGAATTTTTTACTGATTCAATTTGCTCAGTATAGAACTCCCTACTTGCTCTCCTAATTCGTTGATGATAAAACTTGAGTGCTTCTAAATACTTCAGCTTATTTTCATTCAGATAGTTCCCCCTCCAGCGGCGTTCAAGGCGTTTACATTCGGTTCTCAGTAATGCCAGTTCCTCTGAGAACCATTTCGCCGATGGAGTAAGACGGGTACTCTTGCAAGGTTTCAGAGGTATTATGGAGTCCACTACCTCCTTGATCCATAAAGAGACTTGATTCTCTGCTATCGGAGTTTCGGCCCTTAATTCCGGAGCGCTTAAAGCCAACTTATCCCTAAAGGTGTCCTGAGTGAGAGAGGCCCATTTCCGAATCATTATGGGCTCTGATTGCTTACCCAAATTGCAAGGGGCCTTTCTTGGATTCACAATCCTGAAAGGGAGAATCGAGTGGTCGGACCAGACTACGGGCACAGGTAACAGTGCTTCTACTTGAGTACTGTTAGAGAAAATATTGTCCAAAATATGACCCCTAATGTGCGTGGGGGTGTGGATTAACTGTTCTAGACCCATGGCTTGTAGTCCCCTAGTCATCTCCCCAATTTCTCGACTCTTTTTATCCTCCAGATGTAAACTCAGATCCCCCATAATAATAAAATTGGGGTAGCGGATGGTGTAGGGGTGCACTATCTCAGCCAGAGCATCAATAAATGCTCGTGCCGGACCCGGGGGTCTATAGATAAGAAGACCCACAACTGACCTTTCGCTGTTAAGATTCATGTTAAAGAGCAGCCAGGCATTGGCAATTTGGACATCTTTAGCTGGAATTCTTTCCTGAAGATCACAGCCAGCCCGCCCCCCCCCCTCTGCACGGATCTGTCGACCCTTAGGATAGCATAGCCATCAGGCAATGCTTCCAAAATATCTGGTGCAGATTGCTCAAGGAGCCAAGTCTCCACTAAGAATAGCCCAGCTGACTTTTCGTCCACTAATAGATCGTGGATTTCCTGGCTATGTTTTCTCAGAGACCTGCAGTTCAGAGAGAGGCAGAGCAAGGGGTCTTTTACTGATACCAATGCCTCCCCCCTCTCCCTTTCCTCTGCAACTGATGTCAACACAAAGTTACAATTCCTACAGCCCTTCATTCCGGTATTTACCGCAATCGAATGAAGACAGTCAGAATCCACTGCATTTCTGAGAGCCCACATCTCTGCTGAGGAGAAACAGCCTGTATACCTTATAGAAGAACCAGGGGTCCTGGCCCCTGGCGCTGTCCAGGCGCGGACGGGCACAGACGGGCTTGCCTTTGGCACGCCGGCGGCGCGCCCGCTTCGCGCCCGCTTCAGCATGGGTCTAAATAGTGTCTGTGCTGGGTGCACTAGACCGCTCTACCAGCACCACACACTCTGCGGCCGGAAGTGGGGTAGCCGGAAATGGATTCGGCAAGCCGAAGGTAAATCGCAACGCCCTCCGTGCAAACGGCACCAGCCGCGGCGGAACAGGGCAAGTGTACCCTCCGGCAAAGCATTCGCTACTTGAAAGTTCACTGCATCGCCCTTGACATTCGCAAGGATCAGCTCCGCTACTACTTCAAACACTCCCACCAGTCTCATCCCTAATTCCACAGCCGCTTCAGGGCCATGTTCATCCTGTACTTTTTTAATTACCGAGGGGAGAACTGTCATGGAAGGAGTACCAAAACACTTAGAATATACTGCTGCGAATACCTTACCCCAGTTGTCACATGCTGTCAACTCGGGAATTAAGTCTTTTGGCAAACTAATCGTAAGAATGCGGTGTTTATCCACCGGGGTTGTGTGTGGAAAAACCGCCTCCAACTGGTCAAATTTTTCTGCAAGCCAATAAGGAAAATCATCCTTATTTTGTGGACGTTTGCCCATCAGCGAGTTCACCATGACAGGACTTATGGTCACTCCGCTTGCACCAGCTGGTTGGCCGGCAACTCCAGGAGCGACGCCATGGATGTTGCCTGTAACATATCGCACTAAGGCTCGATGCACTTGCACCAGAGCCGCATACATAGTGCGCAGTTCCGCGACTGGTATAGTCATATAGCGCGGATGTGGGGTGTACCCGGCCAAAACAGGCCAAGTGGCCCCCTCAATAGATAAGGGGCCTAAACGAGCGTGGTAGTCGGTTGTGGGAGGGCGCCATTAAACCAAACACGGTGCTGCCAAGCCGTGAGCGGTACTTCAACAGTAGTATAAGGTCGATAGACAGCAGGAACAGTAGTGGGTTCATATTCATGGAACAAATTATCGTTCGCGTCCACCTCTGGAAAAGTGATCCAAGAGTAGAACACCTCAAAGTGGAAAGCCGGATCGGCTTGAACCACAAAGACTAGTTCGACTCCCGTGTCTGGCACTCCATAAACCCGTAAGTGATCCCGGAGTGCTGTGCGGCTATGCGCCGCTATGTCTATACCCGTCATTACTAACGGGATTTTTCGACAACCTTACAAGAGGCAGCACAAAAGGGTTATGATTAAGAAACCTTTTTTAACAACTTCAAGCTTGAAAGAACCTACAAAAACTTCAATATAGGAGGTAGCCGCCGTCACACACGCTTCCGGAAGCGTATGTGAGGGGGTCGTGGACAAGCACAAGTACTACTCAAGCGTCTCGCAGATAAGCAGCCCCACTCGTTGGTCACGCCATGTCATAGGGATTCTGCACACACAGAGCTATGCACAGGATAATAGAACCTCGGAATATAGTGATGAGCCAACCATAACCCTTAGCACCTAAAACCCCAACCCAACTAGCCTTAGCGTCCCATTGGCACCAATGTACCAATGATTGGACAACCCAGAACACGGTATCTCTATCTCAGGACTCGCAGAAGCAAGAACACTCTTTCGTCACACACTCGTACCTGTCCACAGCGATCAAGCACAGAGTGAGTGACCCCCCCTCTGCCCAACACCCTCCTCTAGTTAAAAAGGTAAAATAGATAAAAGCAGCTAAGAGCACACAACAGTAAACGGGCAGCGCCAAGGGCTTACTAGTGTCCGCTGCGCACCCGCTTCAGCATGGGTCTAAATAGTGTGTGTGCTGGGAGCACTAGACCGCTCCACCAGCACCACACACTCTGCGGCCGGAAGTAGGGTAGCCAGAAATGGATTCGGCATGCTGAGGGTACGTCGCAACGCCCTCCGCGCAAACAGCACCAGCCGCTGCGGAACAGGGCGAGAGTACCCTCCGGCAAGATCAAGCCCCAGCGATCAAGGACACAGTGAGTGACCCCCCCTCCTCTGCCCAACACCCTCCTCTAGTTAAAAAGGTAAGATAGATAAAAGCAGCTAAGAGCACACAACAGTAAACATATATCCCAGAAAGGCCACTGGGACCTGGGTGATTGACAGTACTAAAGGAGAAAGTGGTCCCAGTAATACAACTTCAAAGAACACAAATATGTATGCACCAACATGCATTAAATTACTTGCACTGTAAACTTCTGCTCAAAATTATTTATTCATATTGAACATCATTGAATTTTCAAAATCCAGCAGACATCTGGAAATAATGTGCAACAAAAGTGCCCCAAATCGGAAGGAGGGAAAGGGGATTGTGTGCGTAAAGTGAGGGTTAAATGGGAGAGGAAAGGTATTGACAATACATACATCAACAATATTATTTACAAAAGAAAGGCTTGTCCAGCCTGACAGTTGAGTATCAACAAATTATCTGCCATTGTGTGTACTAAGTAGGCACAGTGAAAAAACACTGTTGACCACACTGGCATGGAAACATTACAATGTCGACGTTTCGACCCCAACAATACGTAGGTGACCTTGATCCTTACAAAGGTGTCTTTCTCAGGACTGTGTATGGGGCACCTGAGAATTAATAAAGGAAAAGCATTAGAATCTATTGCGATTTCCATTTTAACACTGAGTGTAACAAACAAACAACTGAATTACCGTGAACCACCATCGACTGGGTGGTCGAAATAGTGTCATAGGGATTCTGCACACACAGAGCTATGCACAGGATAATAGAACCTCGGAATATAGTGGTGAGCCAACCATAACCCTTAGCACCTAAAACCCCAACCCAACTAGCCTTAGCGTCCCATTGGCACCAATGTACCAATGATTGGACAACCCAGAACACGGTATCTCTATCTCAGGACTCGCAGAAGCAAGAACACTCTTTCGTCACACACTCGTACCTGTCCACAACATGCGTAAGAAGAGACACTGTATAGGTTAAAATGTTTATTTCAACTTACGTGCTCTAAGATACAGTACACGTGTCAGTACTATTAGCATAATACATATGAATAATATAATCAGCATGGTTACAACTCCATAGAATACAAACGGGGAAAGCATCTCATAAAGCAGTGGATATATGTCTAACTAACATTACCACCCTCCCCGTGCTGGAAGCCAGTTTATTATAAAAATAGAAGACCTCTGGGCTTTGACTAGCGAACCCCCATACCTCAGTCTCTAGATGCAAAACTACATCAGCAGACAATCACAGCTCTTCTCCCTGGAAAGGTTGTCTCCAAGTGAGTCTAGCGCGGGCCAACCGCAATATTAAAAGCGCACTAATTTTTCCATGGAAGCTGTACCTAGTGTTATGTCTAGGTGTGAGGGACTGGCCAAAGCAGCAAGACAAGGAAACGTTGTTATTCGACCTTGTACATGTTGTGCAGTCTGAGCCCAAAGTGAACAGGAGAAAAGGTGAAAGATAGAAAATGCAGACAGTGCAAAAGAACTTGGCAAGAGCAGAGGTCGATAGAACAACGGCTCAGAGTAACGTGTGCAAAGAAAAGCATTATGGCAGCCAGGCCCAAGACAACTTTAGCAAGGCAGGCCAGGGCCAGGATGCCACAAACCACAAGACACCCTCCCCGGGACAGTCCATCGGCCAAGACAAAGGACGAAGACAGAGTTCAAATGGGCCGAGCAGAACAGAAACGCCTGTAGGCTATGCAGTCCCCACGAGGGAGAGGGACAAAAAACAAAAGTGTCCAAAGACAAATGAGAGCCAGCAAGGCAGGCCTTTCAATCCAGAAGCTTATATGTGCAGAAAAACGCCATAGCATCCAGGAGGACATCATTGGAAGTGTCAGAAAACATTGACGCCATCCAGTCCAACAGATCAAACGAGCAGGAATGTTCCTCAAAGAACGGAGCATCCAAAAGCAATGCGGGACAGCTTGCGTGGTATTCAATATAGTCGTAGGAGATCCTGAGCAGCCGCCCAGATATCCCATTGTGCCAAAATCCCAAGTGCAGCCGCACGCGTCATACAGCCAGTAACGGAACAGTCCTGTTCATGGGCCTCCAAGGGACCCACCAACTGAACAAAATCCGGAACAGACAACGACGAATTGGAGAGGCAATAATCCATGGTCCAGGTGAAAGGACAGCGGATGCAAGACATCACAGGTTGCACGCAAGTGAAATACGCAAAGCGAAATGAAAGGGTATATGACACACTGATGGTCGCCAATGGCAGAACACCGAAACTGTCCAGGAGTCGCTCACGGAGCAGCTGGAGGCGTTCGGGATCGAGAAGGGCCCATCGGGGAGCAGCCATTGCGCAGAAAACAGACCAACAGTAAGACACCAGCCGCCAAGGCGAGAATTAATGGAAAGCCACCAAAGACGCTGGAAAAAATAGAATGAATGAATGCCGGTATCACACCGAAAATAGTTTGGAAGGTGGACACCAGGCCGGACCCCACAATCTTAAAAAGTGCACCAGACCCTCAGTGTTTGATGCGTTAAAAATACGATGAATTAACTCCCCGAAATGTTGGGGGAGGTCAGTGTTCAAAAGGGCCTGTATTTCACTGTGGGTACTCGCCACCTGGAGAATGAATGTCTCCCGGGCGGATGTGAGCATAACCTCCTCATTCAATAATAGGGCCTTTATTCTGCTCAACTTATTGAAATCTGCCTCCATGGTAGGAATGGAAGGCCAAATAGAGTTATCAACGATGTCGTGAGGGGGAGGAAAAAGCACATTCTTGCAGCAGACAACTCTGTGCGAAACCGTGACAATATACGGAATGCCGGCCTGTAGGCCACAACAGTCTTCGTTATTTAAAAGCAAATAGCTACCATTAGTAAGCAAAGTAAAGGTGGGAGAAATAGCAGGAGCAGGAATACCTTTTAGCACACATGCAAGATTTGGAACGGAAACGCTACAAGCTCCGTGCAGCTTAATATGTTTACAAATAAGTGAATGACCTACAGTTGAATCACAAGACTCCCCGTGAGAAAAACTTCCTTGCCGTCTCTAAGGCATTTATACATGAAAGGCAAGGACCAGAGTTCATGCAGGAAGGCACTACCCAAAGGCTGGAAACGGCCCACAGGATAATGTTTCATGCATGAGCTAAATTCAAACAAGGAAAAAGGTAAAGCGATAACCCCATGAACTAGCCACACAGCAGAATCTAGTTCCGCTACAGAGAATGGTAAAGGATCCACTTTCTCAATATGTAACAAAGTGTAAGATGCATCTTTCATGGACATGAACTGCTGTTTTTCAGTCAAATTAAAAGGCAGAAATAGGGCGGTGGTGTTCAAGAAATTCCAAGGAACTTTACCTAACTTAAGGGTTTGCAAAGTCCACGCAAACTGCATTACTGAACGCAATTGATTTTGACCATGGTACAATATAGAAACATCATCTTGTACAATATCAACAACAGAGGACACAATATTCTCTAATGTGTAAATGCGGGAAGACAGGGTATTTATACTATTGTCAACAACAGCAAGCACCTTTTCCAAATTTGCTTGGTCTATTTCCCGAAGACGGGATGCAGCTTCCATTTGTGATAGCTTCCAGAGTTCATTATACGCTTCATAAATGAATCTCTTTGGTCGTGGACCACGAGGCCCCAAAACAAAGTCGGACAGCTCAATGTTGCCTGAAAGGAGGGATAAATGCTGTTTAACAGAATCTAGGGACGAATGCTGCAACCACTGTTTGCATAATTTACCAACAGAATATGTGGTGACAGTACGGGAATCAGAAAACCTCGGATCAGGCCTGTCCTGTTTATATCCAGGAACTGAGCCGTGAAAACGCAGTTGGCATGCATTAGACGATATGGGCCATACCAACCAGGGTGACTGTACAAGTGTAGAAACATTGAATGAATTGTCCTGAAACATGGCCTGCAAAGTCGCAAGGGACATATTAAAACGCAAACTATCATTGGGAGCACTTGACAGGGATGGTAGGGAAGGTGCGTTTAATTGTTTAGTAGTAGCCAAACCCCAACATGTAGTCTGATAGATGGAAGCATTCAGAAACATAATTTGGGCTGGGATAAGGCAAGCACGGTGCAAAGCCTCTGTGCCCTGCACCTGCCATGGCTTTGAGCCCCAGATTGATTTCAAATCCACAGTGTCCCTCCAGTACTCATAACCACCCACAGCTAAGGCTTTCAAAAAGGAACCTGAATAAAGTAATTTTGTGTGGGTCAACATGATTTTCTGAGTTAATGGGGCATTCAGTTTAAAATAATAGGACCCAGGGTTTGATCGATTGAAATCAGTGAAATAGGTAAATTTATTTTTAAGAGTCTGGGAGCTACCTGGTATGGGGTTTGGGCAATGTTCCCATTGGGTGTATGTAACAGGGCTACGTAGTGCACTCGGTTTGTGGAGAAAATGGTTGCCCCAATGCTGGTAGCAGTACAAATCGGCATAATTTGCAGAATTCATATACAAATCCTCAGCATTAAAAGAAGCATAATATTTTAAATCAGCAAATAATGCTTCAACGGCATGCACATCCCAATCGTCAGAATGAATATTACTTTTACTACATCACCCATCGAAACTCGAAGGACATTTGGTACATTAATAATTTCTGTCGGACCATGGATTTGAAAGTTTACCGCATCCCATACGATGCCATCAGCAACTGGAAACGCTGAAATGTTCACAAATGTGTGGTCACGCTTCATGATGTGAGAGGAGGAATGTGGAGCCAAAGTTCCAGCAACACTGTTCACAGCAGAGCGTTCAGGTAAATAGTGACCATTGATGAGTAGAAAAAACACTGTGACAAAGCCAATGGACATGAACAAAAAAATCAAGAACAGCACCAACCAGAGATATGTCCAGGGTGGAACCAAAAAATTGTCTCTAAACCAGGATACAAAAAGACTGAACTTGGACGGGACATTTGAAGAGGTGGAATCCGAGTCAAAGGAAAAACGTGTCGGGCTCAGTGGCGTTGTTGGTTGGTGTGCCACCGACTCTGTTGCGGGATAGGTATACTCGTCCTCGTCGATGCAGGGGGATGCAGGGGGTTCGAATATATTTTCAGGCAAATCAACCATCTCCATGGTAACATCAGTGACCGTTCGGGCAGGAGTGCCTCGAACACATGTCCGATAAATGGCAGGACAAGAGACCGCTGGTGTAACACTATTCAGGATCGGCCAGATGTTGTAGCTTGACATTTTCCACTGAGATGTATCTGTTCTCCTTGCGACCAGGAAGCGGTGGTAAGATTACTGTACGTGTTCCCTTCAAGCCCAGAACTGGAACCGGTGCACGAAAAGAGGGGCCAAATTCTTTTTGTTCTCCACCTTCTCTCGAACCAGGTCTCCAATCTTCGGAAGCCAGCCGGCAACCGGAATCTGCAGAGCGGGGTCTGTGGCTGAAGGCAAATGTGCAATTGCAAGTTTGTCTCGGGCTTCTTGTAAGTCCTGTAACATAGCAGAATGGTTATCTACATCAAACTTGGCGGATTGCGCCGCCATGTCTAGACCATCAAGGTCAGGCACAAACATTCGTATGCCAAAAAGCATTTCGTATGGGGTCCGCCCACCCAGAGGTCTTCTAGGGAGATTATTAAGTGCACGTTGTACGGTATACAAGTGGGCCAGCCAGTTCCTGCCAGTACCTATAACTCTAGCTGTCAAGGATTGCTTTAAGTCACGGTTCATTCGTTCAACGATAGAATTGCCCTCAGGCCTATACGGAGACGAAAATTTCACCCGCACCCCCAATGAACCCATTGCGTCCTTGTAAGCCTTAGAGGCAAACGCCGGACCTTGGTCAGAATGGAAGGTGCCGCATGCGAAAATTCCCACAAAGACACGCAAATCCCTGATGACATTTCGAGCGTCAGCACTCCGTTGTGGCCAGACCCAGATGAACCGTGTGCACGAGTCCACTGCCACTAAGATATATTTATAGGCAGTGTCTGAAGAAAATGGACCGCAGTGATCCAGGTAAACACACCCAAAGGGTCTGTTGGAAATGCCTAGCGAGGTCTGAGGTGGTCGTGTAACCGTGGACGGCTTGATCTGTTGACAAACGTCACAGGAAAGCACATAAGTACGGGTGTCTTTATATAAACCACGCCACCAGTAACGCTGCTGCAAGATGGAAACTGTCGCAGACACACCCGCATGTGCCGAAGCCATGCCTTCGTGTGCTGCCGTTATCAAGGAAAGCCTGCGGTCCGCGTTGGGGATCAGCCGATCCCCAACACCGGGTATTGTTACATAAGGAGCCTGTTCGGGACCTAACTGATAAGAATATTTGGAAGGAAAACCCCTAGGGTAATTAACGCCTTCCTTTGTCGCAGCAATAGCTGCCAAGATATCGGTGTCTATTTTAGACATGGATCTAGTAACTGCTGCTACTGAACACGTGACTACTGCTGATTTGGCAGCTTCATCTGCCAAACTGTTACCAACAGCGTGTGCGCCCACCCGCTGATGGCCTAGGGTGTGAACCACCTGTGTGAGCGGCAGACGTTGTTGTAATTCTGCCACTCGAACCCAAAGCGTTTTATGCTTGATTGTGTTGCCTTTAGCGTCTCTATAGTCGTTTTGCGACCAAAAGAACAGATTGTCATTGTATGATTGAACACAGTAGTAAGAATCGCACACAATTAGAGTGGTCACATCAGGATTAACGAACTCAAGTGCAATCACCAAAGCGCGCAGCTCGGCCAATTGTGCGGTACTATCCCCGAGTGTCTGAGTGTGCACTACAGTGGATTTGAACTCTCCGTTCACAAAGGTACCTGCAACAATAGCACATGCGGCTGAATAAGCATGCTTGGACCCCGTGGCCGGTTGTGCCGAACCATCGGTGTAGATCACACAGTCGTAATCCTCAAGCGGCAGTAAAGACAGAGGAGGAGGATGAACGAATTCATACTGTAAAAACTCCTGAGTCTGAAGAGAAGAATCAAATATGAAAGTGACATCCGGAGACGTCAAAGAGGTTGCCCATTGAATCCAACGGGGGTGCAAAGCTTTAGAGTTCGGTACACTTGCTTTGGTCACTGCCTCCAGGGCAGGATATGGTGTTACCACCAGAATGCGTTTTCCCTGTGCCAGTGCGCGCTCCTTTAGAATCGCTATTTGCACTGCCGTTAGAACTTTTTCTACAGAGGAAAACCGCATTTCCGCAGAAGTGTACAGATGTGACTTGTATGCGATGGGTACTGTATCACCTTCGTTAAAGGTTAAGTACGTGAAACCCACTGCCCCTGGTATGATTCTAATCACCAGGTTTGTGTGGTTATCACGCGTCAAAAGATATTTAGACTCAAGAAGGTCAGTCTGCAAAGACTGTAGAATGGAGGTATGCTCCGGAAGCCAACAAGACTTCGAAAAAGTAGGTTGTATCAATGCATACAGTGGCTTGATACGCTGGGCGTATTCGGGAATGTATGTACGTCCGAAGTTCAAAAAACCCAGCAAGGACTGAAGCTTCTTCAGATTAGTAGGAGGGCACAGAAGTGCACATTTCTCTAGGAAATGGGGGCTAAGCCCTTACCTTCATTGTTGAGCTCATAGCCCAAGAACAAAACGGTAAATTCAGCAATATGAGATTTGGCAAAGTTAAATTTGTAACCTTGAACCGCAAATTCAAGAATAATGCGGTCTACTCGGGTCAGATGCGGAAACAATTCGTCATCTGTCAGATAAATGTCATCTACGTACGAACATGCGTCTGGATCGATGCCGTCTAACAAAGAGACAACACGAGCGGCGAATACGCCTGGACTATTCTTGTAGCCCATAGGAAGACGCCTGAATTTGAACATTTTACCACCGGAAGTAAAAGCACACCATTGGCCACTCTCCGGGGCTAAGTTGTGCGTGTAGAATCCATTTGAAAGGTCAAGTGTCGTTTTATATTTTTTACGAACAAGACTGTCTACAAGCGCAGAACTATGGGTATTTTGCACCGCAAAGGTCCGACAATGAGAGTTCAAATGCCGGTAATCCAAAACTAAGCGGTACGATCCATCGGGTTTAGAAACCGCGAATAGGGGATTATTCATAGGTGATACGCAGGTTTCGATTACTCCCTGATATTCCAACTGAGTCAGAATTTCGGAAACGGGGCCTTTGGCTTCACGTTTTATGGGATATTGGGGTTGTGGCTGCGGTAGTGACCGCAAAGGTATTTCATCGGGGGAGAATCTTCGTCCCAACCCACGTGGTTGCGGTATAACGCAGGAGCCAGGGACACAGCCCACTCAGCTGCCAGAGCCTCCGCTTTGTCCTTTGGGACATGTCGAGAAAAGCTCGGAAGGATTACCTCCTCCCCTGTACGTGCAGCAAGAACGAATGGGGGTGGCCAATCCACCTCCGCTAATAAAATGTCATATGAAGAGGTTAGATTTTCCCAAAAAATCCCTTTAATAATACGCTGTATATCACCTTCAATTTGAATGACAATATTAAAAAGTCTATCAGGGGGTGCCACTCTGGTGTCAGCTGTCTCGACAGTAATGAATGTTTCAGTTGCTGTCGCCTCCATATGAGGACGTAGCGCCTCCCGCACTATGGTAACTTCCGCGGCGCTGTCTAGGAGGGTTACTGCCCACGTCCAATTCAGGAGTCTCATTCTCACCGTCTGTGGCATATTTCGCTGTTGCAGCAGCAACTTTTTTCTTCTGAAACTGTGGTCGAAAACGTTGAAAGTCTTCTGCTTTTCCTCTGACTTGTTGTCGAGGTTGGTCTCGTCCCTGGGGAGCCTCTCGGTCCCTCCCTCTATCCTGGCGGTCTCCTCCACCGGCCTGTGACGAAGTCTGTGCCTGTGAAGAACGAGGAGAACGCGCATCAGGGATCTGAAACCTATCCGGTGATTTAATTCTCGCTCTATCGCTTAAATCATAAGTGCGTTCAGAAGAGACTGAAACCGGGGATGCGCCTCTCGACCCCGGCTTCTTTTGTTGCTTACCCTGTTTTTTCAGCCTCCAACTCTTTTTAGTGAAGACTGGTTTCTCATCTTTCTCAGGCTGAGATTTGGTTTGTTGTTGTTGTTGCGATTGTGTTTGCTGTTTTGCAAAAGGCTTGTTGCCCAGGCTATTTCTGCCAATAGTTTTATAAGCCTGGGTAATAATTTTCGGTAATTCGCGAGGCCTGTCCAATTCTGGGACTAAAGCCAAAGCATTCGCTACTTGAAAGTTCACTGCATCGCCCTTGACATTCGCAAGGATCAGCTCCGCTACTACTTCAAACACTCCCACCAGTCTCATCCCTAATTCCACAGCCGCTTCAGGGCCATGTTCATCCTGTACTTTTTTAATTACTGAGGGGAGAACTGTCATGGAAGGAGTACCAAAACACTTAGAATATACTGCTGCGAATACCTTACCCCAGTTGTCACATGCTGTCAACTCGGGAATTAAGTCTTTTGGCAAACTAATCGTAAGAATGCGGTGTTTATCCACCGGGGTTGTGTGTGGAAAAACCGCCTCCAACTGGTCAAATTTTTCTGCAAGCCAATAAGGAAAATCATCCTTATTTTGTGGACGTTTGCCCATCACCGAGTTCACCATGACAGGACTTATGGTCACTCCGCTTGCACCAGCTGGTTGGCCGGCAACTCCAGGAGCGACGCCATGGATGTTGCCTGTAACATATCGCACTAAGGCTCGATGCACTTGCACCAGAGCCGCATACATAGTGCGCAGTTCCGCGACTGGTATAGTCATATAGCGCGGATGTGGGGTGTACCCGGCCAAAACAGGCCAAGTGGCCCCCTCAATAGATAAGGGGCCTAAACGAACCGTGGTAGTCGGTTGTGGGAGGGCGCCATTAAACCAAACACGGTGCTGCCAAGCCGTGAGCGGTACTTCAAGAGTAGTATAAGGTCGATAGACAGCAGGAACAGTAGTGGGTTCATATTCATGGAACAGATTATCGTTCGCGTCCACCGCTGGAAAAGTGATCCAAGAGTAGAACACCTCAAAGTGGAAAGCCGGATCGGCTTGAACCACAAAGACTAGTTCGACTCCCGTGTCTGGCACTCCATACACCCGTAAGTGATCCCGGAGTGCTGTGCGGCTATGCGCCGCTATGTCTATACCCGCCATTACTAACGGGATTTTTCGACAACCTTACAAGAGGCAGCACAAAAGGGTTATGTTTAAGAAACCTTTTTTAACAACTTCAAGCTTGAAAGAACCTACAAAAACTTCAATATAGGAGGTATCGCCGTCACACACGCTTCCGGAAGCGTATGTGAGGGGTCGTGGACAAGCACAAGTACTACTCAAGCGTCTCGCAGATAAGCAGCCCCACTCGTTGGTCACGCCATGTCATAGGGATTCTGCACACACAGAGCTATGCACAGGATAATAGAACCTCGGAATATAGTGGTGAGCCAACCATAACCCTTAGCACCTAAAACCCCAACCCAACTAGCCTTAGCGTCCCATTGGCACCAATGTACCAATGATTGGACAACCCAGAACACGGTATCTCTATCTCAGGACTCGCAGAAGCAAGAACACTCTTTCGTCACTCACTCGTACCTGTCCACAACATGCGTAAGAAGAGACACTGTATAGGTTAAAATGTTTATTTCAACTTACGTGCTCTAAGATACAGTACACGTGTCAGTACTATTAGCATAATACATATGAATAATATAATCAGCATGGTTACAACTCCATAGAATACAAACGGGGAAAGCATCTCATAAAGCAGTGGATATATGTCTAACTAACATTACCACCCTCCCCGTGCTGGAAGCCAGTTTATTATAAAAATAGAAGACCTCTGGGCTTTGACTAGCGAACCCCCATACCTCAGTCTCTAGATGCAAAACTACATCAGCAGACAATCACAGCTCTTCTCCCTGGAAAGGTTGTCTCCAAGTGTGTCTAGCGCGGGCCAACCGCAATATTAAAAGCGCACTAATTTTTCCATGGCAGCTGTACCTAGTGTTATGTCTAGGTGTGAGGGACTGGCCAAAGCAGCAAGACAAGGAAACGTTGTTATTCGACCTTGTACATGTTGTGCAGTCTGAGCCCAAAGTGAACAGGAGAAAAGGTGAAAGATAGAAAATGCAGACAGTGCAAAAGAACTTGGCAAGAGCAGAGGTCGATAGAACAACGGCTCAGAGTAACGTGTGCAAAGAAAAGCATTATGGCAGCCAGGCCCAAGACAACTTTAGCAAGGCAGGCCAGGGCCAGGATGCCACAAACCACAAGACAATAGTAAAGGTGGGCCTGTGGGCTCCTAAGGCAGAGAACGGGCAAATGGCAACCTGAAAAACAGGGTTGGGCGCCATCAGTCATGAAACCAAATTTATACTGTTAATTAGTAATTGTGTATGCAAAGCACGGCACAATCAGTTAGACTTACTTCTCAAAAGATTTGCCTCCACTCAATTTCTTGTAGTATTTCTTTAGAGCGAAAGGGCCGAGATAAATCCAAAGGTTCCAAATTACTGTAAATATAAACAAAAAGGGGGGACCAATGGTATACCACCACTCTAAACATATGGTATAGGAATTGTCACTGTTAAAAAAGCAAAACTGATAAAATTGTGACTGGTTACCTTATGCGATAATAACGCAGTAGTGGAAGTTCAATTGGCCTCGAAAGTGCTTGGCTTCTAAAAAAACAGGAGGACAATATTAAATTGTTAATATGTCCATGGTCTTCCATGGTCTTGTAAAGAACCGGGAGAAAAAATCCCTCTCCATACCTTAGCATAGAGTGCATCCGTTCACCGCATCGTAAACGGAGCACTGGAAGGGTGATTCCTTAAATACTTGATCGTCATGGTGCGCAGGTGCAGACCGCGTCATGGCAGTCGCTAGATGCTGTCAGATTGTGACTGCAGGGATGACAAAGCAAGTGAATAACTCAATGGAGGAAAGACTATTCCGAATAATGCACGTTAGGAGAAGGAATAGAACTTGAAACATTGTTAGTGCAAAAACCCCTGTCAGAGCGAGGTGACAATACTATTTCATGAATGTTCAAACGCACAGAAAATAATATTTAGAAATTACGCACTACACGTTTCATGGTTTAACAAGGGCAAATAAAATATATTTACAAAGGATGTCACATGCACAGGACAATATAGGTTACTGGGTACAGCTGATAATGACCCATCAGATATCACCTTTAGATTATAATGCACTATACAGAGGCCATCGGTTTTGTAGTGAATGAATTACATAGTTCCTAAGTTAATGGGATACCCACTGGATGAACCGAGAAGGGTATCTGGCTTGCGCTCCCTCTTTAGCCACACAACAAATACATGATGGTTAAAAATACATATTGTATATAGTGATACGGACCATAAGGGCATGTTAGAACTCCTATAGGAAGAAGGAGTGTTCATTAATGTAAAAATGTAAAAATGTAAAAAAAAGGGGGCTAGAAACATCATAAAAGTACAGGGAGAGGACATGGTTATTCTGAAATTAGGCAAGATAGCTGCACATTGTTCGCATCTAGTTCGTTCAGACCATTCTGGATAGTATCCAACAAGTACATCCACTTACACTCCCGAGTATTCAAGATGGACTGAATGTTGCCTCCTCTGACCCCAAGCGTGTCCCTCTCTAAAACCAACCACTTCAAACTCTCAGCTGTATGTTGTGCATTTTGATAATGTTTAACAAGGGGTGCACCTTGGACACCGCAGTGGACCCTGCTGCAGTGTTGAAGTATACTAGTTTTTACTTTTTGTTGAGTCTGGCCCACATACACTTTCTCACAAGGGCAGATAATCACATAAATCACATCTGATGAGTTGCAATTGGTGAAAGATTTTAAGTCAATGGTATGTTGTTTATGGATGAATTGTTTAGTTCGAATAGCCATTTTACAAGCCTTGCACCGGCCAAATTTATAGTGGCCAAGGGTTGTGGGGAGGCCCCACATCGATTGGATGGATGACTCAATTGGCGGATCCAGAAGCTACCCAGACTCAACAAAAAGTAAAAACCTGTATACTTCAACACTGCAGCAGGGTCCGTTGCGGTGTCCAAGGTGCACCCCTTGTTGAACATTATCAAAACGCACAACATACTGCTGAGAGTTTGAAGTGGTTGGTTTTAGAGAGGGTCACGCTTGGGGTCAGAGGAGGCTACATCCAGTCCATCTTGAATACTCGGGAGTGTAAGTGGATGTACTTGTTGGATACTATCCAGAATGGTCTGAACGAACTAGATGCGAGCAATGCGCAACTATCTTGCCTAATTTCAGAATAACCATGTCCTCTCCCTGTACATTTATGGTGTCTCTAGCCCCAATTTTTAAATTTTTACATTAATGAACACTCCTTCTTCCTATAGGAGTTCTAACATGCCCTTATGATCCGTATCGCTATATACAATATATATTTTTAACCATCATGTATGTGTTTTGTGGCTAAAGAGGGAGCGCGAGCCAGATACCCTTCTCGGTTCATCCAGTGGGTATCCCATTAACTTAGGAACTATGGAATTCATTCACTACAAAACCGATGGCCTCTGTATAGTGCATTATAATCTAAATGTGATATCTGATGGGCCATTATCAGCTGAGCCCAGTAACCTATATTTTCCTGTGCATGTGACATCCTTTGTAAATATGTTGTATTTGCCCTTGTTAAACCATGAAACGCGTAGTGCGTAATTACTAAATATTAGTTTCTGTGCGTTTGAACATTCATGAAATAGTATTGTCACCTCGCTCTGACAGGGGTTTTTGCACTAACAATGTTTCAAGTTCTCTTTCTTCTCCTAACATGCATTATTCGGAATAGTCTTTCCTCCATTGAGTTATTCACTTGCTTCGTCATCCCTGCAGTCACAATCTGACAGCATCTAGCGACTGCCATGACGCGGTCTGCACGTGCGCGCCATGACGATCAAGTATTTAAGGAATCACCCTTCCAGTGCTCCGTTTACGATGCGGTGAACGGATGCACTCTATGCTAAGGTATTGAGAGGGATTTTTTCTCCCGTGTCTTTACAAGACCGTGGAAGACCATGGACATATTAACAATTTAATATTGTCCTCCTGTTTTTTTAGAAGCCAAGCACTTTCGAGGCCAATCGAACTTCGACTACTGCGTTATTATCGCATAAGGTAACCAGTCACAATTTTATCAGTTTTGCTTTATTAACAGTGACAATTCCTATACCATATGTTTAGAGTGGTGGTATACCATTGGTCCCCCCTTTTTGTTTATATTTACAGTAATTTGGAACCTTTGGATTTATCTCGGCCCTTTCGCTCTAAAGAAATATTATAAGAAATTGAGTGGAGACAAATCTTTTGAGAAATAAGTCTAACTGATTGTGCTGTGCTTTGCATACACGATTACTAATTAGCAGTATAATGTTGGTATTATGACAGATGGCGCCCAACCCTGTTTTTCAGGTTGCCATTTGCCCGTTCTCTGCCTTAGGAGCCCACAGGCTCACCTTTACTATTTCGACCACCCAGTCGATGGTGGTTCACTGTAATTCAGTTGTTTGCTGTTACACTCAGTGTTAAAATGGAAATCGCAATAGATTCTAAGGCTTTTCCTTTATTAATTCTCAGGTGCCCCATACACAGTCCTGAGGAAGACCCCTTTGTAAGGATTAAAGTCACCTACGTATTGTTGGGGTCAAAACGTCGACATTGTAATGTTTCCATGCCAGTGTGGTCAACAGTGTTTTTTCACTCTGCCTACTTAGTACACACAATGGCAGATAATTTATTGATACTCAACTGTCATGCTGGACAAGCCTTTCTTTTGTAATTTTTATTGTTGATGTATGAATTGTCACTACCTTTCCTCTCCCATTTAACCCTCACTTTACGCACACAATCCCCTTTCCCTCCTTTCGATTTGGGGCACTTTTGTTGTACATTATTTCCAGATGTCTGCTGGATTTTGAACATTCAATGATGTTCAATATATATGAATAAATAATATTGAGCAGAAGTTTACAGTGCAAGTAATTTAATGCATGTTGGTGCATAAATATTTGTGTTCTTTGAAATTGTTCTACTGGGACCACTTTCTCCTTTCATACAGTAACTCAGAGAAGGCACCGGGAAAGGGCACCTAACGATGCTGCCCACTGCCACTCTGTTAATGATGTCCCACTGTATCCCTGTTCCTCGTGACACAGTTTGTCCATGTTTGATGGGGTACATCTTGTTGAACTGCTGCCCCTCTCGGCTGATGGAGCAACCATCCCCCCCTCTCTCCTTCTCTCTTACTCTCTATCTCTCTTTTGCTGCCCTTTCTTTCTGTTGCCATTGCTGCAGATACATCTGTGGGAGTGACTGAAGAATGAGGAAAAGAAACTCCAAGTGGGTGGGCTACTAGAAGCAGCCTGGTGCACGCAAATACCAGGTACCGGAGAGGGAGTGTACTTGCTGCCCACAGTCCTCAATATTCTTATGAGACTATCAACTTGCATCACACCTAGGGCCATTCCCTTTGTACCGACAGGGATTCCTTTTTTTTTTTTTTTTTTAATGATCTTTATTGTTTCATTTTACATATAACTTACTTTCCCTTCCCCACCCCTCCTCCCCACTCAGACATTACTTTACATTATATTACATAAATCAGAAATATTAACATATCACACATTAGATTCATCTAGCGCAGCTAATTTCATCAAGGCAATTAATTATATATATAACCAGATCATTTCTTGGTATATTTTGTTATTTGTACAATCAAAATCGTCGGGAATCTAACCTGCACTCTCTTGGCTTTGCATCCATTGCAACAGGGGATCCCAAATTTCCAGCCCCTTTTTCCGCTTATTTCGTCCCTTCCTTCTATATATAGCTACCTCTAAGCTGCATGATGCCAACAATCGCGCGCGCCATTGTTGGAATACGGGCGGCTTTGGATCTAACCAAGCGGAAGCTATACATATTCTAAACACCGCCATTGACATAAATATCAGTCCTTGTATGTTATTTGATCGAATATCTCCATCTATACCCAACATTATTTCTGCCGTTGTAATTTCTATTCTTACATTAAAAATTTCAGATAAAAAATCAGATATGTCCCTTATCAACTCTTGTAGTACGTCACATGTTGCAAATATATGTATAATGTCAGCTTCAGTATAAGGCACATCGTGGACATTCTGTTCCCTTACCAAATCCCCACTTAGCTATCTTACTTGGTGTATAATACAGTTGGAAAACGTCTTATAATATTGAGCTTGTAATCTAGCAGACATTAATATAGACAGAGATAATTCATACGATCTAAAACATGTTGCCGCCGTTATCCCCAATTTATCCTGCCATTTTAATGAAAATATATTCATATTATCTGGGAGTACGGCGATCATGCTATCATAAATTTCTCCGATCTTTCCTGATTTATTCTTATTTATAATTTCAATGGTTTGAATTTTCTGGAATTTAGATTTACCCCCCCTTTCTTAGTTAAAAATCCCTAATTTGAAGAAATTTAAAAAGTCCCTATGGTCTAGCATATAATCACTTCTTAATTCTTCGAATGATTTTAACCCAGCAGAAGAGTAAAAACATCCTAATTGAGTGATCCCTTCATATAACCATCTATTCATACATATATCATTGAATATCTCCGGGAGATTATTGTTTTTAGATAATACTGTATAACAAGAAAACCTTCCAATTCCCAAGAGTTTACGCATATTATTCCAGGCTTTATGTATACCCACCAGGGTTTTGAAGCGTGCTTTTTAAAATAGCAGTCATATGCATGTCGCCATAGCTACCCACTAGCTTCATTACCCAAAATAAGTTCTTGTGGTGTTGGTATATCCCAGCTTGACTTATTGCCTCTACTTATAGTCAATAAGATGTTACAGTACTTCAGAATCGTGGCCCACCAATACAGTTTAAAATTGGGGAGGGCTAGGCCACCTCTATCTTTCGGGAGGGAGATGTATCTAAGTGCCCTACGAGGTCTTTTATATCCCCATATAAACCGAGAAAACATATTATCTATAACTTTAAACAATTGTGGTGTAAACTCCAAACATATTGCCCTAAAAAATACAGAAATTTCGGAAAAAAAGCATTTTGATTACATTACACCTACCCCGATAGATAGGTGTAAGTTATTTATTCTGTTAAGATCTTTTTCAGTTTGTTGTATTAGTGGGTCCAAATTATCCTTCACCAAACTATCCAGGTTAGCCGTTATGTTGACACCCAGATATATAGCTTTCTCCACTACACGATCATCCCTCATCGTAAGTTTATTATTAAGAACTATCTGGGTTTTATCCTGATTCAACTTATACCCGGATACTTTTCCAAAGATTTTAGCCTCATCTTCTATTATTTTTATTGCAGCGCCTGGATCACTCGTGACCAGCGCAATGTCATCCGCATAGGCCAATGTTTTTGTCTCCCAGGTTTGCGCCCTTATTGGTGGAATTAGCGGATTATTTTCAAGCCTACGGATAAAGGGGTCAATAAATATCGCGAATAATAGGGGGAGCATGGGCATCCCTGTCTTGTCCCTCTAGTTATATCTATCGTCTCTGATACTGCCCCATTCACCATCACTACCGCTTCTGGTGCCGTATATAACATTCGAATTGCTCTAATAAAGGGCTCCCTATACCGCTTCTTAACATCGCTGTCCACAGGTATTTCCAGGAGACCCTATCGAAGGCTTTCTCAGCATCCAATAAAATGAGTGCCATAGGGTCTCCTGTCACCTCAGTACTGTCAAAAGTGTGATCACTCTTTGTACGTGGTCAGTAGTAGATCTCCCCGGGATAAAACCATGCTGGCGACTTGATACAATTTTATGAATAATTGGCGCCAACCGGCTGGCTAGAAGTTTCGCATATATTTTTGAATCATTATTTATTAAGGTGATGGGTCGATACGAACCAAGTTCTGTAGCGTCTTTTTTTTTTTTAGAAAACTATAATTTTAGCTCGAGCCCATGATCCTGGAGGACGCCCACCCTGGAAAATATGTACAAATAGGTCACTTAAGATCTTCTTTAGTGGTTTATAAAAATTAGCATAAAACTCTGAAGGTATCCCATCCAGCCCAGCTGCCTTCCCCTTAGCTAGACTGTTTATTGACAGTAAAATTTCTTCCCACTGTGGTATTTTATCCAAACTGTCTTGATCCTCTTGTGATAATCTTAATGTTGAAATCTGATCTAAATATTCCTCAATCTTATCCTGCCGTATACTGGTCTCTTCATACAGCTCTTGGTAATATCTTTGAAAAGCAGCTCTTATCTCCTTAGGATCATTCTTACGACCGTATTTTGGATCCTTAATCTCCCTTATTATGTTGACTGTGTTTTGTTGCCTAGTTCAAACTGCCAATTGGTGACCAACTTGCTCGCTCAGCTCGTATGAATTCTCTCTATTCATTGTTGCCTTGCACATCGCTTTTTCTGTAAAGATATCAATAATAGTGTTTTTAGCAATTGCCACCAATCTTAATTCCTTTCAATTTCCCGACCTTCTTGTACCGCCTTTATCAGTCCCTCCTCAGCTAGGGCCATATTTCTTTGCAATATCCCCAGTTTCTGTTTAGCTTCTTTATTGAGGTTTAATGAGAATCGTAATGTCTCCCCTCTTATTCCTGCTTTTAGGGCGTCCCAAACTATCTCAATTGAGGTACTACCCAGGTTAACCTCTAAAAATTCCGGTATCCATTTGCTCATGTGTTGACAATATTCTTTGTTTAGAAGCAAAGTTCTCTCAAAGGTCCAAATATTCGAGTCGTTGTTTATTCCACCACTGTCTATACTCATAATTAGGGGGTTGTGGTCCGATAAGACCCTTGGTAATTTATCTATTGAGCAACTAGAAATTATAGCACTAGACGTAAATATGTAATCTAGTCTAGCAAATTTTACGTGAGGGTTAGAAAAAAACATAAATCCTGGATCATTTGGATGTTTTATCTGCCAGCAGTCGCTCAAGCCATGTGTTAAACATAAATCTTTGAGGGCCAGAAATACCTTTGGCTTCCTCCCCTTATATGTAAACCCAGAATCTAATGACCAATCACAGGGGAGGTTCAGGTTATAATCGCCACACACAATCAGTGGGAGTGGCCAATGGACCAATTCATTAGTGATAAATTCTAATACAGACGGGTCATCAGTGATATTTCCATATATTGTGCATATAGTTAATTTTCTATCATTATTGTATTGACATTCCGTGATTGCCCATCGCCCATATTTGTCAGCCGCTGATCTAGTAAATTGTATCCCACTCCCCTTTGCCAAAATGGCAACCCCCCTTGTCCTCGTGCCCTGTGTTGTTGCTATAACCAGTCGATACCCTAGGGTTTTGAGAAGATGCCGTTGTGATCCCTCAATATGTGTCTCTTGAAGACAAATGATATTTGCCCCTATTGCTTGTAGACCCACTACCACCCTTTGTCTTTTTTTCAGGTCATTAAGACCGCAGATATTGATAGAAAGAATTTTTAGCTTAGCCATTGAATATTATGTATACTTTTTTTTTTTTTTTTTTTTTTTTTGCGCCCTGATTCACCTATCCTGATTACATACTTTATATCTGTTGAATGTCTGAGCTCTCTCTTCCCCACCCCCTTCCACTCCCCCACCCCTCTCCCCCACCCGTCTTATGGCAATCAGGCTCAATCCTGAGCCTGTGTGATAGGGTCTGGATCGTCCTCACCCACACTCACTCCCATCCCCCGCTACCTTCCCCTGTGCTCAAAATCACGAACAAAAGGAACTCATCTTTGTGTATGCAAAAACAGAAAGCCAATTTTACCACACCCCCATTTCCCCCCAGCTTCCGGGTATCAGCCATGTTACCATCATCCGCCCCCTAAGGAAAAATTCTCTCTCTTTACTATACATATGCTTTCCAGCTCCTAGCTTCTTTATAATCTTAGTATAGATTAGTTGTTTAGTTTATTTAGTTTCGGCAGTCCTATTTCCCCCTGTTGTAATCTCCTCTAGTAATTTCTGGGCTTGTATTTCAGATGAAAAATAATAGTTCTGCCCTTGAGAAATAACTTTTAATTTAGCCGGATTCTGTAAAAAGGCTGACGCTCCGGCTTTTTGAAATGGGGTTATGAGCTGCCTAAGTCTCCATCTTCGTTCCACAGTGGCGTGTGCAAAGTCTGGTTTGGCAAAATAAGAGAAGCTCTCCCATGTCCTCTTCATATTTGGTCTAGCCAGGTCATACACGGCCTGTCGGAGCAGAAAGTTCCCAAAGTATATTAAAATCACACGAGGATATGCTTGTGTATTTGTAGGGCGCTTAGGGATTGACCAAGGAAATCTATGCACCCGTTGAATTTCCTTATCCCAGTCCCAATGCGCTAATTCTGGTAAGGAATTTTTCAATAGGGTTATTGTAAACTTCCTAATATCATTGCCTTCGCTATTTTCTGGTATTCCCAGTAGCCTCAGGTTATTGCGGCGCTGGCAATTTTCTGCCTCCTCCAGTTTCCACATTACATCCTTTAGCATGTTATCTTGCGAGGATGCTTGTTCCTTCAGTGTATCCACGGAATTTTCTAAATCCTCTGTGCGTTTTTCCACCATGCTAAGTCTCTCTGCGATCTCCGTACAAGTTTTCCCAACTTTGCGCATAGTGCCTTGTAGCTTCTTTGAGGCTAGCCGCGCTTGACGGTTTTCAGTTTTAACCTCATCCTGGAAGGACCTCAAGGATTGGAAGATCATTGATAGGGAGGGCTCTGTGGTTTCGTCATAGTTTTCCTGCACCATCTGGCCAGTTTGCTGTTCTCTAGCGAGTTTCCCTACCCCTTTCGGACTGTTAGAAGGTAGCAGTTGCGTTGCTGAATAGTCCCATCCAAGCTCTCCTTCTCCTTCTCCTAGCATTTTCTTGTGATTGTTCCTTTTGCCCTCCGACACCCGTTTAGTTCTCTTGGGTATCCTTTTCTCACCTTGCTGGCTGTGATAACTCGTGGATGAGTCCGCGCATTCCACATCTTCACTACTACTAGAGAATCCAATATCTGAATCCGCTGATTCTTCATTGAGGGAGTAGAAATTTTCAATGGAATCCGGGAAAGATATCCCGCCTCTAGGCTCCTTTTCTGGATGGTCCCTTCATCACGGATTTGTTGTTGTAGTTGTTTTAGTTGTTCGGGCATGTTTCCCCACTCTGTGGTTTTACTGGTCTCTCCGCTTGCTTTAGGGGTTCTATCCTTATCCAGAGTTTCTCCTTTGGCATTATCCTCCCTTTGGGGGCCCCTGTGGGGTTCCTCAGGTGAGCCAAGTACTGTTTCCTCATTGCACGACCCCCAGGAGGGCCTTCCCTCCTCTACTGGTCCCTGTGTCATGTCTAATAGGGTGTTCTGGGGATATTCTGTGTTTATTAATTCCTGACTGCCCGCATCAGCCGCTTTATTCTGTGCCCCCACCTCTTTCTCTTTCTCATTGTCTATAGGTGAGAACATACTGGTTATTGCGATCTGTTTCTTTCCCCCGGGGCCACCCAGAGGCGTACCTTTCAAAGCAGTAACTATAAGAGGAGCCTCCACTTTGTCTTTACTTTTCTCCGGTTTATCCCCCTACCGGACCGTATTTCTGGCTTCTTTGTATCCATCTTCAGATCATTCTCTTTTCGAGCAACAGACTGCGCGTTCAAGCGCGTCTTGCCGCGACCTCCTCGCGCTGCCATGATCTCCGTACGATAATCCCCGCGGCTTCCCTGGCGTCCTTGTTGCTGAGCAACCCCAGCCGGCAGCCGTCACAGACTCTCCCTCCGGAAACAGTCAGGAGAAGCCGAGCGAGAGATTCCCAGCGCGTACAGCAGGCTGTCACACATCGATGTTCCCCCCGTCTCTGTGCTCCATCGAGCTTTTGGATCCACCGGGTCCCACGAATATATTCTGCAACTCGCATTCCCTTCTTTTTTAACACTGCCTCGTACTTGCTCAGCCTTGCGGATTACTTCAAGTCATCCCATCATTCGTCCTGCTCGGTATTGAGCACAGCAAGGAGCGGAGTGAAGCGGAGGTGAGTGACTGCAATCTCACTCAGACGCCATCTTGCCCCGGCTCGTCGATTCCCTTTTCAAATATCGAGACATTTTTCTCTTCTAATAATCGTACCGACAGGGATTCCATCGTCAGATGTCCATCATTTCGACTATAATTCCACCCCTCAAATTAAATTCAAATTTTTACACAAGTAATAGATCATATTCCACCATTTGTAGTTCATATTTCAAAAGACAACAAAACCGGTAGTTCACCTACAAGATTTTCCTTTTGACGAACACGGACGCAACAACACTTTGCATCCTGACGGATTACTGAAAGTGCCTATGAAATAATTTAGAGGACACTTGTGACCGGAACTGGGTTGATTGTTCACTGCTTGTACCTGATAATAGAGGATAGACTAACACTCTAAACCTCACAAGATATATAAGATTAAAGCACATACTTATCCTTAAAAAAGGAAAATCTTGTAAGTGAAGGAATACAGTCAAGATTTGCAGACAATGTGTTTTTTGCCCTGAAGAAGTCCGAGAGGACGAAACGCGTTGGCTACGGTTCTTGTTTCATGCTGAATAAAAGAAGTTATCAATAAAGAACTTGGCTATGGTTCTTGTTTCATGCTGAATAAAAGAAGTTATCAATAAAGAACTTAAAGGAACAACTCTGCTGAACTACCGATTTTGTTGTCTTTTGAAATATGAACTACAAATGTTGGAATATGATCTATTACTTGTGTAAAAATTTGAATTTAATTTAAGTGTGCTGGACCTTTATGTGGTTTATGATATTGTGAGATACTTTGTATCTTAGGAGATTTAGGGGCATTGGATCTCTGGTCCTTAGCACCTTGTGCGCCCATACAGGAATTGTCTCACTAAGGATAGGTGCAATCTCTCTTTGCCTCAATCCCCGTTTCTATTGTTCCATAAGTTATAATTCCACCCCTGCAGCCACTGCCATTATGCTTTACATGCACAGCACATTGGTGAGGAAAGCATTGGCTATCAACATGCCACTGAGAAACATGGTGGTAGGTGCTAGACCTGAACGTGGGCTGGGCTGTCAAAAATACTCATGTCAGCTGCAGAGACAGATGAGAAATAGGTAAAGGACACCAAATTAAAATAAAGCATGAATTCAAAACCATGAACCTACATTCATAAAGATATTATCCACCACTGTGCCCAAATATGGGGGCATTCTTACAAAAAAAGTAATTCATATCACCTATGTGCTACGTATGACAGCAAAGTCAACTAGAACATCCAAAACTCCCCAGGTCAAATGCAACTGCAAAATGTCGTGCAACAGACTCAAATAAAACATTAACAATAACTAAACTATTGCCCTCATGGACAAAGACTCCCACCACGGATGTGGCTGTACATTTTTCTCTTTTCTTTTGCTATGGTATGGGCACATGTAGACTAATAAGCTCTTGGCAGCCAGTGTTAAAACTCCTTCTGATCCTAAGTTAAGTCTCTAATGTTCTGGAAGAACAAATGGCCATTTTGCGAGGGCTAGTCGGGTTCTGGTCCCACCATCACGGACTTGAGAGCGCAACCAGGATAAACGATGTGGTGGGCGAGGCTACACGTTTTTTAACCTCAGCTGATGACTTGTAGTACACCTTTTATTCTGTCCTTACCTATCAAATATAGAAAAGCAAGAAAGAGCTCCAAAAAGATATCAGGCAGGTTTAATTATTTCTTCAAAGACAGGCATACACATTAAAAGGGCTTCTCAGTACATCAGCAGACTTTGAGCCTAATTAGTCCGCCCAACACTGTCTCGGTCATGGGACCGACCGACCGACCTCCGATCGGCGATACTGATCTCCTAATTAGGATGCGACAGAACACTGTTCGGTCGCATTCCTACATTTCCTTATGGGAGCATGCATTACGGCAGTAAACTGGCCGTAATTCGTGCTCCCAATGGGAAATGAGAGGTGCTGTTCATCCCTGCACCCAATGGCAGGCACCTTAAGGTGCCTGGCATGGGGTACAGGGATCAACAGGGGGGCACCATAGGTGCCACCTCGGCCCTCAACCGGAGGCCGCACACACAAGGGGGCCTTGCGGGGGCCCCCAAACAAGCTTTCCAACATGGTTTCCAGGTCAGGCAGGCCGGCATGGAAACCATGCGGGAAACCATGTATCATAATCCCTTTGGTGACTCCTTGAGCCCGTCAGAATCCAGCCAGAATGACCGGCCGGTTTCAATTCCGACCGGCTGATACATAATCAGCCAGTCGGAATGGAAACCGATGATGGGGGTCAAAAACCTCCATCGTAATCGGTCCCTTTGTGTTTTAAAATAATGCCCCAGAATTTTACTGGTATGATGCTGTTACAATAAGCACAAGATAATGGAAATATAAACCTTTCCCTTCTATAGTCGTTGGCAATTTATATTTCATGGAATCCAAAATCTAAACAAAATTCAAATCCATTTGTTTGAATGTCTTTGCATCAGCGAAACATGTCAACATTCCTAGTGAAATGTGAAATTTTGCTATTTCTATTGTTTTTTTTTCGTTTGCCAGTTCACCGATCACACTCTAATCTACTTAAAAACCAGTATAATCCATAAACAATTGGATAATTTAGCAAGGCAAAACAGAATCACTTCATTGTGCATCATGTCTCCACAGTGCAGAATTTACGTATTTCGCCTTTCAGTGTAATGTCTACCAGCAATGTTTACGGCCACTTCAACTTGGCATTTAAAACCTCTTGCCAAGCCTCAAACTCCCCTTTTATTATATATAAATCACCCATAAGGTAGGCCCTAAGGGACCCTAAGAGCAGGGTGTGGTGCAACTAAAAGGCATGACATGTACCTTTAAGTTTTAGATGTCCTGGCAGTGACAAACAGCTAAATGCGTTTTTCGTTGCTGGGAGGGAACTCCTTCCAAAGGCCAGCTTTGGGAATTTCGTTATATACATTTAAGTGGTAATTCCTGATCAGGAAGGAGTAACTTTGTCATGTTTGGTATGGTTGGAATATTAATGATATATCCTCTATACTGGTAAAGCTCGTTTTAACACTACTATTTTAGAAATGCCACTTTTAGAAACTGAACATTTCTCTGCTCTTTACTTAGCTCTGTGTGCCTGCAGCCTGTCTCCAATCCACATCTGGCCTGGTTGACAGCTACACTTGTGCATACTCTCTAGACAGCCACAAACACAGGAAGGGCAGGGTGTGACAGGGGACACATCTGCATTCATCTACATGCTGATAGCCTTCCTGGGCTGAGATGCGGAGAGGTGGTTCACACTTACATCTGAATAGGCTGTGCCCTACTCTCACACAAAGGGCTGATTTACCCCCTACTAGTAGTGTGGAGCCAGGGCTGGGCTAAAAGAGATCCTTGTGCACTTCTGAAGGCTTCTTTGAAGTCACCCTTACATCAAAGGCATTTTGAGGTATAAGTATAAGGCTTATGGCCCTACCAAATCAGTACAACATTGGACCTGGAAGAAACTACGCCGGAGTAAAGGCTGGTGTGCTGAAGGACTGCCATCTTGCTGTGTTGACTGTTTCAAGGAACTGCTGCCCTGCCTTTTTGAGCTGCCTTGCTGCTTGCTGACCTCTGCCCTGCTACAAGAACTATAATCTCTCCAGAGTGACTCCAAAGACTTGGTTGCTTGCCCCTTGTTCTCATTGAGATCTCAGGGATATCAATGACCTCACCAGTTGCCTTTCATCTATTTCTCTCATGCATATGCCTTCATGACAGGAGTCAATATCCTCACAAGGTAAAACTACAGCCCCTAATCGAGTGTGTGTAGAGCCCTCCATCGCTTCTGCCCCAGAGAGTGCGTGAACCTCACAGCGGTTCTCCTACATTAGCGTGTTGCTTGAACATGAAATACTCTGAAAAAACAAGAGACACGTGGGATTTGACAAAACAGGAACAGTTTGTTTAATTAACCAGTGCAGCCACGAGAACAGTTACAGGCATAGGGTCTGAGGACTGTCTCAATTTACAATCGGTCTAACATATACTTTTATACAGTTCATTGGGTGTAATAAAATTGTTCTGCCACTCCTTTTTGGGAAAGGAATGCGGACCGCTGTCTTTGGGGCCATAAATTAATCCTTGGATGAAGAATCCAGGTGGGCCTTTACCTTGCGTGGACACAATGCAGCCAGTAGATAATGTGTCCAGATGTCGAGCATGGGGAGCGCGTGATCACTGTGTGTACTGTGTGTGCTGTATCCTGTTTGGCTGAGTACTCCTAACTTTATGTGGCATCTGGCCTCATGGGGTTTTGGGAATGCACGCACCCCTCTAGCCATGTTTGCTTTATTGGGGTCAATCTCCCTGGACTACTGTGGTGTCACTTAGCCTATCTGTGGGTTTGAACTGGGATTTCCTGTTTGAGTTGTTGTCTGCTGGCTATGTGCTACCCCACCTGTGACCTGTCCATCCGTGACCTCGGGCCTGGGTCTCAGGGCCTGCTTAGCTATGTATTTCTGAGGCGGGGTTGATGCGGATTTCACAATGGGTGAATTAATCAATAAAGATGCAAATATAGCGTAAATGTATCCTTATTCAGTTTGATATCGACTGTTTCAATATTAGCATTGCCCCCTCTAGTTGAATTTCTTTTATTTTATTTTTTTATTGAAAAGCTTGCAGTTACAATCCAAATGCTCCAATAAGGAGCCATCAGTGACTTCGTACCATGGAATAGCACAAGCATTTTTGAGGTATAGCGTCATCATATAAAAAGAAAAAGGATGCAACCATAACAGCAGCTCAGAGAGCCAACAACCCCTCACCCCCAAACCCCGCCCCCGACACTTAAGGAAAAGCAGCATCAACGAAACAAGGCACTTGAACGTCATTGACAGGCAGGTATAATAACACATCACGTGTATCAAACAACAATAGTCCCCATCGGGGCACAGATCCTCAACATAGTAAAAGAAAACAAAATGCTAGGAGCAGGACACGTCACAAATCGGGATGACTCAGAAGATACATCGCCCAAAAATCTTTGGGACGAGAGGACTCAGGCAGATCCTCTGCATAGGTCTCCAGTTGTTCCCTGCAATAGGTTAGATCCCAAACCCATTTTCGAACTGTAGGGAGGCTCTTTCCACCCCAGCATTGTGCCACAGCCCGCTTGGCCATTAATGTCGCCACTGCAATCAATTGCCTGTTACACGGCTTCAGGGACTTCACATCGCCAAACAGGCACACCTCTGGCACACACCGCACTCATTCCATCACCACATCTGTCAACACAGTCACTACTTTAACCCAGAAGGCAGCCACCCCCGCACACTGCCATGATAAATGCAGAAAATCGGCGTCAGCCTGCCCGCATCTCACACAACAGGCAGAGTCGCGCAGACCATATTTCTTCAATTGTAGTGGTGTATAATACAGCTGATGTAAAAACTTGAAATGGATGATGCGTAAATTACAATTGGCGGTTAGGCGCCCCGTCAGTGTACAGCAGAACTGCCAGTGTTCAAGTGGTAAGGAATATGAGGAGTGTTCTTCTGGGTCATTCTCACGTTGGGATGTATTTTATAGTCTAGTAATCAAACCCTTACGGTCTTCCCCAGAAAGCACCGCCTGCAATGCGCGCAACGGCTGTGGTTCTGTCGGATAATTAGGGTAGATTGCCCTAACCGCCTGTCGCACTCTGACATACGTGAAGCACAGCATTGGGGTGGGAACCCGACCCGCCTGAATATCTTGTAGTGAGCGGAACTGGCCATGTTTGTATAGGTCGTCCATCTGCACAGCCCCAACCGCTTGCAGTGCGCGCAGAGCAGAACGCTCCTGCACCGCAGAGATATCTGGATGAGCCGCAACAGGCAGCTTTGGGGCATAAAGGTAATGCAGCTGTGCTCTGCGGGCAAGGGCCCGCCAGGCCCAGGCGGTACATAGCACTGGATTGATCTCTGCCCGAGGGCCTCCGTCACCGCCCGAAAGGGTAGCCGCGACAAGCGGGAGTGGGAGAATAGCATCCGCCTCTATCGCTGTGTGGGGTAAGAACCGTTGCGGATAGAACCAATAGTGCGTGAATTGCGCTTGGGCACATAAATAATAGAGGCGCATATCTGGTGCCTCGAAGCCGCCGCGGTCAAACGGCAGAACAAGAGTGTTCCAGCTACATCTAGGCTTTTTCCCACCCCAGACTAACGACAGCAGGGCAGTCTGCAACGTTTTGAAAAGGGTAGGATTCAAGCTTATAGGAATGTTTACAAATAAGTACAATAATTTAGGCAAAATGGTCATTTTGATCACAGCAATGCGGTCTGCGAGTGAAAGAGGTAGTCAAGCCCAGCGCGCAGCTCTATCTGCAATGTGAGAGATGGTGCGGCCATAATTCATAGATATTACCTGCTCAGGGTCCCTATGTAGCCAGATACCCAGGTATTTCACCGGGTCCTGGGTCCAGGAGAGCGGGAAGTCTAATGCGATCTCCAGAGTGCCAGCCGTCAGAGGGAAAACAGTCGATTTAGCCCAATTGATCCCTAAACCGGAGAAGCGCTCGAATTTCACATATTCTCAAAGCAGTTCTGAGAGATAGATTGCGTGTTCACGGACGTATAAGAGCATGTCATCAGCATATAGCGATACTATAAGTGGGCGCTGTCGGAACCTCAATGCCGCCGATGCATGCAACTGGCGGAGCTTGCAAGCGAGGGGCTCTAAAGCCAGAGCAAAGAGCAGCGGCGACAGGGGGCAGCCCTGCCACGTGCCCCTACCAATGGAAAAAGCAGACGACACCCAGCCATTAACACAAACCCTGGCAGCCGGTTCGGTGTACAGGACTCTGATCCACTGAAGGAAAAAAGGTGGAAATCCCATTCTCAGGAGGACTGTGACCATGAAACCCCATTCGAGGGAATCAAACGCTTTGGCTGCGTCGAGTAGGACAGCAACAGCCTGAAAGTCGGAGTCAAAATAGTGTAGTGTGGCAAATAAGGTACGTAAATTGTGCGTGGTGGACCTGGCAGGCACAAACCCCGCCTGGTCCGGAAGCACCAACAGGGGGATCAAGGGCTGTAAACGCATAGCAATCATCTTGGCCAGAATCTTAGCGTCAATATTAATAATGGAGAGATGCCTGTAGGAGTCGCAGCGATTAGATGCCTTGTCAGGCTTCAGTAGCATCACCAAGAGGGCTTCCCTTAAGGAGGCCGGGAGGCGACCTGTGTCATAAGCCTCCGCAGAGACCGCCAGCAGTCTGGGGGCTAGTGCTTCTGCATAGGATTTATAAAATTCACTAGGAAGCCCGTCCAAGCCCGCAGCCTTGCATGTGGGAAGGGACATGATAGCTAATTTGACATCCTCCTCGTCGAAAGGCTGCATACGATATTCCCTGTGACCCGAAGACAGCCACCCAAGAGCAATATCGTCTAGATATTCATGGATCTCTTCCTGCGGAGCGTCTGCTCTGCTTGCATATAACTTGGCATAAAAGTCCAGTATGATCTCACTAATGTCCGCTGTGGTATAATACACCTTCCCCGCGTCATCCAGAATCTCCTTAATGTAGTCCTGGCTACAGGGATCTGACAGCTTCTGAGCCAGGGACCGGCTAGGTCTTCCCCCCTCCCCATAATAACGAGCCTTGCTACGTCTAGACCTATGGGTCATCTCCTGGTCTTCTGTCTCGTTGTGTTCGGTAACCAATTCCCGGATTGCCAAGAGTGTCGATGGGGAAGGGTCTGAGTCATACGATTTTTCTAAAGTGGAAATGTCTGCAGCCAATTTTTGAATCCTACGCCTCAGATCCCTCAAAACACCCGCCTGCGCCCCCATACAAACCCCCCTAATAGTCACCTTAAATGCCTCCCAGAGGATGCCCGCGCTATCAACCAAACCCTCGTTCTCCTTGAAAAAATTATGAATAGCCTCCCCAATTTCCTGTTTAAAGACGGGGTCTGATAGCGAGGAGGGCTGCAGATGCCAAGTGAAGGGAGGCCGCTGACACGCAGGAACATGCAGCTCCAATAGCACAGGAGAATGGTCCGAGAGCATCCAGGCCATATGACGGGCATCCACCACCCAGGTGCACGCAGCCTCAGTGACTAGCCAGAAATCCAGGCGGGACCAGGTCCCATGAACCGAGGAAACAAATGTACTCTTGCGCTCCCCAGGATGTCGCAATCGCCACACATCGCACAGTCGGCCAGCATCCATCAGTCCTCGCAACACCTCAGATGCCTGCTTGGGTCGCGAAGTGTCGCTACCCATGCGGTCCATAGTCAAATCCAGGCACGCATTAAAGTCGCCGCACCAGAGTATCTCAGCCTCCGGGAAGCTAGTAATGCGGCGCCACACATCAGAAAAGAAGGCTGGATCGTCAATATTCGGGCCGTACACATTCACCAACAATACACTCACTCTACCCAGTTGCCCATGCAATATCGCAAGCCGGCCAGAGTCATCCGTGTCTGTGCGAAGAACCAAAAACTGCACCCCTTTGATCAGTATCATTACCCCTCTTGCATAACTAGAATACGAGGACATGACACGCACCCCCGCCCACCGATTCCCAATATTCCTTTCAGACAGTTTCGTGAGGTGGGTCTCCTGTAAAAAGGCTATCTGCACATCCATCCTGTCTAAAGCAGCAAATGTAGAGCGGACCTTTTTGGGGGTGTTGAGACCACGGATATTCCAAGTTAACAGTCGCACTTTACCACTCATGAGATCGTAGGGAGCTTGTGAAGCCTGTTAGTGAGAAAAATAAAAAGAGTCGTGCTTGCTCCTGCAAATAAAAGGGTAAGTACACCAAATACAAATTCAAACGTGCCGGACCCACCCTCCACCCCCACCCCGCCTGCCAAACCTCCCTCCCGCTCCCCCCACCCCCAGGCCCCCCACCCACTTCAGCATCCCCAACTCGCCAAAGCCATCCCAACTATCCCCGTCCCAACCCAAACCAGAGAAAACCAATGGAAACTGTAAAAGGGTATTCCCATGAGGGGCGTCAGAGTGCCACTAGCCTCCTAACTAGTAGGGGGTGGCTGAGCATAAACACCATATACGCCTAAGCAGAATACAGCATGGAGCCCCATGATAAGGTGACACTGCGGAGTGAAACCAAAAGGTCCTTGGAGTGTCAACCTGTACCGGGATAATAAACATGACATGCATAGAAGGCAGAGCACATAACAGGGAAAGATAAAGCTGCCAGAAGAGCGACATGTTAAAACCAAATATCAATGTGCTCACAACAGCCCTACTGTTCGTCAGTTTCGGATAGAGTCTGGGATTCTCGCCGCCTTCTCTTAAGATGTTTCGCATGTTCCATCGCCGCCTTGGGGTTGGTGAAGATCTTGGAGTCCCCATCTGGACCAATCTTCAAACGGGCTGGATATAGCATAGCATAAGGGACACCTTCAAATTGTAAAAACTTTTTCACCACTCCAAACTCCCTACGTGCAGCTTGTACAGTTACGGTAAAATCAGGGAAGAAAGAGAGAGTATTGCCTTGGTGCACGATAGTTCCCTTGTCTCTGGCCATGCGCAGGATGGCGTCTCGGTCCCTGTAATTCAAAACCTGCGCAATAATAGGGCATGGCGGAGCCCCTGGGGCAGGCCTAGCCGCAAGAGAGTGGTCAGCCTGCTCAACAATAAACATGGCAGAGAGCAGTTCAGTACCAGAAATGTCCTGAATCAAGTTCTCAATAAAGGTCTCCATTTTGCCCACGTTCGTTGATTCCGGTAGCCCCGTTATTCGAATGTCATTCCGGCGAGAGCGGGCTTCCAAATCCTCATTTTTGGCCTGAATGAGGGAGAGAACCTTCTCCATGTTGAATGTTTTCCCCGCAACCTCACTCAGACCATCCTCCGCCGCCGATACGCGTTGCTCCACTTCTCCCACTCAGGCGCTCTGTTTTTCGAGCTGTGACGACATATGGTCGAGACGTTGATTAACTGCAGCCATGGTGCCTTCTATGGATTGGAGGCTGCGCTGCATGGCCAGTAGCGTTGTCTCTAGAGTGGATGGGCCCCCATCTTGGGCATCCGCCTCTGAGTCAGAGGAAGCTTTTTGTGGGGTCTTAGATGTCTTACGCGCCTCAAACGTGAGGCGAGGTTGGCATTTATCAGTTCTCCCCCATCCTGATGGCGAAACGAGTCTCACTACCGTGGAGATGTTATAATGGGCGATCCTAATATGAAGTGCGGTAGGTGCCGGCAGGATAGGCTGCCACCCCGGGGAGCACCCAAGCACACCACACAGCCTGACACCTAGGCACGCACCTGCTCCGCTCCGCATGACAGGCCCCACAAAGTACACTCCCTGGATTAGACAGTGAAAGTAGGCATCAAGTCCCCACTTCTCAAAGTGCAGTGTAGAGAGGCACCACAGAAAGGCAGCCACAAGACCCCCTCAGGTACAGGATAGGTTTACTACTGTGTGGCAAGGCGCTTCAGCAAGTATTCCTGAACAACGTAGGTGCGGGGCAACTGCAGCAGCCACGGGATGCAGGCCAGCGGTCAGCAGCCAAATCTCGGCAATCCTGGAGCAGCGCAAGAATGGCAGTAGGGGCCCAAGCACCAGGGCAGTGGAGACCCAGCACAGTCAGGAGGCAGCGCTTCAATGTAGGCGCCAGCCAGAAGCCGCAGTGGAGCCCCCCCGAAGAGTAGAAGCACTCCGGCAGAATCGGGTTCCCAGAGGCTGCTAGATAAGGCGGTAGAAGGGAGCGTGGTGCAGACGTACGCCAGAGCCCACCTCGCAGATCCCCTCGGCCCCAACGGCCCAGACTCAGCGGCTTAGCAAGTGTCCACAAGGTGGTACGATCCGGATGGCCACAGCAATGAGCGCCCACCTGCCCCGGCCACAGCTCGCAGTCCGCAGCCCGCTCCCTGGCCCGCACCTGCCTCCACAGACACCAGCCAGGTACGAGCTGCGCCCCACTCACCGCAGCCGTCGCAGGCAACACTCCGCTCACCCAGGCCAAATCGCAGTCCACCTACGCTCAGCGGGCTCCGCCGGCACACCACGGCCTGGACGGAGCTCCTAGGGCCTCCGGGAAGACCGTACACCTCCGCACAGCCGTCCACTCCTCAGTTGTCTCTGGTTATATGTAGGCAGCTCCACACTCCGCTTGGGCTCAGCGCCAGTAGGCACAATCGCGGCCACAGCAGCAGGCAGGATCCGCACTCAGGGTCCGGCGGCAGCCGCCATTTTGTAAGAGCACCACCCGGACCGATCAGCTCGGAGTTTAGTGCGCTGTCGCGCTCCACAGCAGCCCAAATTGGCACAGTATATCCCAGAGGGGCTCACGAATCAGGTCCGCTACAGTAGTGGCGTGGATGCAGCGATTTACAGGCGGATATTAGTCGGATTAGCGCTCAGCCGGGCAGAGCCTCACTAGAGTGCGGCCATCTTGCCGTGCGCCCTCTAGCACCCCCGACTAGTTGAATTTTTAACTACGCTATCAAACCCATACTTCTAGACAGTTACATTTTTTGGGGGCTGTTGACTTTTGGTTTTGACAAGTACTACTTTCCTTTTTACTTGCATTCTACCCAATTTGAGGACTGTGTTTTTACAGCAGGATATCCCCAGCTGTAGGGAACCACAGACAAGCATGAACACTACGAAAGCTTTTATCAATGACTTGCACAATCCAGATTGTCATTGGGCGAGCCAGGAGCACCAATTTGAAAACCACTTCTGCTCAGGGGCACCTCGCTCGTCACGCATGTCTCTTTGCAAATGGCGCAGTGCTTGGATGGCGAGAGTCAAACTCCCGTAATGCAGGTCATTCCCTGGGATAATCCTTCTTGGTACACACCCCTTCCTCCATTGCGGGCTTTAAGTGTAACACATACCAATGCTGTATCATCATGAGGCAGATTGCTCTCAGTTCTTCCTTGAATTAAGGCCAAGCTCAGTGCTGTTCATCATTTTAAACAACTTCCACTTGGTGATTTGTAACCAGCGGACATTAGCTTTTGTCTGCAAGGTGAAGAAGGGTATGGACACTCCTGCTGCTACTTGTGTGTCCATCCAGTCTGAAATCTTCTGGAATGTTCAAGTATGGAGCCCAGCCAAACTACTCTGCAGTTCTTTTTTCGTGAGCCTGATGCAGCAAGGTTGTCTTCTTCCTTAGTGGGTGCTGGAACAAATGTGATAGTTCTTCTCTTGGAATTAACAGGGTCGGGTTGTGCATGGTGACAAGGGAACAAAGTCAACGCCATCCAGGGACAAGCTAGGGTGGATGTGGCCGTTATTCTGCATAGGTACAGGTGAAGAAGGCATTTCACTCTATCGGGGCTATCTCTTCAGACAATTAAAGTCAATCTGTGCCTACTGCATGTGGTATCAGCGAACAGACGTAGCATGACCTGGCTGATGTCTTGAACCCCTGGCGGTCATATGCTGATACATGTTGTGTAAAAAGGTGCTGTAATTGAGCATTGCAGGTATTTGATAAGGCTTCAGGGGAGATGTCTGAGGTTCTCTGGTCATCAGGTGTTTTCGTTCAAAAATTTCAATCAAAAAGTTCATAATACAGTTTGTAAGTTTGATTCACACACTTTGTATCCACGCTTGGGTGATGACGTGGCAGCTGAAAGATGGTGCACTTTGGATGTTCGCTTGCAGACCTGCTGGATAAGACCATGGTTCATTGTTAAGTCAGTTAAACAATACATGTGCAGCACTGTTAATGATCTTTTCTTCTGGGTTCCTGTATTTCCCTCGAGGGGTGTGTCCTCCACACCCCTTTTACGCATTTATTTAGTGAGGCACCGGAAGGTGTCCCTGATCATGGTATCTGCTTGCTGGTTTAAGGCTTAAAGGTGGCTTATGGGTAATCAGGCGAATTAGTCTATTTTATTAGCCTACATACCTATCTGGGTTCCTGGCTTAGTGATCCATGTTTATGGAGTAGTCTTAATCATAGGGATGTATCGTATCAGTTTTTATCTCTGGGTTTATGGGCATCACCAGTTTTTCCGGGACCCTGTCTCTTCTAATGTGTGCATGGAGGTATCATCGGCGTGGGTTGTTGTCAACCAACACATGCACTGGACTGAATAAGGAGAGGGCAAGTCGCTACCAGGTGTTGTTTGGTGTTTGCAATGTGTCCTGAGATCACGTGTTTCTCGGTATGCAGCATGTAACGTGCCCCTCCCTTGTGATGGCAGTTAGCTCTCAAACCTACCCTTTCTGAAAAACTTCTTTTTGGGCTAAATTTCAGCTATTTTATGGGTTTTTGGATACTTTCCTAGATCTTGTGTGATCTTCTTACTTATCATGAGGTGGAGGGGGTCAGCACGTTGCTCTGCGTCTCCCATGTACCCCTGATTATGCAGTCTTGTGGTGTCTGAGGTCGGGGCTTACTGCTTTCTCCAGATGGTGTACGTGAGACCCAGTGCACTGGTTAATTGCTTGATTTGATATGGAGATGTGCGCCTTCTGCGTTCTACTCTCGCGTAGAGCTGTGATGGGCCCTGCGACCACCTTCTGCAAGGTACCATGCCTTTTCTGTGATGTTTTGAATCTGCGGTTCTTAGCTTGTGGCTAGGGGCTTCCTACTAGCAGGCATGCTATTTTGTTTGTTGGAAGAGTATGGCCTGGTGACTAGGCTTCGGAGATTTGGTAAACCAAAGGGAATGAAAGAGAAAACACTGCAGAGATCCTAAGAACAACGGTGGCCTAGGCCAAGGTCCAGAACCCTCCCCGAACTTTGCCTAGAGATGATGCCTGAAACAGAACTATTTTGCACTGCTGGGGCGTCTAGCTAACCTGGTGAACCTCCCAAAGGACTCAACGTTGTGAGGGCTCTTCGCAACTTTTGACTTCTGTGCGTGTGCTGCAGAGGTTATGAGATCTTCACTATCCCGAGCATACAGAAAACTTGGTTCCCACCACTTGAGGACAGCTTTGTTTTAGAACTGAAATGGGGGGTCCCCATTCGCTGGAGGCCTGTAGTTTATAGAGGTGCTGTTGGGGCCACGTGGCATGAAGACATTTTGGTCCCGGGCCAGATGCCCGAGAATGGGGACCTTTTGATTTGGTAATTGGAACCAGTCTCATTGACTTTGGACATGGGGCCTGATTTTTAAAAACATGTCTGGGAGCTACCCTGCCCTCCTTGTCAGACTACCCTCCCCCTGGGGTATGGCCAGCCAGCCTGCCCTGGGGGATCAGCAGCCGAGGGGGCCTTGGCTCCTGCAGGTGCCCTAAATAGCAAACTCCAATCAGGATTCCCGATCATAGAGCACGCCGCGCCATTGCCCCCAAGATAGCGAACATTTACATGTCCTATTTCAAGGAGAAATGCCAGTAACATGTTTATAACCAACATCAAATCCTGGCACAGGTATATCAATGACATTTTTCTGGTCTGGCAGAATTTCACTAATGGCTCAATAACAGATCTCCCGATTTGCATTCCACAATGACTCACAATACTGATTAATTGAATTTTTTAGACCTTTGGATCTCTATATATGGAGGGCAAATTTACACCAACTTGTATATCAAGCCAACTGATCGCAACACCCTTATCCATTACAACAGCAGTCACCCCAAATCTTTAAAAGACAACTCGCCTTACAGGCAATTTCTACAGATTCACAGAAATTGCAGTCGTAAGGAAGATTATTTTCATGATGATACTATTCTCTGTAACAAATTGATTGAACATGGTTACCCCAGGAAACTTGTTAAGCACTCCCTAAAAAGAGCTTGGTTCACACTATCTCCTGTCACCAAAAGCCAAAGGCACCAGCATTCCTTTAATTTGGTTCCTTACTTTCTCTAATCTTTCTTACACGATTAAGAAGACCCTCGCTGATAACATAGAGATCTTAAACACCTTCCGTGTAAGAATTTGCGACAACATTTGGTAAGACCCAGCAGGAAAACAGAGTCTCGAAATCTAACTGACCTCCTTAAATTACCCCAGGTGACTAACCACTACAAATTCAGCCAATGCTTGGCCTGCAATTTCACCTCGAATTCCAAGGAAGTCATGGTGCATGCCACCACGCACAAACAACAAAAATTCTCAAAATGCAACAGCAAAAATGTTGTTTATTGCATTTGGTGCCTTGTGGCAAATGTTACATAGGGCAAACAATTCAGACCATTAAACGCCGTACCCTTCAACATAGATCTAGGATCCAGTGCAAAACATCAGGGGCACCGCTTGTTGAACACTTTACCACACAGCACTATTCTGGAAATGACCTTAAGTGGTCGGTACTGTTTGTCGCCTTTTCCAACTGACGAGGCGGATCAATGGAATCCTTATTGCTCCAAAATGAGGCCAGATTTATAGCCAAATATCATGCCTATGAACAAGGCCTCAATGAACAGGACGAATTGTGGCCTTTGATCAAGGTCTAGAAGGCCACCAAGATGCTCCCCTTGTACGTTGTAATCATGTACTGGTTATGGCTCACCTGACTACATCTTCTAAAAAGAATATAGCCATGTTCAATTTCTTTTGTTGTTATATTCTACTCCAGAGTGGTGAAATATATTTTTGAGTAAGCTTTCCCTCAATACATGTGTCAACTGCTCGACCATTATGATACATTGAAAGATTTCCTGACCACAAACTAGCTAATGATTATCAAGGTTGTGTATTTGTTGCAGTTATATTTTTGTATGCATTGACTAGATTTCAAGAAAATCAGCATTATTTTCCTGTGTATATGATTCCATGTTGTTGTTTTTTTTTTTAAATTAACACACCCCATGCACTGTTCAATTTAAACAATGGATGCTCACAGTAGCTGACTGGTGAGAACAAGACAGACCCCTCCATTCTCCTTTTCTTTCACCTTATTTGCTGCCTTTCATGAGCACATCCACAAGCAGACTTACAGCGACATCAAAGAGACGCAGAGTTCTGCTCTATAAATATTATGGGGAGGTTTATATACCTCTTGCTAGCCCTGTATTTCTTTTGTTTATAAGTGAAGTCCCCGATCATGCATTATTTGACATCTCGGGTTTGTTCACAATATCTGCAACATGGCAGTCAGCTTTTTGCCACTCTCCGTAATCAAGAATATAGGCTCCAGCCCTGCAGCGCGCAACGCTGCCTCAGGTGTACCCTGCCTACATTCCAGTGAGGCTCCCTAACACAGGATATAGATGACAAGGCTTTGGGTTGTGCTGACCATGGCGGAGTGAATTTCCACACACCTGTTTGCGGACCGTTATCTGACCCAAATCTGCCTTCAACAGAATACAAAACATTCAGCCTGCCATCATATGAGTAAGTCTTTCTCTTAGCGTCTCACATTTTTTGAAATTACCACATCTGTTGCCCCTCAACCCCTGGATTTTCTTTGTTTTTTAGGCAAATTGACTCAAGAGTTTGAAACCATCCGCATCAGTTGCGTGCCCCTATAAATATACTAAAGGACCCACTCGGGACTTCGGGCCTTCTGCAAAGCCAATATTTCCAGAGCTTCTATTAATAGGTTTCATATATAAGTAGCACCATGATCCACCGTTAGCCCTGCTTTTGAGTTTGGCCCCCAGATACATAATCTTGTCCTTTCTACCCCTTATAAGGGTGTCTCTCACTCTTTTTTTACGTGAACAACTTCGACACCAATAGCCTCCTCAACATGGTGCGATGGTAAGCAGCAATCTAAGCACTCACTTTCCCCCCGGGGGTATACTTGAGAGCACTAGCACATTCAGAATTTCTTTCACGGGGATTCTTACTATAACCACCGTATTTGCAGCTGGGCTGCTTTTCTAAATACCTGTAAGGTGCTACTTTCCTTACGTAAGCTCTATTGCTAATTATGGAGATGTGAGCCTGCTTGAAATTTCATTCTAAATTCACTCCACTTCGCCCCCGAACTAAGGAACTCAGTGGGTTGCATGCTTTTCACTGAGTTTATTAGCACATGTACACAATATGTGTAGGTAACACACATCAGCCTTTTGCTTTTAATTCCATTGGAGTATTTAACTGATTGAGTGTTTCTGTTTTAAGTTTGGGTGAGATTAATTCAGCAAAGTCCTGAAGAAGCCGTAAAGCTACAGGCCGAAATGCATCGACTTCTATCTGCCAGGATCAAGTCCTAATAAGTAAAGCTAAAACAGAATTGAAAATGTTGTGATAGACCAATGACATAGTCATAGTTTTATACAATTCAGTTGTTCATTATATTAATAGGTCTATTGATATTAGGCGCTCTTACCTGGAGACGGTTACTATTTGGTCACCATTAACAAAGGTTTTTTGTCCGTCATTGCGGATATACTGTCTACCTTGACACCACTGCTTCTTCATAACATTTGTTTACTTCTAGAAATACAAGTAACCTGTGTAATAAGACTATATGTTTTATAAATCTGCTTATCAGTCGTCACTTTGTCCACCCTTTTTGCAAAATATGCAAACGGAAATTGTAATAAGTAAAATATTGCTGTGAGAATAATCCTTTGTTGCCAGTGTTTTTCTTTACTACAGTACAGTAATGACTCTGTTTAATCATATATAGAAAATTAGAATACCATTGAATTAATCCCTAAGGATGCCTTATTTTTGCACCACTGAGGCAATAAATAATAAGTTGACCTTATATTTGAATTGTTTTGATTTATTCTGCTAGAGCCTTGTTGTCTGCAGAACACGGGTAGCAACTCTTAATCCGTGGATGCAAGTAAACCTTTGTATTCCCAATGCTCTCTAATTGGTCCTTCTATGATTTAGGTACAGTTAATTCCTGGAATGTGGGTAAATGGGTGGTATTTACTCTGGAGGTTCATCTTACTACATATTTGGATTCTGTGTTTGTGTGAAGGCATTCCCTCCCCAGATAGTTACCCCACTCTGCAGGGGCTGTTGCCCCGGCCCCTCTTGGTCCGAGTTCCCTGCCTGTGATTGCTGTTGCCATGTGTTCATCCAATTATCTGATCCCTGTTGTGGGGGTTCGGGGCTGACTGGTCTCACTGTGGCTGAATGTTAGGTGCATTCGGGTTTCACTAGACTTGGGTCTATGGATTAGGATTTTGTGGTGGCTGACCCTGGCCAATCATTCACTGTGCGTGGTATGCTTTTAACCAGCATCTGTCTGCCAGGTAACCCGTCCTGTGGCCATAGTAGCATTACCAAATGTCTGATTGCGACTAACCTCCCTGGTGTCAGCCGCTATAGCTAGGTTGAGACTCTTTGGTTTTTGCTGTGAAGCTCACTTTAAGACACGGGTCCCTTGAAGGCGGTCTTTTTCAATTTGTGTTGCACCAATTTAGTAGTGTCCCTCTGGGCTTGCTCCTGTTTTTCTCTATCCCTCTCTAGCTTCTTTCTGTGATAATGCAATATATGGGTTTGTATCTCCTGCCAGACCTTGGTGTCTAACTCAACCACGCTGTCCAATCCACTTTGTATCTCGGTGGGGAGCTCCTTTTTGAGAATATTGTAAAAGAATGTGACTTGTGGGCCCTTGTCAGTCCATGGCTGTCCTGTCTCTCTAGTCCCCATTGTTACCTCATTCTATCCAGAAAATGGGTTATTGTTTACCCCAGGTTATATAGTTTCCGCCATTAAACCTCCAACGTCAGGGCGGTCAGGGAACATCTCCCTCAGGGCAGTCTATATGCGATACCTGTATAAATTGAATGCGGCCCCGTAATGCTCAGTGTCTGTTAGTTTTATTGCGGGATGCGAGCTCGGGTGAACATTGTATCAGTCTGCTCTCCGATAAGGCTACTTAGCAGACTTTTGATATCGCCTATTGCTAGGTTTATTCCACCAGTGTTCTTCTCAAAGCATGACATCCATTGCCCTGCTCCATCCAGCAATGGCGGTAATTTCGTTCTTAACCCTTCCTTGTCCATTTGAGCCCACGGCACATAGATGGTCCCTGACATGCCTTTCAGTAGCAGCAAGTACATTTTTGCTTTGGCTAACTCTGCAGGTTTCTCCCTAATATGGCGTTCCCATTTTCTTAGGCATTCCTGTATGTAGGGGAAGTTCCACTTGGGATCTCCCCCTCAATGTCGGATGCAGACTTCCACTCTGGCTATGTCCTCTGGTTTGAAGGATTCCTTCTTCGGGCAAGGTCTATCTTACTGGTCTTTCCCCTCGGTCCAGAGGGCTAGCAAGTGGCAGAATGGCTGTGCGAAGCCCTCACCTTCCTCTCTGGCCACTATCTCCATTGGGGTCAGTCTATCTATCTTGTGTGTTCAAGTGGAGCAGTGAACATCTTCATCGCTGCTCCCCTCATGCGCAAGCAAATGTGCTATCTGCTTTTCCTGTGTCGTGGTTGCGTCAGCACCAGGCTACCTTGGCCTCTAATTTCACGGTCAGCCCCTCTCCTACATTGAAAGTTTGGTGAGGCTCGGATCCCAGCTAGAAGCCTCTCATCTAATTCTACTTCTGACTCTTCCCCGATCGGTGCTCTGTGCCTACCCCCAATCTCCTCATGTTGGGGGCGTGCTGCTATATTTCCTCAATGTGCTTCCTGGCTGCGGGATCTTTCTCTCTCTCTCCTTAGCTCAGGTCTTTCTTCCACCTCCTGTCTAGGTTGCCTCCTTCGCTCTGAGCTATATGCTTGGTCGGGTTTTTCCCTCAAACTTGCTTTCTGTTGTTTCCTCAGCCACCTAGGCAAGTCTTGTATCTCCACCCTCGTCATCGGATCACAAAGGATAGGGACCCCATTCCTTACTCCCGCTAGCGGAATTGCTGTCTAGAACCACCTTGAATCTCCCCGACACTCGTGTGTGTTCGCCTAGGTCTGTGAGGGTGCACATTCTCCATGCTGCTAGGGTTTTCTGTGTCTGGCATGTCGGATGGGGGTCAAACATCTGGGAACCCTGCACAAGACTGGGGTTGCTAAGAAACTGCCTGGGCCTACTGGCCAGTTAGTCTTTCATGCCTGGGCCTAACCACTTGTTGTTCAGCGGGAGGCCCATTGGGTTCTACTATCGGTGAATTGGAATACTCTAATGCTGGAACAGCTGGTAATAGCACCTCCATACCTGCATCTAGTGGGGGAGGTGCTGACGCCGTGCTCGCTGTTTGTAGTGCAGGACTGTTGATCTGGGCTTCCTCGAAGATGGCCCATAGTTCTAATAATGCCTCCCTTTTATCTTTCTTTACACCTGTGAATTTGGTTTTTATGTGTGTTCTCATGTGTTTAAATATGTTAGTGTCAAAAGTTCCCTCCTTTGGCTAGGTAAATGTATGTATTTTTGTGTGGGCATGCCATTCTTTTTTTGTTTTTATTGAGTGGATTTCCAGCCTTACCATTAATACAAAATAATAAGAACATCTTACACAATTACATAAAACAACTCTTGTCCAATATAACCATTAATTCATAAATATATAGGACAAAAAAAGTGCCAGTGCGAAGAAGATACAGTATTGATCATGAAATCTAAGATATAGTTCAAATAACGCCAAAATCAAAAAGAGCAGCCGAAATTGATTACATTAATAGCAGCAAATTAATTTACAACATCTTTAGATCCAGCACTAAAGTGCAGTTGATATAAAAAAATACGAGTACAGTACTGATATCGGAATCCCAAATATAGTGAAAATATCCCCAATATCAATAAAAACAACCAATAAAATTGATTATATTGATAGCAGCAAATTGTTTTACATCATCTATACATCCAGCACTGAAGTACCATTAATATAAGAACTTAACTCCCATTACAGCCTTACCATATTTCTAAAAGAAATTATTAGAGAACCCTGACCAAGTTGCTATAAATCTACGAAGGGACCCTTTGCGTTTAGCGTATGCTTCTTCCCAGATATGAGTCTTAGCCATCTTTTCTTGCCAATGCTGAATCGAGGTTCTCTTGTTGGTCTTCCAATTCTGAGGGATCAGGGATCTGGCCACTGCAACAGCAACAGCAATAGAGCAAAAATATTGCGGGTACTTTGACAAGTGCTGAACCTCTGAAGAACACCCAAAAAGAACTAATTTAAGAGAGGGACTGATATGAACAGTCAGTGCTAATGATTGATTGATCCTCTGAAATACATCCGACCAAAATTGGTGTAGTTTACGACAATTATAAAAGATGTGGGGCCAGATGTACGACGGTTTTTAGCATGCGCAAATGGGTTTTAGACCCGTTTGCGCACGCTAAAAACCTTGGGCCCATGTACAAAACCTATTTTGCGACTCGCTAATCAATTAGCGACTCGCAAAATAGGTTTTGCGACTCGCTATTAGGAAGGGGCGTTCCCTTCCTAATAGCGACTCATGAGGCATGTATGAATGTTTTGCGACTGCAATTGCGGTTGCAAAACACTCGCAAATTACCACCTACTTCAAGTAGGTGGTAATGTAATCGCAAATGGGAAGGGGCACCCAAGCGACCCCTTCCCCTTTGCAAATGCATGCGAAAATATTTTTTAAGGGAAGGTAGTGGCCCCAGGGACCACTGACTGCCCTTAAAAAATGAAACAAAAATGTTTCATTTTTTTTTTTTAAATGCATCCCGTTTTCCTTTATGGAAAACGGGCTGCATTTTTTAAAAAAAGCTGCTTTATTTAAAAGCAGTCCCAGACATGGTGGTCTGCTGAACCCAGCAGGCCACCATCCCTGGGAGGGCCAGCCATTCACAATAGGGTCGCAAAATACGAGTGCCTCATTAATATTAATGAGCCTCGCATTTTGCGACCCCATTGGGAATCACAATCAGTGTCTCTGACACTGTTGTACATAGTAAATTGCAACTCGCAATTTGAGACTCGTAATCGAGTGCAAATTGCGAGTCGCAATTTACTATGGTCATACATTTGGCCCTTTGTTCCAAGACCCTATCTCTAGATCCTCGCATCTAAAACAGTACTTAGAGGAAGTCGGGAACAATTTATACAGTCTTTTTGGTGTTTAATTAGTTAGCCATCTATGGCCTGCTTCGCAAAAAGACTGCCATTCCCTTTTGCTAACATTACACCCTGTTTCTTTTAATAGTTTAGCTAAAAAGTTATCAATCACTTTCTGCTCGCCGAGGTGTGCCAAGCAAGAATACCAATTGCCGACGCCGCTTAACCCCTGAACATATAATTGGTTTAAAATCCGAGAGGCTAGGTTATTGGTCATTACATAATTTGTTTTTAAAAAGCTAGATATTTAATTAAAGCTAAATGAAAGAGCTGTAAACCTGGCGCTATTCTTGGCAAACCTCATTAACTCTTTTAGCCTGCGTGGGGAATCTGGTATGCATGTCTTTTAATGGTGTCTCCATGATAAGTTTGGTATCTTAGAGGATAAGGTACCTTAGCTTCTTTGTTTTTTGGGACTCTTTGGTTTTGATCTGAATTGTGGGGAAAATATACACAGCGCATTTACTGCTTCTAATTATGTTACTACGAGCTCAGCGCTATCTACAGATGCATCAAAAAAAATTCAACATGAACGTTTCATAAACACAAACAACCATACATATGGTAGGTTACAACCTAGAAGAAATGCAGTTGTTAGTAAAAACAGTATCTGAAAGATATTGCTTTAATATCAAATACAGGTTGTGAGAAAAAGCAACATCCTCAAACACAACACTTAAACCACAGTTTTGCAGTATTAACAGCAATTCAACGTTGTACATCAACAATCGCACATCAACAATCGCACATCAACATTTGCACATCAACAATTGTACCCTGTAGCACACTCTGGGGCAAGAGTACCATCTGTATCGTGCTCAGTGGTCCAAGGAGCTAGCACAATCAATAATTGCACCCTGTATCACACCCAGGGGCCAAGCATGCCACCTGTATCATGCCCAGTGGTCCAAGCGACCAACACCACAAAATAACTGACAGAGAAAAAATGATGACTTTGCCAAAAACTTCCTGGGCCCGCCCCTAGCGCATGCTATTCTGTTACTGGGGGAAGCTCTGCGAGGCACACAGGACTAAGTGAGACTGCTAGTTTGTTACTATCGGCTCCTGGACAAAGATAATAACAAAAACCACAGGCCCTTCTTCGCTAAATACAAGTTACACCCAATCGCCCAGGTCCAAATCTTTTTTTACTAAATGTCCGAATCGCACCCTGTATCACACCCAGGGGCTAAGTGTACCATCTGTGTCACACCCAGTGGTCCATTGAAAAAAGTAACCAATGTCACTGAGAAACCCTTTTATACTAAAAAATAAGATTGAGGTGTCGCCTCTGACAATAAATACAAAAAGCGTGCTGACTATCAAAAAAGGGCGACCTCCGCCGCCGCCTTGCAACTACTCAGCTAGGGCATATAAAATAAGTATTATGCCAGATTTCTGACAGTGGCTGGGTGATCAGGTTAATTTTTTGCGCTTCGCCCTAGTTTGCCATATGCCAAATACTGTACTATGGTTCGGATGTAGTCTCTAACCCTCTGTGATGGCTGCCTCAGGATGAACTTCCATCCCGCGAATTCAGCAGACCTTTCAATCAATTGTGGCGTCTGTTCACTTTCCGTGCTGTGCAAAAGTGAATACGTCTGGGTGGGGTCCCCTTTCTTTGGTCAGTCAGGTTTAAGGTACCAATCAGCTCCTATCTCGCTTGCCAAAATGTTACTTTAACAGGAAATAGCTTGAAATAGCAAGAGATAAGAGTTATTTGGCAAAACAGAACGGTTTGTTCAGTTAAACAGTGCAGCCGCAAGAACAGTTGCAGGTATAGGGTCTGAGGACTGTTTCATTTTACAATCAGTCTGACATAGACTTTTATACAGATCATTAGGTGTAATAAAATGGTTCTGGCAGTCCTTTTTTGGAAAGGAATGCAGACCACTGTCTTTGGAGCCATAAATTAATGCTTGGCCTCGACCTTGCGTGACACAATTTGAGCAGTAGATAACATGGCCAGAAGTCCAGCATGTGGAGTGCATGATCACTGCATGTACTGTGTGTGCTGTTTGTTCCTAACTGTATGTGGCATCTGGCTTAATGGTGTTTTGGAAACATGCGCACCCACCCGCCCATGTGTGCTTTATTGGGGCAAACTCCCTGGATCATTGTGGTTTCCCTGTGCCAAACTGTGGGTTTGAGCTGGGATTTCCAGTTCATGTGTTTGTCTGCTGGCTACGTGCTACCCCACCTGTGAACTGTCAATCAGTGACCTCGGCCTGAGTTTAAGGGCCTGCATAACCATGTATTTCTTAGTCGGGTTGACATGGAGTTCACAACGGGCGAATTAATCAATAAAGATACAATTTGGTTTCTGTACGCAAATGTATTGTTACTCACATTGACGTTGACTTTTTCAATATTAACAAGCATGGGCGGAGTGCCCTGCCGTGTCCTGGCCTCGGTCCATGATGGCACTTCACCTCCTCCCATTAAGTGAAAGGCACAGCACCTTGGCAGCGCGGCAGCCCCTTTGTGACCGCTATCCCAGGATCAGCGCCCAGAATCTCTGTAGTCCCAGGGGATGGGACCGCGTTCCCGGCCGCCACCTGCCATGCGCTACACATCTCAAATGCACTCTCTACTACTTGCCCAGGGCGTGGAGCACTGATCCCTGTCCGGGCGGGGTCATGGTGATACGCATCCTATAACCTATAAAGGGAGCCCATCGACTTCTAAAGCACTGAGTACATGTACTCATTAAATATTCATTCCTTATGACCTACTGATTGGATTTTTGTTGTTTTGATCGTATTTGATTCATATAAAAGTCTATTATTTTTCTATGCCTGTGTAGAGTCTTTTTGTAGTATATTCATTGTGTTACTGTGCGTGTGTGTGGTGCACAAACGCTTTACACATTGCCTCTGAGGGTAAGCCTTCCTGCTCTGTGCCAAGCTACCAGAGGGTGAGCACAGGTTATCTTTGGGTATCTGACGTACTTACCCTGACTGAGATAATGGGTTCTGCTTGGCTTAGGTGCATACCCTAGCCAACCAGAATGCAGGCACCCTTGCACCATGGCATAAGGGTGCCTGCATTGGCGCTAGGCAGCCAAAAAGGCGCCAGTGCAAGGAAAGCACAGGAATGCACCATATTGTGGTAAATACGGTGAATTCCTGCCCTTTTCCTTCCACTGTGACTTGCTGGGCTGCATGAAACCTTGATAAATGAGGCCCCTTGAATACTGTCACCTTGAACAACAGTCACCCCTATTTTTTACCCTAATTACTTACACCTCACAAGGTGATGTTTACCCAAACATTCTGAGTCCTATGATAGACCAGTACAGAAAATCTGGATCAGGAAATATTGATTCCATGCAATACAACTTATGTATCAATGTTATCACTTCTACCATTTGCTTAAAACAGTGTTGGTATTTGCACCTGTGTTAAATCTACACAGTTTTACTGCATGGTAAGTTGGGGCCACATATACGACCGTCAGGGTTTGCGACTTGCAAATTGCGATTTTTAGTGACTCACAATTTGCGACTCGCAAAACCTGATGTCCAACAGTGTCTTAGAGACTGTTTGGGATTCCCAAATGGGTCGTAAGGGACCTACCTCATCAGTATTTATGAGACAGGTCGCAATTTGTGACCCATTGGGAATGGCCGGCACTCAGAGGGATGGTGGCCTGCTGAGGTCAGCAGATCATCATGTCTGTGATTGCTTTTTAAATAATGCAGTGTTCATTTTTAAATGCAGCCCGTTTTCCTTAAAGGAAAACTGGATGCATTTCATAAATAAAAAAGAAAAGTTTTCTTTTACAGTGGGTATTGGTTCGTTGGACCACTGCCTGTTCTGAAACAATGCTGGCGCCCCCATTCACAAAGGGGAAGGGGTCCCTTAAAGACTACTTCCCGTTTGCAAATGGCTTACCACCAATTTGAAGTTGGTGGTAATCTGCGAATGTTGTGTGACCACTTTCCGGGTTGCAAAACATTCATACATACCAGTGCAACTCGCTATTTGGAAGGGACGCCCATTACATGCCCCTTCCTAATAACGGGATTCACAAACCCTATTTTGTGAGTCAGTAAAAGATCCTTCCATCATGCCCTTTGTGTATGTGCTAATTTTGAATGCAATATTTCTGCATGATTAATAATTGCTTGGAATCTTACCAATAGTTCTAACTTTAAATGCAATAAAACAATATGCAGTTCTATTGTATGCATTAAAACTGCAGGGAGGTGAAATTTTAGCATGTGCTCCTGGGGCATGATAACCAGTTGGTACGGAGACACCGATCTGAAGGAATAGGTGATCCCTTCTGGTATCTCCACATTTATGGCATCCCATTACGAGAAATGGGGACTAACCATGCAGATCCAGTTTTCCAGCTAGAATTCTGCATAGAAAGCCAAATTCAATGGGACGTTTAGCACACATTTGGAAACTGCGTGCGAGCTCACTGGTGCTGGGCATGAGATGAGGGTAGGAATAAGGAGAGTGAGAGACTAAAGGGAGGATGTTGCATGGCAAAGGGGTGGCTTTACATTCTCCCTCTGTGCTTTGGCAGGGGGTCGGATGGCGGCCCAGGAAGGAGGCCATAGGTCATAAGATACAAACAAATTAAGGCCTACTTGAATTACAGTTTTTTAGCAAAATTAAGGTTGTTGAGTGATGGTGCATAAGGGGTGATAGATTTTACCATTATACCATGAAAATTGATTGGTACCGGTTGCATTAAATGACACGAACGTTTGTCCATAATTAGTTGGACGTGCTGCAGTTGAGTTACTGCACTTTTGCTTTACTGTGTGTTGATTATTGTGCTAATATTCTAATAGCAAAGTTAAGTGTTTGAGTTGTCATTTAATTCCTTTTATTGGTATGTTGTATACCTGTCTATGCTGTTGTTTTGTTTTGCTGTGTTTTATTCGTTTTTGCTGCAATGACTTCTGTTGTGTTCACTTTTTTTATGTAATACTCTTTTGGTGTGTTTATGTTTTTTACTTTGTTATCTTGTATTAGTTAGCCCCATGACAGACTTCAACAAATGCTTTCCAGCCTCTAGCAACCTAGCCCATTACGTTTTAGTGAAAAGCAAACATTTGCAATTTTTGTAATGTGCTCCCACCCCACCTATTCAACTATGAAATATATCAGATCGCCCCACACCATGAAATAGGCCATGCCCTAAATTAGCACATGCCACATTCAGTTTATATGATGTGGCCCCAGGAAAGAGCTGTGCTCCACTGTGATCCTCGACGCAGGAAAATGAAGACTGCAGAGTCATAGAGAGGTTGCCTAGCACCAGAAGTACTTTGGAGATATAACACCCGTAGTCATTCGAGCGAAAGGAGACAGGACCTCGTGTTGGTCTCTGGGGGTGCATCAAAAAGGACGAAAGGGGCAGAATCTCGCACCTAAGAAGCAAAGGCGATTCCTTTCATAGGAAACTACGACAATTATTTGCTGCGAGTGCAGTCCTGTGAAAATGCTCAAGATTTCGGGGCATATTTACAAGCCCCGTGCGTCACTTTTACGCTGCCGTTGCGTCACTTTTGTGACGCAGCGGCAGCGTAAAAAATGCTGCAAATTTACAACTTGACGCATCTAGGGAGATGCGTCACGTTGTAAAGCCCTGCGTGACATTATACCTGCATCAGGTATAATGTATGCAAGGTAGGCGTTCCCACGCAGGAAAGCCTCGTAAAAGTGACGCAGTGAAATCTACAAGATTTCACTCCGTGACTTTTAGGACGCCACTGCGTCAAAACCTTACGCCTGCTTGAAGAAGGCGTAAGGAGTGACGCAGTGTATTGGGAATAGGCCGCAACACGCATTGCTGGAGTTGCGTCGTGCTAACAACACGACTCCAACAATGCGTGACTTTTCTGCCAACAGATGCGTCAGAATTTCTGACGCATCTGTCAATCCTTGCGCCATAGTGCGCCGTATTGTAAATACGGCGCATCTATAGTGGCGCAAGGATTTTTCACGCAGGCGCAGGGAAACTGACGCATTTATACAGATGCGTCAGTTTCTTGTAAATCTGCCCCTTCATTTATAATAACCTACGTTAGAAGAGTTCATTTTTTAAAATGTGCCTTCTGTTTTGCTCACCGAGAGGCATTTTCAAATAAAACATGTTATTACAAATTATTTTAGTCTATATCCACAGCGCTTGAACACTTGAATGTTTGACCTAAACTTCTTAAGGACATGTCACTCGCTAGAAATCTGAAAATTGCAACCGTTTCATCCCTAAAAAACGGACATGGTATGAAGAAATATTTATAGCAACAAAAGATATAAAATGAATAGTTAAAAATCAATCAACCCACTTAACACTGAAATGATTGTACTCATCTCCAAATGTGACCTTCAGTGGGGATGTCAATGGCTTCCCTTGTGCTAGATCAGTCGGTGATTTTTTTTTTTATAGCTGCAGCAGATGGCGGGAAATCTGGGAATGACCCTCAACTGCTCTTTTGACTCTGAAGCTTCAAGTGAACATTGTCATGACAGTTGGAATTTCCGGGATTAGAGATATAAAGAGGCTCACATATTTTCTCTCCACTGAAGATCTGAAAGCTACGATGATGTTTGTTTTGGGAGTGAGGCCCATCAGTAACAAAAATTATGACATATTTAAAACTCGTTGAATTGCAGATCATCTGAAATTGAGGGTATGGTTGGACTTGATGGACACTCCTACCCCAGCACAAGGATTCCATTTAAATTCATATTTCATAGTATTAAATTTGGAACTCAAGCTGTCATATTCCTAGTCTTACAGTTACAGATAAAAATACAGGGGCTATTTAAAAAGAGGGCACGTTGGTTATCGATCATACGTTGGACAGCAGCCGAGAAGAACAGATAGATTCACGAAAGCATTAACCAACTCTCATCAACTGATACAACTGACCAAAAGCCAGAGGGTAGAGCAAATCACAGGTGAGAAGGAGGGAGGGGGGAGCAGTATTATTTATTTCTTTATTTCTTTATGTGTTATTATATAGTGAAAACTTTACCCAAAGGTGTCAGAGTGCTTTACAATAGAACCAGTTACATTACATAGGGACTTCAGAGTACATAAATTACATAAAAGATACGAAACAGATAAACTCAAAATTCACATAAGAATGGTAGTAAGTACATATGTCTACTACAGATATTAGCGGCTAGAGTTGTATATATACAAGTTGCAAATTCACTCAAGATTACATTTTAAGAAACGTTGAAGCGATTGTTGTTGGGAAAAAAAATAATACATATTTACAGAGCATGATCTTCTTACAATTGCTGGGGTTCTTGCAGCGCTCGTTCAGCCAGGCCCTCAGGGTGTTGTACAAGTATGAAGCCTTTTTGAGGTCGCAAATGAGCCCATTTGCAGAATCTGCCCGTTTGTGAATGCAAAAAGGCATTCTGACATGTACCAAACCTAAATAGCGATTCGGTAACATGTTACCGAATCGCAATTTGAGTTTGCGATTCAGTATTAGGAAGTGGCGTTTTGAGGGCGCCCCTTCCTAATACTGAATCACAGCAGTATGTATGAATGTTTTGTGACTGTGAATGCGGTCACAAAATATTAGCATTTTACCACCTACTTCAAGAAGGTGATAACCCATCCCCATTCCCAAGGGACCCCTTCCCCTTTGGAAATGGTAGCGAAAATGTTTTTTCAGAGCTTGCAAGCTCTTAAAAAATTGAAAGAAAACTTTTGATTATTTTTTTTTTAAACACAACCTGTTTTCCTTTAAGGTAAGTGGGCTGCATTTAAAAAAAGATTGCTTTATTTAAAAGCAATCACAGACATGGTGGTGATGGAGCAGGGTAAATAAAATAATTTTGTACCCCCTTGGAAAATTAATGAACTCTTAATAAATTAATAATACTAACTGTTTGAAGAAGCATGTATTAACCAACAAATGCACCTTTTTAGTAAACACTATATAAAGGTAACATGCAAATTTGTGCAAAATCTAATTCATTTACAATTGTGAAATTAATTAACCTTAGTATTGTGATTTGCGTACTAATTACAGTGAAATTGCATGATTTATGCTACATAGTAGATTTGTATTGAGGCAAAGAATGCAGATGGTAAGTAAAATGGCCTTAAATGTCGCTTCTGCTAGGTAACACCTAACACGGGTCTTTAGAATGGCGGGTGGTAAACAGAAAGGCTTATTTTCTTTGTTTTAATTGTGGTTGTGTTTGTTCTTATGATAGTTCGTTCGGGCCTGTTAGGCCATGCTGCGAAAATGGCTGCTGAAACGGATGAGGTCACGTGAAAAGCCAAAGATGGCCTCTGCACAGAAGAAATAGAGAAATCAAGTCACGTGGATGCGGCCTGTGCACGGAGTGAGAGATGTCAAGGTCGAACTGACCTACAATAAGGAGGGGGCCAAGAAAGACTCAGCACGTATTCGTGGGAATGGAAGAGAAAGTACTGAGCAACAATGGACTAACTAAATTGTGACCATCAAGATCGCAACAAAATGAATGGACAAGTTGGACTGCTTTTAACCCCGAAGTCATGAGACTCATTGTATGCATTACTGTCCCTAAACCAGTTTGAACAAGGAGGGCGATGAGGTGACCATCACCACCCCTCAAATGGACCAATTAGCGTGATTCTTGCCCCTAAGGATTGCAACTTTTTGTGTAGTAAGCTAGAAAATAGGGTATAAGAGGGCTACTCTTATGTGGGGTGGGCTGCTGCTGCTGTGGTCGCTGCTATTGATGCTACTGCTGCTGTTGGTGTTTTCCTGCCATACCGCCTCTTTTTCCATTTTTCCACCTCAATACTACGAAAAGACTTTGTCATTTTTGGACTTCGAACTTGACTGGGGAAGGAACGAGATCGTTGCGGGAATTCTGCATGGGAGGTACGTCCGAGGAGGTTAGCGGGACAGTCAGTCAGTTTGGGAGTTTCTATTCTGTGATCTGCGGTTTATCTTCTTTTGGTGAACCATTCCTGTCCGCATCCTAAAACTATGGGTAATGCATAATTTTCTATTCTTTATCAAACTTTTCTTAAAAATGTTATTGATATATTAAATGTGATTAATAAACAAAGAATTTCACCCATGCAATTGAGAATTAGATAAAATTACATTCTAACTTAAAATGAGTCTGTGGTTCTTTAGTTCATTTATGAGTTATAAATGTTAAAAGGTTTTAATTGTGATTGAGCTGGTCTTAATCACCATCAACTTATTCTACTAGTTGGTCCATCGACCAAAGAGCGGAGTACCTTGATGTTTAGAACTGACAGGATCAAAAGTTAATGTTTATAATGTCTGAGGTATTATTCTGTCAAATTTAACAAGGTATTCCGTTCGTCCAGCAACACATTTCTCCTTGGTGTGAAATCCAGTGAATGAATGAATGTATGATATGCGGTGTCATGGGCCCCACCGACACAAGGTTTAATAGATAATTGGTTACATGAATGTTTTACCTGGATTCGTGTCCTAAGGAGAAATTTATATTAGCCGCGCTGGATCAGATTTCTTGGTAGCAGAGTTATGGTTACTATAGATTAGTCTGGTGATTATTGATTTATTGATTTTTTCATGTCTAACACTTTGGGGCCGATTCTGATGCGGGTTGGAAAAGCTTCCTGACCGAATCGGTTGGGAAATGGTGTCCGACCCACTCGGATCGGGAAAGTCCGACCGGCGGAGTAGGATGCATCCGGATGCTTCCAGATACGATTTGGTTGAACTCCCATTGACTTCAATGGGAACATTTGTTCCTAACCGCATCAGAATTGGGCCCTCGGTCGGGAAGACACGTTCCCGATCCGATTTGGAAGGAGCAAATGCCGTTAGGAGGCCTTCCTAACCGCATCAGAATCAGGCCCTCGGTCGGGAAGCTTTTCCAACCCGCATCAGAATCGGGCCCTTTGTGTTGAATTGTATTATGTTATGTGTAAGTCAAAACTTTGAAGCTTCCGGGAAGTAGGAAGTGGACACGTGCGGCAAGAGAAGTCACACGGAATTGTGCATTGTCTGATTTTCAAATTGGTGATAACACAGGATTGTGTTATGTTAGGGACATTTCTTGTTGAGAAAGTGTATGAGTGAAATAGCAACAGGCTTTCTTGTGAAACTCTGGCCTTAATTCTCAGGAGCAGTGTAGTCTCCACATGTGTTTTATCCCCAGAGAAACGGGTTTACCCCTTGCTTGAGAGAAGGGTAAGGTAGAGAGAAGTGCTACACTTATCGAGCGAAACAGTATTCTTGCAAGATAGAGCAAACTATTTCTTTTGTTTTGTGAAACAGACAATGGTAATGTGTTTTACGTCGTAACTAATGAATTTCGTTGAAAATAGAAGGTAAGAAAAACTGCCGATAATTTTTGTAAAGGAGGGGTCAGAAAAGACAGGAGTAGAACTGACGTCAACAGAGACCGCCCTGGTATTGGCCAGTTGTGGGGGAGTGAAGAGCTTCTTGATTGGTGCATTAGTGTGAAGACGCCCTGGGATTGGTTAGTGCGAAAGTGATGTAAAGCTGTCGGATTGGTGCGTTAGTGTGAGATGCGCTGGGATAGGTCCGAATAGCTGAGCAGTAGAAAGGGCAGAGTGGTGAAAAAAAATTTGTGTGTTTGTTTTGAGAAAAAGAACAGAGTAACATGGCTTATTATGAGTATGGTAGAGAGAAACCGTCATGGTTTGCGAAGATTAAAAACTTTTTCAAGAAAGACAAGAAGGTTGTGACTAGGGAAGGAGAAGTACTTCCTCCGCCGAAAACGCCAGCCTCTCATATGATGTTGAAATATGGCTATCATACTTGTATTTGGTTGAAAAATTGGGCAAAATATACTCAAAGCGATGGAGTATTGGCATTTCCAGAAAATGGTTCGTTTAGCACAGCTGTACTTCGAAATTTGAGAGAAAAGATGATGAAACTTGAACCGAGACCTAGACCAACACAGTTCGAAGCGTTAGGTGAATGGGAAGATGAGATGTATGAAAGAGAAAGACACAGAGGTGCAAAGAATTATAGTTTAGTGCATGGAAGAGTATGGGGAGTGAATCATGAAGACAGGATGAGACGATGGAGGTATGCTAATATGACGGATGGTTTGTTTCCTGTCAGAACAGTTGAAGAAGTTACAGGGAGAAAGTGTACGGAGAAAAAGAAGCATGCAGTAACAGAGAGATATGGGTATGGAGCTAGCGACACAGAGGATGAGTTGCTGGAGGACATTTTAAATAGAAAACCCCCTCCATATCAACAGAATTCTGCGGTGGTGACTCCAAATGCACCACCAATGGAAACTGTAAGAAATCAAAGCCCTGAACGAAATTATGAAATAAATAGGTCCTATGAAAAATTAGAAACTCCACAGAATGAGAAGCCTGATAATGGTAATACAGCTGAGTTAGCCAGAACCACAAGAGAATTGACTGAAAAGATAAGAGAACTAACAAAGAACATGGAAGCGGTGACTGTGCCAGTGATGATAGGGCCAGTAATTCCGGTATTTGAAAATCAAAGAATAGATGAGCATTCCCTGACAATTCCATTGAACTCGAGTATGCAAAGAGTGAGAGAAGGGATAATTCCAGAACCTAGAGAGACAAGAGATTCAGTTGGTTCATGTAGGTTGAGTCCACCTACAAATTTGACGATTAATGAGAGTCAGATAAAAAGGATTCCTATGGGAACTGAGTCAGCAACTGAGACCCCAGAGAGAAGTGCAAATTGGGTAGAGATGAATAATACCCCTGTGGGTCCAACTCCAGAAGAATTAAATGAGTGGATGAGGAATTTACAGAAGAAAGATGCTGAACCACAACCTTTAGATGTAATCAGACTAAAAATAGATATGGAAGAGTTGATTTTAGGGACTATTGGTACAGAACGATTAAAATCCTACCAAGATGATGAGCTCATGTTTATGTGTAAAAGTGTTACTTGGAGAGCTAGGAACTTGCATGAAAAATTGGAAGAAACAGCGAATGAACTAGGAGTAGAATTTGGAAAAATCAGAGGATTGCAGAAACCGTACAGGGTAGACTTTAGTGAAAAGGATATAGAAAATCTGAACACTTCAGGATGATTAACACAGATAAAGGAACTGATTGTGTTATTGAGAAAATGGGGAGATGTGGACAGATGGCGAAGCAGGTGGATAAGAAGAAAGGAGGGAACGACCGATAAAGCTTCATTGGCTTTTCCGGTAAAGGAGAAAGAACCAATAGTAATGGAATATCCAATGAGGGAAACTCCAGGAGGAAGCTATGTACATGTCCCATGGTCCAGACAAGATATATTGTCATTTACAAATGACTTTCCAAGATTGAGAGAGAAACCCGTAGAATGGTATAGACAGGTAGAAAGATTTGTAAAGGTTTCAAAGGTGTTGTGGGAAGATTTGGATGGATTGTTTGAAATTGTGGTACCGGCAGATTTATGGACAGAATGTAAGATTACAATTGACTGGCCGAAAGAAGAATATCCTAGAGATGCAAAAACTGGAGCCCCAGGTCCAGAAGTAATGAGAAAGTATGAACAAGCCATCACGTTTTTGAAAAATAAAATCCCACCAAAAGAGACAGATTGGGTAAAGATTGATAGAACAACTCAGGAAAGTAAGGAATCTGTACATGCCTACTATGAGAGACTGCTTTTGGTCTTTAAACAGTATAGTGGTTATGAGAATTTGAGTGAAAAGGACATGAGTCATTTCGTGTATAGATTTGTATATGGTTTGAAACCTGAAATAAGTGAAATGATTAAGCAGCATATGTTGTGTTGGCAGAATAGCACTGTAGATGAAGTATTAAGGTATGCAAAATATTGTAGTGACGATATTGAGTGTAGACAGCGTAAACTAAAAGAAAAGGCGATGTGGGCACAAGTAAAGTTTGCAGAAAAACAAGAAGCTCAGATGAATAATCAGTCTAGTGATGCAGGACAAACTAAATTCAAACCGAATATAGGTAAAGGAAAAGGTCAAATGAGTATAGAAGAGGCCAAAAAGAAATGGCCCTGTCACAATTGCGGAAAATTAGGACACTGGAGAAACGAGTGTAAATTTCCTCCAAAAGCTAATACAGAAAATCAACCATTAAATCCACAGGTGCAGAGTGAGGGGAGTTACCAGCAGCTGCAACAGCCACAGGTAGTTACTCAACAGTGTCAGGTGCCGCAACCACCTCTTCCAAAGAGTGTAAACCCCCCGAGATACAGTACAGAGGCAGGATTCTACGGAGGAGAGCAGGTAACAAAATTGCCGCGCGCAGCTGCAATGTCGCAGTATTGGTTACGGCAGGATGGAAATGAATCGGATGAAAGTTTATGACGGTGCCTAGGAGAGGAAGAAGAGTGCGTGCTTGGCGCAACTCTAGAGGTAGATCAGTCAGGTCCATTTGTGGATGGAGAAGTGAATGGTGTAAATGTTACATTCCTTGTGGACACTGGAGCTACCCGTTCTACTGTTAGATCAGTGGAAATTCCAAACCTTCCTTTCTCAGGAGAATATATCCAAGTTGTAGGTGTTTCAAACAGGCAGATTAAAACGCCTCTTATCAAACCAGTAGAGGTGAAAGTTGGACCATTCAAAGAGATGCATCGTTTTGTGGTATGTGATTGCAGTACTGTAAATTTGTTAGGACGCGATCTACTTTGTAAAATGAATTGCACCATCTATTGTACCCCAGATGGTATTGCTTTCCAGACACCAGATGAGGATGTCCTGTATAAAATGACAATGGCAGAACTAGAACCAGGAGTGAATGACATGTTTCCTGTGTTTGATGCAGAGAAAATCCCGATTGAATTGAAAGGAATAGTCAGATCTGATGTATGGGATTTCACAGGCGAAGACATTGGACTAATGAGAGGAGTAGACCCTGTAAAAATTACTGTAAGGGAAGGAACTTACAGGCACATGCATCAAGGTAGGAATTTGCGAGTCCTTAATTGCGATTATTAAGGAATCGCAATTAAGGACTCGCAAAAGCCTATGCATGTAGGAATCGCTATAAAAATAGCGATTCCTACACATCCCTTATTTGCGACTCGCAAATTGCGAGTCGCAAATAAGGAATGGCTTCCCATTCATTCCTATGGGCCTACAGGCCCATAGGAATGAATGGGAAATTGCATGCGCAATTTGCAAATTGCGCATGCAATTTCAAGGTGCAAGGGTGTCAAAAGGACACCCTGTTGCACCCCTGAAATTGATCTGTGCACATATGTTGCGCACACACATGTCCCAAGGTCATGTGTGTGTGTAACCTACAAATTTGAAAAATGCACTTTAGTGCATTTTTCAAAGTTTTCCGCTATTTACCATCTGGTATGATTTCGCGGTAAATAGCGGGCCCAAATAGCGAAATCGCTATTTTAAAAGGCATCTTGCATTGCATTTAAGGAATCGCAATTTGCGATTCCTTAAATGCAATCGTAATTAAGAAATCGCAAAAAATTGCGATTTTTAAAATTGCGAGTGGCAAGTTGTTTCATGCATCGCAATAGCTAATTTTGCGATCGCAAACGGCCGATTTTGCGATTCGCACCATTTGCGATCGCAAAAAGCTTTGATGCATCTGCCTGAAATTATCCAAATACTCCACAGTACAAATTAACGCCAGAAATTATTGAAGGAATAACACCTGTAGTTAATAAGATGATTGAACAAGGAATTTTGAGAGAAATAATGAGTAGCCCATGTAATTCTCCTATAATGGGATTGAAAAAGCCGAATGGAACATATAGGATAGTGCAAGACTTGAGAAAGGTAAATAAGATTGTTATTCCTTGTTGCTCAATTGTGCCAAACCCCGCTGTAATACTGTATCAGATTCCACATGATGCAGAATGGTACACGGTTATTGATTTGTGCCATGCATTCTTTTCCATTCCATTACACCCTGACAGCCAGCCATTATTTGCATTCCGGTTCGGAGAGCGTATTTTGGCATGGTGCCGAATTCCTCAAGGGTATACTGAAAGCCCCTCAATCTTTAATCAGATCCTAAAGAAATCATTAGAAGATTTAAAAATGCCTGAAAAATCTGTGATGGTCCAGTATATTGATAACCTATTGGTGGCATCAAGGACCAAAGAAGCATGTGTTACGGACACAATTGCTTTACTAAATCATTTGGCAGAAGGAGGACACAAGGTGTCTCCGTCAAAACTGCAATTTTGTCAACAGGAGGTACAGTATCTAGGTCATAAGATTGAGAAAGGGATGCGAAAGGTGACGACAGAAAGAATAAGGATTATCCAAGGAATGAGAGCCCCGATGACACAGAGAGAGGTGAGAATGTTTCTTGGAATGGTTGGTTATTGTCGACAATGGATAAGTGGAGTTTCATTAATTGCAAAACCTTTACAGCGATTGACAAAGAGGGATGTCAAAGATCCGATTGAGTTGGATGAGGAGGAAATGAAGGCTTTCAAGGAACTGAAAACAAGTTTGTGTGAGGCACCAGCATTGGGGATGCCTGATTATGAAAAAGAATTTGAGCTGTATTGTAGTGAGAGAGATGGATGTGCACTTTCAGTGTTAGTGCAAAGGCATGGAAAAATGAAAAGACCAATCGCTTATTTTTCAGCTGTCTTAGACCCGGTAGCAAAAGCGTTGCCTGGATGTCTGAAAGCAGTAGCTGCTACTTGTGTGAGTCTGGAACAGAGCAAAGGCATTGTGATGGGTTATCCTCTGAGAGTATATGTCCCACACTCTGTTGGAATCCTTCTGACCCGAACCAAAACCCAATTCATGACACATAGTCGGCTGACTAGGTATGAAAAAGTGATTTTGGGTGCAGATAATGTAACCATTGTAAGATGTACGAGTGTAAATCCCTCAACTTCATTGCCAGATGAAGTAAACGTAGAAGTCAAAGATGATGTTGATCATAAGTGTTTGGATGTGCTTGAATTTTGCACAAAGCCTCGCCCAGATATTAAAGATGAGCCCTTAAAAGAATCAGATTATGTGATGTTTGTGGATGGGTCATGCCTGAGAACAAGTGAAGGAGTTTTAAGTGCAGCGTATGCTGTGTGTACGGTGGCAACCATAATGGAAGCATCCTGTTTGAGAGGAATACGTTCAGCCCAAGTGGCTGAACTGGTTGCTTTGATTCGAGCATGCAAACTGGGAAAGAATTTCCAAATTACGGTGATCACGGATAGCCAGTATGGCTTCGGAGTGGTCCACGACTTCGGACAGATCTGGTCCCAAAGGGGTTTCCTGACTTCTGCAGGAACTCCTATTAGGAATGGTGAGTTTGTGAAGTAATTGCTTGAGGCGATACAGCTACCTAAACAGATTGCAGTGGTAAAATGCGCTGCACACAAAAGTGGAACTGATTATATTACAGTGGGAAACCAATTCGCAGATGAAATAGCTCAATATTGTGCCAGAAATGTGGTCTCACTGAATAGGAGAAGAGAAAAAGAGAATGTTTCATGTCCCTTGCTGTTTACTAACACAGTTGAAACCTGGGATGAGGTAAGGCAATTGCAGGAAGAAGCAGATGAAGAGGTGAAAGATGGTTGGATAAAAGCAGGCTGCAGACAAAGAGAGGACGATGAAGTCTGGGTTTATAGAGATGGAAGACCAGTTATGCCTGATAGCATGATCTCTAGTATGGCACGGATGTAACATGGAGAAGCACACATTGGTAGGGATGCCATGATCAGACTTTTCAGACAGACCTGGTACAACCCGAAATTTAGGGCTATAGCTGAAAGCCTTTGTCAAAGATGTCTTACATGCCAACAAATAAATCCTGGAAGGAAAACTGTAGTGAGTTTGGGAACAATAGGACGTGAAGGAGGTCCTTTTACCAGAATGCAACTAGATTTTATTGAAATGCCCCCAAGCAATAGATTGAGATATGTCCTTGTGGTCGTTTGTTTGTTTTCTCGTTGGGTGGAGGCCTATCCGACAAGAAGGAATGATGGAGTTACTGTAGCTAAGCTCCTACTGAGAGAATTCCTTCCTAGATATGGCTTTCCAGTAACGATCGAAACAGATAGAGGAACACATTTCCAGAATGAAATAATCCAATTGATATGTGAAGCACTTGACATTCAACAAAAATTGCACTGTGCCTACAGACCAGAGGCTTCTGGAGTGGTAGAGCAAGTAAATGGAACAATAAAGAATAGGTTAGGGAAAATGTGTCAAGCCACAGGACTCAATGGCCCTGATGCCCTGCCATTGGTGCTGATGAGCATCAGAAGCATACCTGACAGGAAAACAGGTCTGAGTCCTCATGAAATAATCATGGGACGAGCAATGAGACAAGCACATGTACCTGTCAACAAACTGCTGACTATAACTGATGATCTCGTATTGGACTATTGCAAAGGATTGGCTGATGTGGTGCATTCTGTATTTCATCAGGTTGGACCGGATGCAACCACTCTTGAAAGAAAACCAGCTCATGATTTGAGTCCAGGAGACTGGGTCCTCATTAAAGTCCACAGAAGAAGAAACTGCTTGGTTCCTCGCTGGGATAAGCCACGTCAAGTGATCCTGGTAACAACAACTGCTGTAAAGTGTGCAGGTGTGAAAAATTGGGTTCATGCCAGTCATACCATCAGAGTTCCAGATCCTGAAGCGCGACCTGTAAGTCGACATCTGGAAATATCAGATACCAGCTCGGCATCTGAAGCAGAAATTGAAACAATCAGAGTTCCAGATCCTGAAGCTCGACCTGTAAGTCGACATCTGGAGATATCAGATACCAGCTCAGCATCTGAAGCAGAAGCTGAAACAAACAGAGTTCCAGATCTTGAAGCTCGACCTGTAAGTCGACATCTGGAAGAATCAGGTACCAGTTTGACAACTGAAGAAGAAACTGAAACAATCAGAGTTCCAGATCCTGAATTTCGACCTGTAAGTCGACATCTGGAAATATCGGATACCAGTTCAGCATCTGAAACAGACCAACCTGAATCTGGTGAAAGGCAAAAGAGAAAATCAAGAAACAGAAGAACTGATATTATAACAGGAGAAACCGAACCAAGAGACAGCGACAGTGAACAGCCAAGTACAAGTTATGGGAAAATTCCTCCAGAGATAGTTGAGGTAACTGAAGAAAACTTAGATTCAGATAGAGAGATAGAGGAAAGTGCGGAAGAAAACCGAGGAGTAGTAGGATCAGAACTACAAACAGAAGAAACACAGGGAAATTTAGATTCAGACAGAAAGATTGAGAAAAATGCGGAAGACAAACGAGGAGGGTTAGAATCAAATTTCCAAACAGAAGAGTCACAAGAAGGTTCGGATTCAGACAAACAAACTGAGATCATAAAGTTCAAAGTTAGAGGAAGTGAAGTGAGGTCTGAGACAGAATCAGAAGAAAGTGAAGAAGAAAGAAAGCAAAGAATAGGACCAAGAAAGAGAACTTGGAGAACAGAAAGAGAAGAAAAAGAAAACGAACTGAAAAGGCCAAGAAAAGGAGACAATTGGCCCAACAAAATTAAAAGACAATGCGGAACAAGTAAATGAAATAACAAGTCAGAAAGGACAAGGAAAACAAAGTGAAAGACAGTTACAGAGACCAAAAAGAGTGAAGAGACCTAACTTGAAATATAAGTCACCTGAATGGCTATACATAGCATTGACCGACATTAAAGAAGTGGATAGCAGTCACGAAATCCCAGACGAAGACTGTGAACAACTGGGTGAGAGTGAATTGCACCAAACCTGAAAGACAAAGAAAGAAAACCAGACTGGACATCAAAACTGAATAAGACGAGAAAAAGTTCTGAAAAGAGCTGAAGAGAGCACCAAAAGAGACTAATTAAAGGGTAGAGTGGCTGGAAAGTCATTCTGAGGTGTGGAAACACATTTTCTCTACAAACATTTATATAGCTAAATAGTATTACAACATGGTAGACACTGAGAATAGAAGATCTAGATGTGAGTTTTTACGTAGATGGTGTAGAATGTGTTTCTATTGTACAGGATTGCTAATGCTTATCTGGTTTATTTTAGCAATAATAATTCCACTTAGGTTAGTTGTAGAATATACATCTGTAATAGTGAATGACACGAATAATGACAAGGAACCTAACATAAAGAACACTGCAGCATTAGTAGATAGTACTGATTTACATAGGGATACGTCCATAACTGATTTCTCCAAGAATGTCTTCACGAAACTGTTATATGAATATGTGGAGACAATGGATGTGAGAGATTGCTATGTCTGTATGCAGTTACCTGCGTCTGTCACAGAAGGTGTGACATATCATCACCTTCCTTTGACGTATGGGACAACTTGTAGCGTTTTAGCTAGCTTATTTTATAAAACAGGTAGATTAGAATATTATTACACTGATATAGACACTGTTTTTGCTAAAGTTCCCGTAATCCCTGAATTAAATAAGGTAAAAGTTTTTGGAGAGTTTTTCTTAGAAAATAAAGAATTAACGTTAGAGTATATATTTAGACACAATCTTACTTGTGAGTTAAAGAAAGAAGAAAAGATTTTCTTGGAAATGGTAGAGGACAGAAGAGTTAAGTTTCAAAGAAAAGTAGCAGAAGAAAAGACAAAAACCCCACCTTGGGCGTTTGAAGAGAGAAAAACGACAAGGGAGAAACAAATGCAGCTATGGTTCTGGATTGGCCCCAACAGGGAAAATTGTGTATTAGTAGAAGTAACACTATGTATGATAACTATTTCGTGGGTTCTAGTGAGAGCCGAGATACATACAAAATTCTAGGGGTATGGGGATTTAAAGGAGGAAAAGATCCAGTATTTCCAGGGATCTATTATATTTACGGAAATAGAGCTTATTATAGGTTGCCGGACCATTGGTATGGAACATGTTATCTAGGCCTGGTCTTTCCAAAGATTTTTCATGTAGAGAGAGGAACAAAAGGAATTCACGAGATAGGTAAAACATTAACACGTAGAAGGAGGGAAAGCTTCTCAGAAATAGTAGGTGATATTTTTGGAGCATTGATACTAGCAGTGGGTATATCTTTGAATGCATACAAGATTCGAAAATTGTCTACAGTAGTAGATCGTTTATCAACAAATACTGCTGGAGGGTTCTTGATGGTAAATACCGAAATGGTTGCCATGAGAGCTATGGTAATGCAAAATCGACTTGCCCTTGACATTCTTTTGGCAAAGAGGGTGGAGTCTGTGGAATGCTGAAAGTCCAACATTGTTGCACTTACATTCCAGACAAAAGTGAGAATATACAGAAGTATATAAAGAATATTACTAATTTGCACAAAGAAATTGCCCCACTGGAGGTTGAAGGTGTTTGGGAGAGACTTGGTAAGAGTTTTTCCTCAATGAAGAAATGGTTCACAGAAATAGGTAGTTCTCTTATTGGGAAGATACTAATAGCAGTAACAGTGATAATAATGGTAATGTTATTAGTGAGATTAGCATATGTGTGTATTAAAAGAAAAAAAGACAAACTAGAGTAAAAGAGAAAATGAGAAAAATAAAGAAAGAGAACGGGAGATGGGAGAGATAGAATTAGAAGAGTTAAAAGAGAACATGTACAAACGGTCTAAAAGACAAGATGAGAAAAACACAGTTGTATGAACTAACAAAAAAGCAAGTGGACAAGAAATATTTATCTGATAAGCTGTAGGATGGGTTTTTGTGGTGATGTTAAAAATCACCAAAGGGGGAATTGATGGAGCAGGGTAAATAAAATAATTTTGTACCCCTTGGAAAATTAATGAACTCTTAATAAATTAATAATACTAACTGTTTGAAGAAGCATGTATTAACCAACAAATGCACCTTTTTAGTAAACACTATATAAAGGTAACATTCAAATTTGTGCAAAATCTAATTCATTTACAATTGTGAAATTAATTAACCTTAGTATTGTGATTTGCGTACTAATTAGAGTGAAATTGCATGATTTATGCTACATAGTAGATTTGTATTGTGGCAAAGAATGCAGATGGTAAGTAAAATGGCCTTAAATGTCGCTTCTGCTAGGTAACACCTAACACGGGTCTTTAGAATGGCGGGTGGTAAACAGAAAGGCTTATTTTCTTTGTTTTAATTGTGGTTGTGTTTGTTCTTATGATAGTTCGTTCGGGCCTGTTAGGCCATGCTGCGAAAATGGCTGCTGAAACGGATGAGGTCACGTGAAAAGCCAAAGATGGCCTCTGCACAGAAGAAATAGAGAAATCAAGTCACGTGGATGCGGCCTGTGCACGGAGTGAGAGATGTCAAGGTCGAACTGACCTACAATAAGGAGGGGCCAAGAAAGACTCAGCACGTATTCGTGGGAATGGAAGAGAAAGTACTGAGCAACAATGGACTAACTAAATTGTGACCATCAAGATCGCAACAAAATGAATGGACAAGTTGGACTGCTTTTAACCCCGAAGTCATGAGACTCATTGTATGCATTACTGTCCCTAAACCAGTTTGAACAAGGAGGGCGATGAGGTGACCATCACCACCCCTCAAATGGACCAATTAGCGTGATTCTTGCCCCTAAGGATTGCAACTTTTTGTGTAGTAAGCTAGAAAATAGGGTATAAGAGGGCTACTCTTATGTGGGGTGGGCTGCTGCTGCTGTGGTCGCTGCTATTGATGCTACTGCTGCTGTTGGTGTTTTCCTGCCATACCGCCTCTTTTTCCATTTTTCCACCTCAATACTACGAAAAGACTTTGTCATTTTTGGACTTCGAACTTGACTGGGGAAGGAACGAGATCGTTGCGGGAATTCTGCATGGGAGGTACGTCCGAGGAGGTTAGCGGGACAGTCAGTCAGTTTGGGAGTTTCTATTCTGTGATCTGCGGTTTATCTTCTTTTGGTGAACCATTCCTGTCCGCATCCTAAAACTATGGGTAATGCATAATTTTCTATTCTTTATCAAACTTTTCTTAAAAATGTTATTGATATATTAAATGTGATTAATAAACAAAGAATTTCACCCATGCAATTGAGAATTAGATAAAATTACATTCTAACTTAAAATGAGTCTGTGGTTCTTTAGTTCATTTATGAGTTATAAATGTTAAAAGGTTTTAATTGTGATTGAGCTGGTCTTAATCACCATCAACTTATTCTACTAGTTGGTCCATCGACCAAAGAGCGGAGTACCTTGATGTTTAGAACTGACAGGATCAAAAGTTAATGTTTATAATGTCTGAGGTATTATTCTGTCAAATTTAACAAGGTATTCCGTTCGTCCAGCAACACATTTCTCCTTGGTGTGAAATCCAGTGAATGAATGAATGTATGATATGCGGTGTCATGGGCCCCACCGACACAAGGTTTAATAGATAATTGGTTACATGAATGTTTTACCTGGATTCGTGTCCTAAGGAGAAATTTATATTAGCCGCGCTGGATCAGATTTCTTGGTAGCAGAGTTATGGTTACTATAGATTAGTCTGGTGATTATTGATTTATTGATTTTTTCATGTCTAACACTTTGGGGCCGATTCTGATGCGGGTTGGAAAAGCTTCCTGACCGAATCGGTTGGGAAATGGTGTCCGACCCACTCGGATCGGGAAAGTCCGACCGGCGGAGTAGGATGCATCCGGATGCTTCCAGATACGATTTGGTTGAACTCCCATTGACTTCAATGGGAACATTTGTTCCTAACCGCATCAGAATTGGGCCCTCGGTCGGGAAGACACGTTCCCGATCCGATTTGGAAGGAGCAAATGCCGTTAGGAGGCCTTCCTAACCGCATCAGAATCAGGCCCTCGGTCGGGAAGCTTTTCCAACCCGCATCAGAATCGGGCCCTTTGTGTTGAATTGTATTATGTTATGTGTAAGTCAAAACTTTGAAGCTTCCGGGAAGTAGGAAGTGGACACGTGCGGCAAGAGAAGTCACACGGAATTGTGCATTGTCTGATTTTCAAATTGGTGATAACACAGGATTGTGTTATGTTAGGGACATTTCTTGTTGAGAAAGTGTATGAGTGAAATAGCAACAGGCTTTCTTGTGAAACTCTGGCCTTAATTCTCAGGAGCAGTGTAGTCTCCACATGTGTTTTATCCCCAGAGAAACGGGTTTACCCCTTGCTTGAGAGAAGGGTAAGGTAGAGAGAAGTGCTACACTTATCGAGCGAAACAGTATTCTTGCAAGATAGAGCAAACTATTTCTTTTGTTTTGTGAAACAGACAATGGTAATGTGTTTTACGTCGTAACTAATGAATTTCGTTGAAAATAGAAGGTAAGAAAAACTGCCGATAATTTTTGTAAAGGAGGGGTCAGAAAAGACAGGAGTAGAACTGACGTCAACAGAGACCGCCCTGGTATTGGCCAGTTGTGGGGGAGTGAAGAGCTTCTTGATTGGTGCATTAGTGTGAAGACGCCCTGGGATTGGTTAGTGCGAAAGTGATGTAAAGCTGTCGGATTGGTGCGTTAGTGTGAGATGCGCTGGGATAGGTCCGAATAGCTGAGCAGTAGAAAGGGCAGAGTGGTGAAAAAAAAATTTGTGTGTTTGTTTTGAGAAAAAGAACAGAGTAACATGGCTTATTATGAGTATGGTAGAGAGAAACCGTCATGGTTTGCGAAGATTAAAAACTTTTTCAAGAAAGACAAGAAGGTTGTGACTAGGGAAGGAGAAGTACTTCCTCCGCCGAAAACGCCAGCCTCTCATATGATGTTGAAATATGGCTATCATACTTGTATTTGGTTGAAAAATTGGGCAAAATATACTCAAAGCGATGGAGCATTGGCATTTCCAGAAAATGGTTCGTTTAGCACAGCTGTACTTCGAAATTTGAGAGAAAAGATGATGAAACTTGAACCGAGACCTAGACCAACACAGTTCGAAGCGTTAGGTGAATGGGAAGATGAGATGTATGAAAGAGAAAGACACAGAGGTGCAAAGAATTATAGTTTAGTCCATGGAAGAGTATGGGGAGTGAATCATGAAGACAGGATGAGACGATGGAGGTATGCTAATATGACGGATGGTTTGTTTCCTGTCAGAACAGTTGAAGAAGTTACAGGGAGAAAGTGTACGGAGAAAAAGAAGCATGCAGTAACAGAGAGATATGGGTATGGAGCTAGCGACACAGAGGATGAGTTGCTGGAGGACATTTTAAATAGAAAACCCCCTCCATATCAACAGAATTCTGCGGTGGTGACTCCAAATGCACCACCAATGGAAACTGTAAGAAATCAAAGCCCTGAACGAAATTATGAAATAAATAGGTCCTATGAAAAATTAGAAACTCCACAGAATGAGAAGCCTGATAATGGTAATACAGCTGAGTTAGCCAGAACCACAAGAGAATTGACTGAAAAGATAAGAGAACTAACAAAGAACATGGAAGCGGTGACTGTGCCAGTGATGATAGGGCCAGTAATTCCGGTATTTGAAAATCAAAGAATAGATGAGCATTCCCTGACAATTCCATTGAACTCGAGTATACAAAGAGTGAGAGAAGGGATAATTCCAGAACCTAGAGAGACAAGAGATTCAGTTGGTTCATGTAGGTTGAGTCCACCTACAAATTTGACGATTAATGAGAGTCAGATAAAAAGGATTCCTATGGGAACCGAGTCAGCAACTGAGACCCCAGAGAGAAGTGCAAATTGGGTAGAGATGAATAATACCCTGTGGGTCCAACTCCAGAAGAATTAAATGAGTGGATGAGGAATTTACAGAAGAAAGATGCTGAACCACAACCTTTAGATGTAATCAGACTAAAAATAGATATGGAAGAGTTGATTTTAGGGACTATTGGTACAGAACGATTAAAATCCTACCAAGATGATGAGCTCATGTTTATGTGTAAAAGTGTTACTTGGAGAGCTAGGAACTTGCATGAAAAATTGGAAGAAACAGCGAATGAACTAGGAGTAGAATTTGGAAAAATCAGAGGATTGCAGAAACCGTACAGGGTAGACTTTAGTGAAAAGGATATAGAAAATCTGAACACTTCAGGATGATTAACACAGATAAAGGAACTGATTGTGTTATTGAGAAAATGGGGAGATGTGGACAGATGGCGAAGCGGGTGGATAAGAAGAAAGGAGGGAACGACCGATAAAGCTTCATTGGCTTTTCCGGTAAAGGAGAAAGAACCAATAGTAATGGAATATCCAATGAGGGAAACTCCAGGAGGAAGCTATGTACATGTCCCATGGTCCAGACAAGATATATTGTCATTTACAAATGACTTTCCAAGATTGAGAGAGAAACCCGTAGAATGGTATAGACAGGTAGAAAGATTTGTAAAGGTTTCAAAGGTGTTGTGGGAAGATTTGGATGGATTGTTTGAAATTGTGGTACCGGCAGATGTATGGACAGAATGTAAGATTACAATTGACTGGCCGAAAGAAGAATATCCTAGAGATGCAAAAACTGGAGCCCCAGGTCCAGAAGTAATGAGAAAGTATGAACAAGCCATCACGTTTTTGAAAAATAAAATCCCACCAAAAGAGACAGATTGGGTAAAGATTGATAGAACAACTCAGGAAAGTAAGGAATCTGTACATGCCTACTATGAGAGACTGCTTTTGGTCTTTAAACAGTATAGTGGTTATGAGAATTTGAGTGAAAAGGACATGAGTCATTTCGTGTATAGATTTGTATATTGTTTGAAACCTGAAATAAGTGAAATGATTAAGCAGCATATGTTGTGTTGGCAGAATAGCACTGTAGATGAAGTATTAAGGTATGCAAAATATTGTAGTGACGATATTGAGTGTAGACAGCGTAAACTAAAAGAAAAGGCGATGTGGGCACAAGTAAAGTTTGCAGAAAAACAAGAAGCTCAGATGAATAATCAGTCTAGTGATGCAGGACAAACTAAATTCAAACCGAATATAGGTAAAGGAAAAGGTCAAATGAGTATAGAAGAGGCCAAAAAGAAATGGCCCTGTCACAATTGCGGAAAATTAGGACACTGGAGAAACGAGTGTAAATTTCCTCCAAAAGCTAATACAGAAAATCAACCATTAAATCCACAGGTGCAGAGTGAGGGGAGTTACCAGCAGCTGCAACAGCCACAGGTAGTTACTCAACAGTGTCAGGTGCCGCAACCACCTCTTCCAAAGAGTGTAAACCCCCCGAGATACAGTACAGAGGCAGGATTCTACGGAGGAGAGCAGGTAACAAAATTGCCGCGCGCAGCTGCAATGTCACAGTATTGGTTACGGCAGGATGGAAATGAATCGGATGAAAGTTTATGACGGTGCCTAGGAGAGGAAGAAGAGTGCGTGCTTGGCGCAACTCTAGAGGTAGATCAGTCAGGTCCATTTGTGGATGGAGAAGTGAATGGTGTAAATGTTACATTCCTTGTGGACACTGGAGCTACCCGTTCTACTGTTAGATCAGTGGAAATTCCAAACCTTCCTTTCTCAGGAGAATATATCCAAGTTGTAGGTGTTTCAAACAGGCAGATTAAAACGCCTCTTATCAAACCAGTAGAGGTGAAAGTTGGACCATTCAAAGAGATGCATCGTTTTGTGGTATGTGATTGCAGTACTGTAAATTTGTTAGGACGCGATCTACTTTGTAAAATGAATTGCACCATCTATTGTACCCCAGATGGTATTGCTTTCCAGACACCAGATGAGGATGTCCTGTATAAAATGACAATGGCAGAACTAGAACCAGGAGTGAATGACATGTTTCCTGTGTTTGATGCAGAGAAAATCCCGATTGAATTGAAAGGAATAGTCAGATCTGATGTATGGGATTTCACAGGCGAAGACATTGGACTAATGAGAGGAGTAGACCCTGTAAAAATTACTGTAAGGGAAGGAACTTACAGGCACATGCATCAAGGTAGGAATTTGCGAGTCCTTAATTGCGATTATTAAGGAATCGCAATTAAGGACTCGCAAAAGCCTATGCATGTAGGAATCGCTATAAAAATAGCGATTCCTACACATCCCTTATTTGCGACTCGCAAATTGCGAGTCGCAAATAAGGAATGGCTTCCCATTCATTCCTATGGGCCTACAGGCCCATAGGAATGAATGGGAAATTGCATGCGCAATTTCGCAAATTGCGCATGCAATTTCAAGGGTGCAAGGGTGTCAAAAGGACACCCTGTTGCACCCCTGAAATTGATCTGTGCACATATGTTGCGCACACACATGTCCCAAGGACATGTGTGTGTGTAACCTACAAATTTGAAAAATGCACTTTAGTGCATTTTTCAAAGTTTTCCGCTATTTACCATCTGGTATGATTTCGCGGTAAATAGCGGGCCCAAATAGCGAAATCGCTATTTTAAAAGGCATCTTGCATTGCATTTAAGGAATCGCAATTTGCGATTCCTTAAATGCAATCGCAATTTAAGAAATCGCAAAAAATTGCGATTTTTTAAAATTGCGAGTGGCAAGTTGTTTCATGCATCGCAATAGCTAATTTTGCGATCGCAAACGGCCGATTTTTGCGATTCGCACCATTTGCGATCGCAAAAAGCTTTGATGCATCTGCCTGAAATTATCCAAATACTCCACAGTACAAATTAACGCCAGAAATTATCGAAGGAATAACACCTGTAGTTAATAAGATGATTGAACAAGGAATTTTGAGAGAAATAATGAGTAGCCCATGTAATTCTCCTATAATGGGATTGAAAAAGCCGAATGGAACATATAGGATAATGCAAGACTTGAGAAAGGTAAATAAGATTGTTATTCCTTGTTGCTCAATTGTGCCAAACCCCGCTGTAATACTGTATCAGATTCCACATGATGCAGAATGGTACACGGTTATTGATTTGTGCCATGCATTCTTTTCCATTCCATTACACCCTGACAGCCAGCCATTATTTGCGTTCCGGTTCGGAGAGCGTATTTTGGCATGGTGCCGAATTCCTCAAGGGTATACTGAAAGCCCCTCAATCTTTAATCAGATCCTAAAGAAATCATTAGAAGATTTAAAAATGCCTGAAAAATCTGTGATGGTCCAGTATATTGATAACCTATTGGTGGCATCAAGGACCAAAGAAGCATGTGTTACGGACACAATTGCTTTACTAAATCATTTGGCAGAAGGAGGACACAAGGTGTCTCCGTCAAAACTGCAATTTTGTCAACAGGAGGTACAGTATCTAGGTCATAAGATTGAGAAAGGGATGCGAAAGGTGACGACAGAAAGAATAAGGATTATCCAAGGAATGAGAGCCCCGATGACACAGAGAGAGGTGAGAATGTTTCTTGGAATGGTTGGTTATTGTCGACAATGGATAAGTGGAGTTTCATTAATTGCAAAACCTTTACAGCGATTGACAAAGAGGGATGTCAAAGATCCGATTGAGTTGGATGAGGAGGAAATGAAGGCTTTCAAGGAACTGAAAACAAGTTTGTGTGAGGCACCAGCATTGGGGATGCCTGATTATGAAAAAGAATTTGAGCTGTATTGTAGTGAGAGAGATGGATGTGCACTTTCAGTGTTAGTGCAAAGGCATGGAAAAATGAAAAGACCAATCGCTTATTTTTCAGCTGTCTTAGACCCGGTAGCAAAAGCGTTGCCTGGATGTCTGAAAGCAGTAGCTGCTACTTGTGTGAGTCTGGAACAGAGCAAAGGCATTGTGATGGGTTATCCTCTGAGAGTATATGTCCCACACTCTGTTGGAATCCTTCTGACCCGAACCAAAACCCAATTCATGACACATAGTCGGCTGACTAGGTATGAAAAAGTGATTTTGGGTGCAGATAATGTAACCATTGTAAGATGCACGAGTGTAAATCCCTCAACTTCATTGCCAGATGAAGTAAACGTAGAAGTCAAAGATGATGTTGATCATAAGTGTTTGGATGTGCTTGAATTTTGCACAAAGCCTCGCCCAGATATTAAAGATGAGCCCTTAAAAGAATCAGATTATGTGATGTTTGTGGATGGGTCATGCCTGAGAACAAGTGAAGGAGTTTTAAGTGCAGCGTATGCTGTGTGTACGGTGGCAACCATAATGGAAGCATCCTGTTTGAGAGGAATATGTTCAGCCCAAGTGGCTGAACTGGTTGCTTTGATTCGAGCATGCAAACTGGGAAAGAATTTCCAAATTACGGTGATCACGGATAGCCAGTATGGCTTCGGAGTGGTCCACGACTTCGGACAGATCTGGTCCCAAAGGGGTTTCCTGACTTCTGCAGGAACTCCTATTAGGAATGGTGAGTTTGTGAAGTAATTGCTTGAGGCGATACAGCTACCTAAACAGATTGCAGTGGTAAAATGCGCTGCACACAAAAGTGGAACTGATTATATTACAGTGGGAAACCAATTCGCAGATGAAATAGCTCAATATTGTGCCAGAAATCTGGTCTCACTGAATAGGAGAAGAGAAAAAGAGAATGTTTCATGTCCCTTGCTGTTTACTAACACAGTTGAAACCTGGGATGAGGTAAGGCAATTGCAGGAAGAAGCAGATGAAGAGGTGAAAGATGGTTGGATAAAAGCAGGCTGCAGACAAAGAGAGGACGATGAAGTCTGGGTTTATAGAGATGGAAGACCAGTTATGCCTGATAGCATGATCTCTAGTATGGCACGGATGTACCATGGAGAAGCACACATTGGTAGGGATGCCATGATCAGACTTTTCAGACAGACCTGGTACAACCCGAAATTTAGGGCTATAGCTGAAAGCCTTTGTCAAAGATGTCTTACATGCCAACAAATAAATCCTGGAAGGAAAACTGTAGTGAGTTTGGGAACAATAGGACGTGAAGGAGGTCCTTTTACCAGAATGCAACTAGATTTTATTGAAATGCCCCCAAGCAATAGATTGAGATATGTCCTTGTGGTCGTTTGTTTGTTTTCTCGTTGGGTGGAGGCCTATCCGACAAGAAGGAATGATGGAGTTACTGTAGCTAAGCTCCTACTGAGAGAATTCCTTCCTAGATATGGCTTTCCAGTAACGATCGAAACAGATAGAGGAACACATTTCCAGAATGAAATAATCCAATTGATATGTGAAGCACTTGACATTCAACAAAAATTGCACTGTGCCTACAGACCAGAGGCTTCTGGAGTGGTAGAGCAAGTAAATGGAACAATAAAGAATAGGTTAGGGAAAATGTGTCAAGCCACAGGACTCAATGGCCCTGATGCCCTGCCATTGGTGCTGATGAGCATCAGAAGCATACCTGACAGGAAAACAGGTCTGAGTCCTCATGAAATAATCATGGGACGAGCAATGAGACAAGCACATGTACCTGTCAACAAACTGCTGACTATAACTGATGATCTCGTATTGGACTATTGCAAAGGATTGGCTGATGTGGTGCATTCTGTATTTCATCAGGTTGGACCGGATGCAACCACTCTTGAAAGAAAACCAGCTCATGATTTGAGTCCAGGAGACTGGGTCCTCATTAAAGTCCACAGAAGAAGAAACTGCTTGGTTCCTCGCTGGGATAAGCCACGTCAAGTGATCCTGGTAACAACAACTCCTGTAAAGTGTGCAGGTGTGAAAAATTGGGTTCATGCCAGTCATACCATCAGAGTTCCAGATCCTGAAGCGCGACCTGTAAGTCGACATCTGGAAATATCAGATACCAGCTCGGCATCTGAAGCAGAAATTGAAACAATCAGAGTTCCAGATCCTGAAGCTCGACCTGTAAGTCGACATCTGGAGATATCAGATACCAGCTCAGCATCTGAAGCAGAAGCTGAAACAAACAGAGTTCCAGATCTTGAAGCTCGACCTGTAAGTCGACATCTGGAAGAATCAGGTACCAGTTTGACAACTGAAGAAGAAACTGAAACGATCAGAGTTCCAGATCCTGAAGTTCGACCTGTAAGTCGACATCTGGAAATATCGGATACCAGTTCAGCATCTGAAACAGACCAACCTGAATCTGGTGAAAGGCAAAAGAGAAAATCAAGAAACAGAAGAACTGATATTATAACAGGAGAAACCGAACCAAGAGACAGCGACAGTGAACAGCCAAGTACAAGTTATGGGAAAATTCCTCCAGAGATAGTTGAGGTAACTGAAGAAAACTTAGATTCAGATAGAGAGATAGAGGAAAGTGCGGAAGAAAACCGAGGAGTAGTAGGATCAGAACTACAAACAGAAGAAACACAGGGAAATTTAGATTCAGACAGAAAGATTGAGAAAAATGCGGAAGACAAACGAGGAGGGTTAGAATCAAATTTCCAAACAGAAGAGTCACAAGAAGGTTCGGATTCAGACAAACAAACTGAGATCATAAAGTTCAAAGTTAGAGGAAGTGAAGTGAGGTCTGAGACAGAATCAGAAGAAAGTGAAGAAGAAAGAAAGCAAAGAATAGGACCAAGAAAGAGAACTTGGAGAACAGAAAGAGAAGAAAAAGAAAACGAACTGAAAAGGCCAAGAAAAGGAGACAATTGGCCCAACAAAATTAAAAGACAATGCGGAACAAGTAAATGAAATAACAAGTCAGAAAGGACAAGGAAAACAAAGTGAAAGACAGTTACAGAGACCAAAAAGAGTGAAGAGACCTAACTTGAAATATAAGTCACCTGAATGGCTATACATAGCATTGACCGACATTAAAGAAGTGGATAGCAGTCACGAAATCCCAGACGAAGACTGTGAACAACTGGGTGAGAGTGAATTGCACCAAACCTGAAAGACAAAGAAAGAAAACCAGACTGGACATCAAAACTGAATAAGACGAGAAAAAGTTCTGAAAAGAGCTGAAGAGAGCACCAAAAGAGACTAATTAAAGGGTAGAGTGGCTGGAAAGTCATTCTGAGGTGTGGAAACACATTTTCTCTACAAACATTTATATAGCTAAATAGTATTACAACATGGTAGACACTGAGAATAGAAGATCTAGATGTGAGTTTTTACGTAGATGGTGTAGAATGTGTTTCTATTGTACAGGATTGCTAATGCTTATCTGGTTTATTTTAGCAATAATAATTCCACTTAGGTTAGTTGTAGAATATACATCTGTAATAGTGAATGACACGAATAATGACAAGGAACCTAACATAAAGAACACTGCAGCATTAGTAGATAGTACTGATTTACATAGGGATACGTCCATAACTGATTTCTCCAAGAATGTCTTCACGAAACTGTTATATGAATATGTGGAGACAATGGATGTGAGAGATTGCTATGTCTGTATGCAGTTACCTGCGTCTGTCACAGAAGGTGTGACATATCATCACCTTCCTTTGACGTATGGGACAACTTGTAGCGTTTTAGCTAGCTTATTTTATAAAACAGGTAGATTAGAATATTATTACACTGATATAGACACTGTTTTTGCTAAAGTTCCCGTAATCCCTGAATTAAATAAGGTAAAAGTTGCAAAAGTTTTTGGAGAGTTTTTCTTAGAAAATAAAGAATTAACGTTAGAGTATATATTTAGACACAATCTTACTTGTGAGTTAAAGAAAGAAGAAAAGATTTTCTTGGAAATGGTAGAGGACAGAAGAGTTAAGTTTCAAAGAAAAGTAGCAGAAGAAAAGACAAAAACCCCACCTTGGGCGTTTGAAGAGAGAAAAACGACAAGGGAGAAACAAATGCAGCTATGGTTCTGGATTGGCCCCAACAGGGAAAATTGTGTATTAGTAGAAGTAACACTATGTATGATAACTATTTCGTGGGTTCTAGTGAGTGCCGAGATACATACAAAATTCTAGGGGATGGGGATTTAAAGGAGGAAAAGATCCAGTATTTCCAGGGATCTATTATATTTACGGAAATAGAGCTTATTATAGGTTGCCGGACCATTGGTATGGAACATGTTATCTAGGCCTGGTCTTTCCAAAGATTTTTCATGTAGAGAGAGGAACAAAAGGAATTCACGAGATAGGTAAAACATTAACACGTAGAAGGAGGGAAAGCTTCTCAGAAATAGTAGGTGATATTTTTGGAGCATTGATACTAGCAGTGGGTATATCTTTGAATGCATACAAGATTCGAAAATTGTCTACAGTAGTAGATCGTTTATCAACGAATACTGCTGGAGGGTTCTTGATGGTAAATACCGAAATGGTTGCCATGAGAGCTATGGTAATGCAAAATCGACTTGCCCTTGACATTCTTTTGGCAAAGAGGGTGGAGTCTGTGGAATGCTGAAAGTCCAACATTGTTGCACTTACATTCCAGACAAAAGTGAGAATATACAGAAGTATATAAAGAATATTACTAATTTGCACAAAGAAATTTCCCCACTGGAGGTTGAAGGTGTTTGGGAGAGACTTGGTAAGAGTTTTTCCTCAATGAAGAAATGGTTCACAGAAATAGGTAGTTCTCTTATTGGGAAGATACTAATAGCAGTAACAGTGATAATAATGGTAATGTTATTAGTGAGATTAGCATATGTGTGTATTAAAAGAAAAAAAGACAAACTAGAGTAAAAGAGAAAATGAGAAAAATAAAGAAAGAGAACGGGAGATGGGAGAGATAGAATTAGAAGAGTTAAAAGAGAACATGTACAAACGGTCTAAAAGACAAGATGAGAAAAACACAGTTGTATGAACTAACAAAAAAGCAAGTGGACAAGAAACATTTATCTGATATGCTGTAGGATGGGTTTTGTGGTGATGTTAAAAATCACCAAAGGGGGGAATTGATGGAGCAGGGTAAATAAAATAATTTTGTACCCCCTTGGAAAATTAATGAACTCTTAATAAATTAATAATACTAACTGTTTGAAGAAGCATGTATTAACCAACAAATGCACCTTTTTAGTAAACACTATATAAAGGTAACATGCAAATTTGTGCAAAATCTAATTCATTTACAATTGTGAAATTAATTAACCTTAGTATTGTGATTTGCGTACTAATTAGAGTGAAATTGCATGATTTATGCTACATAGTAGATTTGTATTGTGGCAAAGAATGCAGATGGTAAGTAAAATGGCCTTAAATGTCGCTTCTGCTAGGTAACACCTAACACGGGTCTTTAGAATGGCGGGTGGTAAACAGAAAGGCTTATTTTCTTTGTTTTAATTGTGGTTGTGTTTGTTCTTATGATAGTTCGTTCGGGCCTGTTAGGCCATGCTGCGAAAATGGCTGCTGAAACGGATGAGGTCACGTGAAAAGCCAAAGATGGCCTCTGCACAGAAGAAATAGAGAAATCAAGTCACGTGGATGCGGCCTGTGCACGGAGTGAGAGATGTCAAGGTCGAACTGACCTACAATAACGAGGGTGCCTAGAAAGACTCAGCACGTATTCGTGGGAATGGAAGAGAAAGTACTGAGCAACAATGGACTAACTAAATTGTGACCATCAAGATCGCAACAAAATGAATGGGCAAGTTGGACTGCTTTTAACCCCAAAGTCATGAGACTCATTGTATGTTTTACTGTCCCCAAACCCATTTGAACAAGGAGGGCAATGAGGTGACCATCACCACCCCTCAAATGGACCAATTAGCGTGCTTCTTGCCCCTAAGGATTGCAACTTTTTGTGTAGTAAGCTAGAAAATAGGGTATAAGAGGGTCTACTCTTATGTGGGGTGGGCTGCTGCTGCTGTGGTCGCTGCTATTGATGCTACTGCTGCTGTTGGTGTTTTCCTGCCATACCGCCTCTTTATTTTCCATTTTTCCACCTCAATACTACAAAAAGACTTTGTCATTTTTGGATTTCGAACTTGACTGGGGAAGGAACGAGATCGTTGCGGGAATTCTGCATGGGAGGTATGTCCGAGGAGGTTAGCGGGACAGTCAGTCAGTTTGGGAGTTTCTATTCTGTGATCTGCGGTTTATCTTCTTTTTGGTGAACCATTCCTGTCCGCATCCTAAAACTATGGGTAATGCATAATTTTCTATTCTTTATCAAACTTTTCTTAAAAATGTTATTGATATATTAAATGTGATTAATTAACAAAGAATTTCACCCACGCAATTCAGAATTAGATAAAATTACATTCTAACTTAAAATGAGTCTGTGGTTCTTTAGTTCATTTATGAGTTATAAATGTTAAAAGGTTTTAATTGTGATTGAGCTGGTCTTAATCACCATCAACTTATTCTACTAGTTGGTCCATCGACCAAAGAGCGGAGTACCTTGATGTTTAGAACTGACAGGATCAAAAGTTAATGTATATAATGTCTGAGGTATTATTCTGTCAAATTTAACAAGGTATTCCGTTCGTCCAGCAACACATTTCTCCTTGGTGTGAAATCCAGTGAATGAATGAATGTATGATATGCGGTGTCGTGTCATGGGCCCCACCGACACAAGGTTTAATAGATAATTGGTTACATGAATGTTTTACCTGGATTCGTGTCCTAAGGAGAAATTTATATTAGCCGCGCTGGATCAGTGGTCTGCTGACACCAGCAGGACACCATCCCTGTTATTTTACCAATTCCTAATGGGTCGCAAATAGCGACCTATCTCATTAATATTCATGAGGTAGGTCGATTTGCGACCCACTGGGAATAGCAATTGAAACTCAGAAGAGTTTCATACATTTGAATTTAGCAATTTCCTAATTGCGATTCACAGGAAACCACAATTAGGAACTCGCTATTTTGAATTTTCATACATGTGGCCCGTAATTCCTTACTTTTGACTTTCCTTTTGGAACCAGAGAGAAGTACATCACTCATTCTGGAGTTAGACAGAAACGGAATTCCTTAAAAAAAACATCAGTGCCCAAGCAATGACCATTTTAGCACTTCACTATATTTAATAAAATGTTCTTAATTTTCATTGGGTAGGAAAATAATGACCAGAAACTTCATATTAGTCATTGCGCTTAATTCTTATAATATTTCAAACATGGCAGTCACAACTTTTTATGATTTGTCTTCTTTCATAATATTTCTAGTGCTTGTTTTGGTGTTTATTCACCTCTTCCAGTAGTTTTTCTCTATCAGCTTATACATGTTCCTTAACAAACAGCTAAGTGTAAGAAAGTGGACTATTGGTGGAGGGGGGATGCAAGCTCCATCCAGCCAACAAACTACAAAAGACTTTAAATTAATCTGTGCTTAATCTTCTGGCAGCTTGGGACCATAGCAGTTAGGCTTAATTAAGAAGCAATGCGTAAAGAATTTATGCACCACATAAACAGTTATAAAGTGAAAACCCAACGTAAGTCCTAAAGCAAATTAGGTATATAGAGTGAAATGTAACAAATAAAATGATACCAGAACAACAAAAATCCAATCTGTAGAACCAGAGATTAGTGAAAATAGCACCAAGAATCAGGAAGCACAACTCACAATAAACTGGGGGAAAGTCACAAGTTCAGGCCACAGCGATTAAGTGCAGTTCGGGTAAAGAGATCATTTTGGTCCCGCTGAAGAGTTACCTTTTCAAGCCCCTTTCAAAGATTTGAATTTGCATTGCTGGAGGACACTAGGAGGAGGCATTCAGTGGGAAGACCATGGATGGTCGTAACTATAGCACTAAGAGCCGGTCAGCGGCTCTTTTGCTTTATGTTGGCAGACGTCACTAGTAATTTTTGGTGTAGTGCAAAGTGCAGGCCTCTTGTTGCCGGTCATTGTGGATGGTCATTGTCGGTGCTGCTTTATGTTGGCAGACGTCACTAGTAATTTTTGGTGTAGTGCAAAGTGCAGGCCTCTTGTTGCCGGTCATTGGGGACGGTCATTGTCGGTGCGGAGATCTTTTCACTGGAGCTTATCGAGGGTGACAGAGTTTTGGCACGAGTGGTTACGAGTAGCCCAGACTTCAGGATCTTCACCTTTTCTTTTTAGGAGGAGCTCTCTCTGATGCCAGACAAGGGTCCAGGACCTGAGGTGGCACCTTATGGGGATCAGGGCTCATTACTGCGGAGGCCAGCAGCAGGGCTCAGGTACATCCAGGTAGGTCCAGGTGCGGCTGATCAGCTGAGCAGTTGCAGGGGGGCCTCTGGAAGCTTTTTATGTCCCTGTAGCTCACACAGGAGGTCTTCCAACTGACCCTTGGAATCACTCTGGTTATCCTTTGATCAAGGCAAGTAGGTCTAAACTTCCTTCTTCAGACAGCAAGTCTTCCTTCTTCGGCAGCCCTTCAAGTAAAAGGACAGTCATTTTGGCAGCAGGGCATTACTTCTTCTGAATATTCCACAGGTGCAGGAGTGGTGCTGAAGGCCATCTTTGTATACTTGGTGCCAGTCTTTGTGTGGGGGAGTTCCCTGTGCTATCCCCAAAACTGGTTCTGGTCAGTTCTTCCCCTTCCTCTATTCCAAACTGTCCAGGGTGACAAAAGGCATGGTAGGCCTGGTGTCAGGCTCCTTTGTGTGTGTTGTAGGAAAAGACCTTTAAAGTGTAAGTGATGCTGGGTATAGCCCCTCCCCAGCCATCCTGACAGGAAAGGATTATAAATCACAATTCATTTGATTGTAAACAGCATATATCAATCTGCTCCCAATCTGAAGTAAGCGCATATTAAATATAATAAGATAACTCAGAGTTAATTATTGGGAGAGACGAGTTTTTCACTACCAGGACATGTAAAGCTTAAGTACAAATGTCCTACGTTTTAGATACAATGCACTCACCCCTATGAGCCTTCAGGTCCTACCTTGGAGATGATCTATGAGTATCAAAAAGAATGATATAGACATGGCAAAAGGTTTATTTTGTAAAAAAACTGTTCAGAATTTTTGAAAGAAGCTCAATGGCAAAGTCATGGCATGCAGGCTTGATGCGTGCTCTGCCCCATTAGCACGATGCAAAATTTCAAAACTAACTGGTGCGTCATCGCACATAAGAATCAAGCGGCACATAAGCCGGGAAAATCAAACGACTTAAAATATGCAATTTTCACCAAGTATGCCATTGTAATCCAAGTTTATTAAAATATTCTTCAATAGTTTCAAAGTACATGCAGAGGCAGTGTGATTCCAAAATGTAAATGCTAGTGAAATGCCCATCCAGGCTTTTTTCTACAGCACTTGGCATTGATTTCATGTACTGCATGATGCATATGGTTGAACAGTCTATTTATGTTCATGTTTTATGAGAATATATATTGTTGCTGTTGGGCCATTTTATGCCACAGTTACTCCTGACGAAGGGATTCCTGCCTGAAATGCATTAGGTGAATATCTGCACGGTTACCTAGAATGAGATGTGACTTCTAACATCCTAAAATATGGTGACATTGGTACATATCTAATTGGCATATTTCGTTTACTTATAAGTACCTTTAGTTTGAACAACAGATTTGCTGTGCACGTCCTCATTAAAGGAGCAGAAATGCTTATAATTTACATAACAAAGTGTGACACAGTGAAGATTACCAACTATTACAGGAAGTGCTTTATGTGCATCACCGATAATAGAAAAAAAAAATATAATGTGATATAGTACATCCTTAGAGATTATGCTTTCCAACATCTTTAGGATGACACTCTCGCAAGAAATAACATTTTACAATAAAACATTAGATTCACAGAGTACAAATTCAAAGGCTTGTCTGATATTATATCGAGAAAGACAATATTGACACACAAAAATATTGCCCCAAAAAATCAACAACCAAAATATTGTGAGCCTATAAGTAACATAAATAAACATTACATTTTAAACAAAAGCAATAATTAGCTTTTACCAGAAACAAATTTCAAAAGATATCAAACTAACCTCCAAACAACCTATTAAATTTAAACTAAAAAGCACCAAATAGAAACACTTCACCAATTAAGAAACAGTATGAAAAGGGCACAAAAACATATACCAAAACACACCCTAAGAAGCTTCTACAACAGGACAATGACACTGAGTCAGATTGAAAATCAACATTGGAAGAACATTGAAACCTGTAGGGCCCTCTTTGTTTCAGGACTACCAGCATTTTCATGGAATAAAGGCCTCCATTACACTGCTGGCGGTCTTGAAACTCGTAATATGCATGGCGGTGCCGCAGCGGCACCACCAGCATATTACTGACACCCTCACCACCGCGGCATCACCAGGGAATGGTGGTTCCCTGGCAGCTGCGGAGGTGCAATGGCGGTCCGACAGCTGGTACATCAGTGGCTGGACTGCCATCACCCGTGAGTCTGGCAGTTCTCGGACCGCCAGACTCGTAAATAGGCCCTTAGACTTCAAGTTTACCTTTGTGAATTGCACCCTAGTCAATTAATATTTATTTGTAAATATTATTAAAACAAATTTTAACTATGCATCTGAAAAGTAATATGCATTCCAAGATACTTAAAACTGTTACTTAATTTTTTTAGTTATAAATATTTTTAAATAAATAGATATACAAACAAACAAAATCTTTATGTAAGTAAGCAAACATTTCTCTATCAACTATACAATTACCATACATAATAAAAAATAATATTTTTACATGATCACACCACATAACAATTTAATATTTCCCACCCAATAAAATAAATATATAAATTAAGATTAGTTACCCTTGCCATTTCATTGATAAAGCCCTTATAAATGAAATTACAACCCAAAAAATCAACTTCACAAAACTCTCCTTTAAACAGAGCAAGACAAAAGCAAAACTTAACCATACAAAAGAAAACATTTTTAAAAAGTTAATTTTATCCATGGAGTACATCCAAACTTAAAAAATATGTACAAATGAATAAATGCTGAAGTAAAAAAGAAAAGAAAAAGAAAGGAAAAAGAAATAAATTATTGCAATTTTTAAAAATAAGTATTGTTTTTTTAAAAAACCATCTAGATGAAAAATTATCTCCAATATCTGAAATAGAAACCTGTTAATCAAACACATATAAACCAACACTAAGAACATTTACAACCCCACTTGTAAAACACACCACATTAAAAAATCATTAGAAACAATCATATATTCATAGTAACACATACAAAATACATAAAAATGTGATAAATGACAATAAGGCCTACCACTTTAACTTAGTGTAAGTAATACAGATTAAACTAATAAACAACATTTTAAAATAACACAACTAACCTAATTAACTCTTAACATTTCCTCCCAAACATTAAACCCTTAGAAAGTAGTTGTAAGTCACTCTTACCTAACCTTGAGAGAAGGAATTGGAAACTGCAACAGTAAACTGTATTAACAGACTAAAATATCAAAAACAGACTTCAAATCAAGGCAACCATAAAAAACAGTGTCCAAAAAAAATAGACACAGAAAGGCTTGCACCCCATAGGAAATGATGGATGGAAATTGTATATTTATTGTTAATATTTAAAAGTTATTAAAAAACTTTAAGCATGCTAAAATGTACTTTTTGTTAAAAAAGAACATGTAAAATAAATATTCCATTTTTACAGTATTCTTTAATATATATATATATATATATATTGTGATCAAGGCCTGCAAAGGCTGAAACGCGTCATGGCGGCGAGCTGATTTTCAAATAAACAAAATTGCACCAAAAGAAGTGGAGTCCGTTCCTGTTTGTTCCACATGGTGACGGAACATCAAAAACAAGGTTGCGAAGTGATATGTATATCACCCCTGTTCATGGATGCACCCGTCGAGGTTCGGCAGCCTGGTGGGATCGCGTTGTTGAATATATATATCTATATATATATCTACATATATATATATATATATATATATATATATATATATATATATATATACGGAACTACTATAAAACAAATACGTATAAAAATGCATGCACACTAAAGGTTTATCATATTGAAAATGTACATTTTTTGTACTATTTGTGTTAATAAAAACATGTTAGAATAAAGTTCGATTGTTTATTTAAAACATTCCTATTACAAAATTATATATATTAAAAGATGCGTTTGGGTAATGTTCACAACTAAATAATGCAAAATATAATTATAAAAAAATATATAAAACTCTATAAGTAACTAAAAAAGTAGTTTATAGTCAAATTTATTGTAAATATGTAAGCTATGAATTTAAAAATACTGCCAAGGCATACAGCTTAAGGAGGTCAGTTTTACTATTCCCACTTCAAAGTAAGCCACACTGAGGAAAGTGCTGGACTTTGGCTACATCTGAATTGCTAGGGGGCTCTGGGGAAAAGGGGGTGGAGGTCAGATATACTTTTCCTACTCCAAATATAGACGGATTGAGAACTGTGTTAAAGTTTGCAGATTGTCATATTTACTATTCCAGCTCCAAACCTAAGCACATAAGGAAACGTATTTGACTTTGGGGGATACGATTTACTATTGACACTCCAAACTTAGCGCCTTGTTACGACTACAGTGGTCAATAGGACTGCTGTAGTTGTGGTTGTGGTCCGACCACCGCCACACTGCTGGACTGCCCACAGTATTATAAGTGTGACGGTTGGACCCCCACTGAACTTCTGTTACCGCTGCGGATCAAGGATCCTGCGGTGATCTGGCAGCGGTTCGAGGCTAAAATATGCTGGAGGTGCCACAGCGGCACAGCTGATCATATTTTGAGGTCCCTCACTGCCACCCTTTTTATGGCGGTCGCACCGCTATGAAAACAGAGGCAGTGAGGCAACAAAGGCTCTGTGCCTGGGGGTGAATGCTGGGGTAAATCTGCACCTCCAGTTCCTGCATGGTGTGGCATTTATGCCACACTGTGCAAGAAGGTGCAATCAACGCTCGGAGAGGGGCAGTCTGCCTGTTAGGCTCTTTAATGAGCCTGACTGACTGCCACTCTCAGACCACTGCTGGACCGCCCGCCAGACCAGGAGAAAACACCTGATCTGGCGGGTGGTCCAATCACGGGCTTGGCGGTCCCACAGCAGACGGTGCGTTCCCAAACTCGGAATAGGGCCCTTAGCCACTTTAGGGAAACAGTTGGACTTTGCCGGGGGACAACTTTCCTACTCCCATTCCGAAATTAGCTGCACTAGGGAAAGTGTGGGACTTTGAGAGGGTCAGATTTACTATTCCCACATTGGATATAGTGTTGGACTTTGGGGAGGTCAAATTTACTGGTCCCACTTCAAACATAACTAAATTCGGGAACACATTGGACTTTGGAAGGGCAAGATTTACTATTCCTACTCCAAACTACCACACCGGGGAAAGTTTAAGATTTTAAGTGGGTCAAATTTATTATTCCCACTACAAACCTACTAACTTAACCATATTAGGGAAAGTGTTGGACTTTTGGGCCAGCTTTAACATTTTCGCTTCAAACTTGACAGCAATGGGGTAACATTGGGAAAGGTGTGGAATTTGGAAGGGTCAGATTTATGATTCCTACTCCAATCTAAACCACATTAGGGAAAGTATAGGAGTCGGGGGTGTAGATTTATTATTCAGATACCAAATTAAACAACCAAGAAAATTACTAATTAAATTAATAAAACAACAATAAAATACATAGATGAAAATTACAAAGTACAATAATATGTATAAAAATACACATGCAAAAAATAAAATATAATACAGATTAAAGTCTATATTTTAAAAAAGTAATACATTCACAAAAGATCTAAAATAATGAGAAGTTGTAAAACTGAAAATAATTTTTTAATATTTTAAAACGTTTACATTATAAACATACAATAATAAACTACAAAATGGATTCAATTTTAAAATAATAAAATGAGAATTTGCAAAAATAAAGTATATATAAAGAAAATATTGATTATTATATTCCATTTAACAAACACATTCCAAGAAGCCAAATAATCAAATAATCAAAAGTACATAGGTAGGGTGCTCGTTTTTGGCATCGTTACGCCTGAGTGCTGTTTTTTTTTTTTTTTAAATAACTGTTTTTTCACTGGGGCATTTGTTCAATGACATTTGGGGGATCCGGGACCTTTTGTTCCTTTTGCATTTTTTTATTTTTGGCTGACGTTAGAGCATGTATTAAATGAGGGTGGTGCCATCAGACTGCGACAGTCAGCGTTCTAGCTCCAATCACTATGGCCCTTTTTAGGATGGCCAGGGAGGAGAGGCTGTGCACAGAGGTAGGGTGCTTGTTTTTGGCATCATTATGCATAAGTGCTGGGGTGTTTTAAAAATAACTGTTTTTCAACTGGAGCAGTTTGTTCAGTGAAATTTGGAGGAACCAGGACCTTTTGTTCCTTTTGCATTTTTTTATTTTTGGGTGAAGCTAGAGCACGTGTTAAGTGCTGCTTCCATGCCATTGGCGGCCATTTTGGTGATGATGTCATACTGCAGCAGTCAGTGGTCGATCTCCAATCTCTACGGCCATATTTAGAATGGCCGTGGAGCGGTCACGCAGCGGAATAGTGCATCCCATCTGCACCCATCCGCGTCCGACCATGGCCAGGAACCCTGGTCCTTTTCAATAAAAAAGACTAATGCACTCTTGTGCCCAACTTAGACAATTCGACCTGACTGTCCTGAAATCTGCCAGACACACAGTGATAGGAAGTGCTGATTGCTGTGAAATGACAATGCCGCTAGGTAGAAGCTACATAAATTTATTTCATTTTTATAGTATTAACTGTCGCTCTCTACCTAGGCATCAGAAATACCTATTTAATTTTCTGAGGGAAAACTTAATGGAGACTTGGCTCCACAATGGATCACTACCGGTTGTGATTGCTGCACTTCCATCTAATTACTCTATTGTTAGGAGAGATAGACAGGACAGGACAGGTGGGGGGATTGCTATTATCTTTAAGAATCAATATAGGGGCGTGGTCTGGCCACAAACAGAGATGGCTGTTTGAACCAGGAGCTCTGTGTGAGGACGGGACCTGGACGGTGGTTTGCGGTGGCTCCTGCTATGTGGGGGCTTATCCAGCCTGCCCCAGACCTCCTCTGCCAGATGCGAAACCCACCATCTGCACTGCAGCAGTGATGGGCGGCTTCGGAGAGCCTGCCTACTTCTTCTCTTGGTCCTGTGCAGCCTGGGGTGAACCGGGCCTACGCTGCGTGGAGGAGCTGCAGCCCACAGCATTGCGGGAGACCCAGCTGGGCTGATCCTCAGAAGGCTGCCCTGCCGGCATCAGACGATGGCAAGAGCTCCTCCTCTCAGAGCAGTGGGGGCCCGAATCCCTACACCCCCCCCACCGTGCCTGTCACACACCTTGCCTATGAGGCACAACTGAGGACCTTGACGCACAGCCCATGATCCTCCGGTCCCTCTGACGCCGGCACAACTGGGTGCACCCTGCGTGGGTAGCTTGCGTGAACCTGTGGCCTACCCCTGGGCGGTATTCCACATGTTCCTTCTGTCTCCACCCAGAGTGACGTCCACCTGACCCCACCAGTGGACACTGCCCACGGCTAGAACACATGCTAGATGAGTCGCTCCTCACAAGTTGGGCCTCACCATCAGTTGGCCCTCGGCCAGCAAGCTCCACGACATCCCTGGAGACCCCCATGGCCAGATTGGCAGTAAGTGGCCTCAGGGTGCGGAGTGACGAGGGGGCACCTACTGGTTGCTGTTACTGTGCCCACCCTTTTACTTCTTTACTGAACCGTTGGCCGGTGCTTCTACCACACCAAGACTGGGGCCTAGTGGCACTGTGCGGACCTGCAACATTGCCAGCCCTGATATAGCGGCGCTTCCACTACAGACTGTGTGAGAACATTGATATCCTCCTCTCATCTGGGGACCCCACTGGAGGCAACCAGGAGCACTGCACCTCCTACATCTTCTGCGTTACGGGGCCCTCCCTGCACGACATAGGGCGCAGCACAAGCTGTGAGGCCACCTGAAGGCTACTTGGCACGTGAGGTGAGTGACTTCCGAGACCGTGGACTATTGGGCCCAGGCCTGGACCAGGGTCTTTCATTTGCCCGCCCTTTTTCCACAGATTCTGAAACACTGACACCAGGGCACCCGCCGACCCCCTGCACAGCTGGTGCACGGTCACCACCAAATTACTGGGGTACCATGTGCAGGTGATGCTCTACCACCGGTGGCCTCACCCAGGGCCCCTGCCATCCCCACCCCCCTGACCCACCACAGAGTGTCCACCCACTGCAGCCCAAGGACAGGGAATATCTCCTGACAGGACAACTGGCAAACTTGCCTGACAGCTGCTCTTCTCTGAGGCCCTCAACCTGCCTCGCACTACTTTCACCCCCCGGGCACTGCCCCCTCTGCACCGGGCTCGTCACAACCCACCGCCGCTAGCACCCCAGAAGGCACCATGGAGCGCATTCAACTGGAGATCACCGCTGTGGGCCACTGCCTGGGGGGTATTGACAGTCTTAATCCATCCGCTCGGATATCGCAAGCTTCCAGACCAGTGTGGATGGTCTGACCCAACGAGTTTCAGTGCTGGAGGACCGCATCAATATCCTGCCAGAGCAGGATCAGGAACTTTTAATCCTCCGCAGCAAGGTAATCAATTTGGAGGACTGTAGTTGACGGGAGAAAGTATGCTTTTTTGGATTCCCAGAGTCCGCGGAGGGGCCAGATGCCAAAACCTTCCCTAAAGACACACTCTCGACACTCATCAGCCTGACCTTTGACCCACCCTTGGAGATGCACCGCATAGGTCCTCATAGCCTGTTTCCTCCACCACAAACAGGCCCTACAGTTGATTTCAGAAGCCCAAACTCATGGCCCCTACGTTTATGTGGGGCAGGAGGTGCAGATTGTGGCAGACTTCTCAGGGAGACAAATGAGCATCCCAAAGCTTTCTTATCCCACCGCCCCATGCTCCGGCAGCCGGACATTGAATATGGACTCTTCGAGCCTGCTCGATTTAGGGTTACCAAAGACGGAGACACAAAAAATTCTTTGACCGGAGGATCTGTGCCGCTTCTTTGCTGACCTCTCCACCCAGGACATGGACACTGCCACTTCAGCTACCACGGAGGGTCATGCCCTATCATTGTCCTCCCACACCGCCACTCCCAGCGTCCTCCAGCGGAACTCCAGGGGCTCCCAGCACAGGGGCAGAGATCACGACAGAGCGGTCTGCTCCCAGGGCAACAGGAGCCAGGCTCTCCAGGCGGTGGCTGCACTCACAACCGAGTAGGACAAGGATGAATCCTGCTCCCCCTTGAAGCCCGCTCTGCCCCGGAGATCGAGCTCTGAGGCCTGTGCAGCCATGGCAACTCCAATATCAAGGGGAGATCGCTTCTGGAGTGGTGACATCCAAAGACGGCGGATGGCTGAGTACCGGCATGCCTTCTTGCAGTCTACCTTTTTCTTTCTGATTTCTTATGAATGTTTTATGACTTTCTCATTGTTCTTTTACATTGTTTCTCTTATGTCACTGTATACTTTCCATGCATTTCACTGTAGTGTGCTTCATGTGCAGTTCCCTGCTCCTGACCAATGTGCGCACCAACGCATTGACCCCTTAACCGGGGGCTGCACGCAGTCACCCCCACTATTCCCCACCTAATCTCACCCCTGCTCCCCATACTCCACACATCTTGCGTTTAGTTTCCCAGGGGGCTCATATGCATGTGCTCATACACTGATGCTCCACTGCACATCTCGCCTATGGCATCGCCCCGCGGCGCCTTGCCCTTCGCTGGATGCGATGGACTCTCGCCTTCAGCTGCACTCAGGGGACCTTCGACCCATGGCCACCTCCGGTCCCCCCGCACATCCATATCTGCAGATTTGTGCACTTTCTATTCTGCCTTGACCCTGGAAGGGGCCCTCCCTGCATGTTTTATCTGCAAACCTAGACCTGCAGCACAAAGTTTAGAGCTCTAGGTGCTGCACTCTCCGCTGCGCTTCTCCCACACAATCCAACCAACAATTCCATCTCCCACACTTCCTTCCACCCTCTGACCCTTCCTCTGTTGCGGTTTAGTGTCACGAGACCTCTCACCCGCCCAGCCATTGCCTGTCTGAAGGTGCCCTTTCAGCGTGGCCGGCTCCCATACACACCTGCTCCCTCTCCTTCCTACCTGAGCCCCACCTCCTTTCTTCCTTACCCCTGCTTCACCCGCCCCACCATACCCCTCTCCATCCCCCTTTCTTCTCTTTGTGCCCCCTATCCCCGTCCCCCTCTCAAACACTGCCACCCCCCACTTTCAGCCCTCTTCCCCCTCACTCCTGCCCTCTGACAGTTCGCGGACCTCTGCTACCTGTGTCGCCCCCCACACCCTGGCGAGCGACTTTCTCCCCCCTGACTGGCACTCGCCACCCACTCTTGCCCCCCACACAATTGCTTCCACCCTCGTGGGACCCAGGACTCCACATGACTGCACTCACACTTTGCGCCCTTCAACCCCTGCGCGTTCTTTACTTGAATGTCCATGGTCTCATGCACTGTATTGATCTGATAAAGGTACCCTCATACCTGCAGGCCAAAAGAGCAGATGTGGCCTCCTTACAAGAGACACAGCTGGACGATCTAGAAGCCAACAAATAGTGTTGCAACTCGGTGAGTAGAGTACTACACAGCAGAACTTTGATGCCCTCCACCACTGGAAATAGTCCACAGTGTACATGCAGAGTAAAGATACTCCTCTGCAAGTCATTGTCTGTCACGGTTGGGAATACATGGTCCAATCCAGATGGAAGATATGCAATTGCCAAGCTGAGGGTGGGAGAAAGGTTTTTGTGTGTGGATTCGGTGTCTGTGACACGTTTCTAGATAGGACGGGTCCCATAGACAAGGGAGACAATGCGGATAGCCTTACTGGGGGATATCACCTCTGACCACGGCCTTGTTGATCACTGGCTTCTCTGCCACCCAACGGACAAGGAGTATATCTTCCTGTCCTCGGTACATGGCACGCAATTCAGGCTAGACTACTTCCCATTTAGCAGTGGCACTCGTTGGGGAATCCCATATACTAGAAGCTGCCTTGGCCGACCACTCCCCAGTCCTACTGTCTTTGGATGTGGCTTGGCCATTGGGCCTGAATGTGCAAGATACCGCTCCACCCCGGGCAAGGCCCAACTATGGACCCATGTCCCTGCATACATGGTGGACAACAAGCACTCCGTAGACTCCCACAGGATGCTGTGGGCAGCTGTGAAGCCAACCATCCTTGGCCAACTAATGAGGGATGCCGCCGTAGCTAATAAGCAAGCTTCTCTTCGTAGTGCCGAGCTAGAGGCACAGATCACCACTCTCAACCGCCTCTACTCCCCCACCCCACTGTGCCCCATCGCCACCTGGAGCTGGGCCGTATGGCCCTCATCAGCCTTTATACTTCTAAGGCAGAGTATACCCTTCAGCGCATAAAAGGGAGCCATGACGAGCAGGGGGAGAAGGCAGGCTCCTTGCTAGTGGCCCAGCTGCAGCAACGGGAGGCTGCCATGGCCATTCTGGCTATCAGGTCAATGAGCGGGGAGATACTCACCCACCCACAGGCCATTGTTAATGAGTTTGCGTCATTTTACAGTACACTCTATACCCTGAGGTACCAACAAGTGCGGATCGAATCACAGCATTCCTTCAGAAGGTTGACCTCCTGTGCTTAATGTTTAAGGGCCGAAAGCTCCTAGTGGGGGATATTAGTAAGGAGGTGACTGTGGTGGCCATCTCCAAGCTAACCTATCACAAAACCCCGGCAGATGAATGCTTCCCGGCTGAATTCTACTGATGGCCAGGGGAAGAGGTGATTGACTCCCTTCATGCAGCCTTCCAAGAGGCAGAGCGGACGGCCTCTTTGGGATCCCTCTCTAATAGAGCAGTGATCACGGTCCTCTCCAAACCGGGAAGGGACCTGTTGCTGTGTGGCAGCTACCAATATCTCTCCTAAACAGTGACATTAAGATCCTTGCAAGCATACTGGCATCACTCTAAAAAACAGTCACCCCTTCCCTCATTCATAACTCGCAAGTTGGTTTCATACCGGGCCATTCCTCAAGGAATCATCTCTGCACCTTAGCACACACTTTCTGGACTGCCAGGAACCTTCCGGAGGAGGCTGTGGTTCTTTCCCTAGATGCTGAGAAGGCATTCGACTGCATTGAGAGGGGATACCTTTTTGCCAACATGAAACCAGTTCATCTTTAAGGTACGGCTGCGATATGACTGCCCGACGGCCCAGGTCAACTGTGGAGGGTTCATCTCTGACCCCTTCTACTTCCGGAGGGCCACACGCCAAGGCTGCCCGCTCTCTCCATTCCTATTCCTACAGGCAAAGGAACCCTTGGCCTCCATCATTTGCCACTCACCACTCGTAGCCGTCATCCCCATCAAGGGAGGCCTCTCCAAAGTATATCTGTATGCTGATGATATCCTGCTCACCCTGCAGGAACTTCGCAACTCCTTTCAAGCATTACTGGAATTCATAGACAACTTTGAGGCACTGTCCGGTTACAAGGTAAACTGGGACAAGAGTGAGCCCCTCCCGCTGTTGACCTGCACCACAAAGGCGGCAATCAACAGATACTCCTTCCACTGGAAAGCTTCTTGGCTGAAGCCTCTGGGGATCTTGGTCAATAGGGGACTAAGCGAGATGGTCACAGACAACCTGACTCCCCTCATCATACAGATGAAATGGGACTTTGATAAATGGTTCCTGCTGGGTTTCTCTATGTGGGATAGGGCGCACGCAGTGCAGATGGTCACGTTGCCGTGCTTTACCTACATGCTCGGCATGCTCGCTGTTATGGTGCCCCTGGCCATGCTCTGTCTCATAGACTCCCAGATTCGAGCCTTCTTGTGGGGATCCACCTGACCCCGACTAGCCAAACTTATGGCGCTTCACTCCTGTAGTGGCCTGGCTTACTGTCGGTGGAACACTACTCTCTGGCCCTGCATCTTTCTCAACTGGCCTACTTATTACCGGGTACCCCAGACCCTCCACAATGGGTTCACACTGAACGATCGCTCCTCACTTTCCATGATGACCTTCTCTATTGGGTCCATGCCCTCCAACCATCCCACCCACACCCTGTGCTGCAGGCCATGTTCAAAGCCTGGCACCGTGCCCACTGCCTCTTCGGAGTTGACCACCAACTACACAACAGGGTGCATCTGTGGGGCAATGACAGCCTCCGCATTGATATCTGAACCCTTTGCTGGCCGCGCTTGGTGGAAGCTGGCATACACACCTTTGACCAAGTACTACTGGTCGGCGACCTGAAACCTTTCAACCACTTGAAGTAGGAATTTGGCCTCCACCCACGACAGGCCTGCCAGTACCTACAACTGCAACACTGCCTGCGGCGTTGCCTGGGTCCCCGCCCATGGTCCTTACAATCCTCGACGGTGGTGGAATACATGTTCACGTGCGGCTGGCATCAGGGCGTGATGTGTGGCTTTACAGCACATTCATGAACCACCTCTTCTCACAACCCTCTCGTAGCCTCCACACCAAGTGGCAGGACCACCTTCAGATTACCAGAAGAGGACTGGCCTGAAGTTCTGGAAGCCCTGGACAGAGGCGCCCATGAAGCCCAATTAAAATTCTGCTCCATGAGTGGTACTGGAACCCGCAAAAGCTGCATAGGGCTGGCCTCCTACCCCACTCGAACTGCTGGAGGTGTTCGGCTACCCAATGCGACCTCGCCCATATCCTATGCCAATGCCCTTCAATCCAGACTTATGTAGGGGACACCCTGGGGGCATCCATGCCTCTTCAGCTCCCCTTTACTCCCTCTGTTATCCTCCTACATGATCTCAGAGGCTCCCCTGACCTATCCCAACTGCAGCGCTGCCTCCTGCACACAGCGCTGTCCACATCCGAGCTCTGCATCCTTCGCCAATTGCATTTGCCCGCACATCCTTCTCAGGAAGCCTGGATGGTGGCAATGATACAGATGGCGTCCCATGAACGTGTCATCTATGGTATGCAGGACCAGGCCGAGGTGTTCACTCAGACATGGGCGCTCTTCCTCCAAGATGCTCCCTAAGGTTGATTGCAACGACACTGACTCCCTTCCCTCTCCCATTCCTGACAGGCACAGAGGGCAACCTGACCCCTGATGTAGTGGTATAGGCCCCACTCTTCCTCCCTTGGTTGGGATCCTGGCCCCCACACCTGCCCCAGCCTCCCCCACTTTCCTATCCCCCCTCTTCCTCTCCTCTTCCCCCACTCCTCACTGCCTGGGCCATTCTCCTCTCCCCTCCCTCCCTCCCTCTCCCTCTGCATGTTCCTTCCTCCATCCCTATCCCTCTGCCTCCTCCTTCTCCTTTCATCCCCCCCTGATGGGCACACAGACATACGCATCCTCCCCCCCCTCGGCAGGGATCCCCAACATCGTACATCCGCGCCCTCTTATGCTCCCCCTTTCTTTCTCGAGAATGTTCGGTTTGAAAATCTCATTCTCGTTATACACTTGTTCTACGTTATATTAGGTTAGCAGTGTGCGGCTAAATTAGACACCATTCATATTCACGTTATGCAACCCACTGAGTTATCCTTGCAATGTGCAAGATTCAGTTAGCGAGTGTGACTCCATATTGAATTTCGTAATCCCTATTAGGCTGTGCCTGTACTGTCTTGTGGATTGTTACCTGCCTTGTTATGTTGGCCTAGGCCTGGCTGCCATGCTGCTTTTCTTTGCGCACGTTACACTGAGCCGGGCCTCCCTCGCCCTTTGCTCGTGCCAAGTTCTTTTGCACTGTCTGCATTTTCTGTTGTTCACCTTTTTGGGCTCAGTCTGCACAAACATGTACAAGGTCGCATAACAATGTATTTTGGTTCTTCCTGATATGGCCAGTCTCGCGCACCCAGACATAACATTAGGTGCAATTGCCATGAAGAATTTGGTATGCTTTTAATACTGTGGTTTACTAGCGCTTAATACACTTGGAGAAATCCCTTTCAGGAAGAAGAGCTATGATGTCCTGCTGATGTAATTCTGCATCTAGAGACTGAGGTATGGGGGTTCGCTAGTCAAAGCCCAGAGGTCTTCTATTATTATAATAAACTATCTTACTGTAAGGGGAGGGTGGTAATGTTATTTATACGTTTATCCACTGAGCTCTGAGATGCTTTCCCCGTTTGTATTCTATGGAATTGTAACCATGCTGCTTATATTAGTCATATGTATTATGCTATTAGTACTGACACGTGTACTGTACATTAGAGCACGTAAGTTGGAATAAAGATTTTAACCTATCCAGTGTCTCTTCCTACGCACCTTGTGGACAAGTACGAGTGAGTGACGAAAGAGTGTTCTTGCTTCTGCGAGTCCTGAGATAAAGATACCGTGTTCTGGGTTGTCCAAACATCAGTACTTGGGTGCTAATGGGATGCTAAGCTAGTTGGGTTGGGGTTTTTGGGTGCTACGGTATATGGTGGCAAACCACTGTATTCCGGGGTCCCATTTTCCTGTGCATAGCTCTGTGTATGTGCAGAAACCTTATGACATGGCGCGACCACCGTGGGGCAGCTTCTCTGCGAGACGCTTGAGTAGTACTTGTGCTTGTCCACAAACCCCTCGCGTACGCTTCCGGAGGCGTAAGTGACGGTGATACCTCCTATTTTGAATGTTTTATAGGTTCTTTCAAGCTTGATGTTATTAAAAAAGGTTAGGTAACAGACCCATTTTAGTGCTCCCTGTTAGGTTGTCAAATATAACTGTTTAGTCATGGCTGGTGTGGCGATTGCTGCACATAGTCGAGGAGCACTCCGAGACCACTTAGCTGTGTATGGAGTGCCCGATACTGGGGTCGAGTTGGTCTTTGTGGTTCAAGCCGATGCGGCTTATCACTTTGAAGTGTTTTACACTTGGATCACTTTTGAAGCGGTGGATGCAGGTGATAAGCTGTTTCATGAATATAAACCCACCGCTATTCCTGCTGCCTATCGACCCTATACTACTCTTGAAGTGCCTCTCACGGCTTGGCAGCACCGTGTTTGGTTTAATGGCGCCCTACCACAACCAACTACCGCAGTTCGTTTAGGCCCCTTGTCAATTCAGGGGGCCACTTGGCCTGTATTGGCCGGGTATACCCCGCATCCAAATTATCTGGCATTACCGCTTGCGGAACTGCGCACTATGCATACCGAATTGGTACGAGTGCATCGAGCCCTAGTGACATATGTCACAGGTAGTCTACATGGAGCTGCTCCTGTAGTCGCAGGCCAACCAGCTATAGGCGCTGGAGTGACTATAAGTCCTGTCATGGTAAATTCTGTGATGGGCAAACGTCCACAAAATAAGGACGACTATCCTTACTGGCTTGCAGAAAAGTTCGATCAGATAGAAGCAGTGTTTCCCCATACATCCCCAGTAGATAAACACCGCATCCTCACGATAAGTTTGCCAAAAGACATAATCCCCGATTTGACATCATGTGAAAACTGGGGTAAGGTATTCGCAGCAGTTTATTCAAAATGTTTTGGAACTCCTTCCATGACGGTTCTACCCTCTGTAATTAAAAAAGTACAGGATGAACATGGCCCTGAAGCGGCTGTGGAATTAGGGATGAGACTAGTGGGAGTGTTTGATGTAGTAGCTGAGCTGATCCTTGGAAATGTCAAGGGCGATGCTATGAACTTTCAAGTAGCGAATGCTTTGGCTTTGGTCCCAGAGTTGGACAGGCCCCGCGAATTACCGAAAATTATTGCCCGGGCTTATAAAACAATTGGAAGAAATAGCCTGGGCAACAAGCCTTTTGTAAAAATGCAAACTCAATCGCAAGCGCAAGTTACACAAGCAAAAAGTGCATCTGAGAAAGATGATAAACCGGTCTTCACTAAAAAGAGTTGGAGACAGAAAAAACAGGGTAAGCAACAAAAGAAGCCGGGGTCGAGAGGCGCTTCCCCAGTTTCGGTTTCTTCTGAACGTACTTATGATTTACGTGATAGGTCAAGGATTAAATCACCAGAAAGGTTTCAGAGCTCTGATACGCGTTCTCCTCGTTCTTCACAGGCCCAGACGTCGTCACAGGCTGGTGGAGGAGGACGGCAAGATAGAGGAAGGGGCCGAGAGGCTCCCCAGGAGCGAGACCAACCTCGACAACAAGTCAGAGGTAAAGCAGAAGACTTTCATCTTCCTCGACCGCAATTTCAGAAGAAAAAGTTGCCGCTGTCACAGCGAAATATGCCTCAGACCGTGAGAACGAGACTCCAGAATTGGACGTGGGCAGTGACCCTCCTAGACAGCGCCGCGGAAGTTACCATAGTGCGGGAGGCCCTACGTCCTCATATGGAGGCGACAGCAACTGAAACATTCGTTACTGTAGAGACAGCTGACACGAGAGTGGCACCCCTGACAGACTATATAATATAGTCATACAAATTGAAGGTGACATACCGCGTGAAATAAAAGGGATTTTCTGGGAAAATCTAACCTCTACATATGACATTTTGTTAGCAGAGGTGGATTGGCCACCCCCATTCGTTTTAGCTGCACATAAAGGAGAGGAGGTAATCCTTCCAAGCTTTTCACGGCATGTCCCAAAAGACAAAGCTGAAGCACTTGCAGCTGAGTGGGCTGTGTACCTGGCACCAGCGTTATACCGCAACCATGTGGGATGGGATGAAGAATCACCTCCTCATGCAATACCTTTGCGGTCACTACCGCAGCCACAACCCCAATATCCCATCAAACGGCAGGCAAAAGGCCCCGTCTCCGAAATTCTGACACAGTTGGAATATCAGGGAGTAATTGAACCATGCGTATCACCTATGAACAATCCCCTTTTCGTGGTTTCTAAACCCGATGGATCGTACCGCTTAGTTTTGGATTACCGGCATTTAAATACTCATTGTCGGAACTTTGCGGTGCAAAATACACACAGTTCTGCGCTTGTAGACAGTCTTGTTCGTAAAAAATACAAAACGACACTTGACCTTTCAAACGGTTTCTACACGCACAACCTAGCCCCGGAGAGTGGTCAATGGACCGCATTCACTTCCGGTGGTAAATTATTCCAGTTCCGGTGTTTACCCATGGGCTACAAAAATAGTCCGGGTATATTCGCCGCCCGTGTTGTTTCTTTGTTAAATGACATTGATCAAGATGCATGTTCGTACGTAGATGACATTTATTTGACAGACGACGAATTATTTCTGCATCTGTCCCGTGTGGACCGCATTATTCTTGAATTTGCGGAGCAGGGTTACAAATTTAACTTTGCTAAGTCACACATTGCTGAATTTACCGTTCTGTTCTTGGGCTATGAGCTCAACAACGAAGGTAAGGGCTTAGCCCCCCATTTCTTGGAAAAATGTGCACATTTGTGCCCCCAAATACTCTGAAGAAACTTCAGTCTTTGCTGGGTTTCTTGAATTTCGGGCGTACTTACATTCCCGAATATGCCCAGCGTATCAAGCCTTTGTATGCTTTGATACAACCTACTTATTCAAGGTCTTGCTGGCTGCCTGAGCATACCTCAATTCTGCAGTCTTTGCAGACAGACCTTTTAGAGTCTAAATATCTTTTGACTCGTGATAACCACACAAACCTGGTGATTAGAATAATTCCGGGGGCGGTGGGATTCACATACTTAACCTTTAATGAAGGTGATACAGTACCCATCGCATACAAGTCACATCTGTACACTTCCGCTGAATTACGCTTTACATCTGTTGAAAAAGTTCTAACTGCAGTGCAAATGGCGATTCTAAAAGAACGCGCACTGGCACAGGGAAAGCGGATTCTGGTGGTAACACCCTGTCCTGCCCTAGAGGCAGTAACAAAGGCAAGTGTACCGAACTCAAAAGCAATGCATCCCCGTTGGATACAATGGGCTACATCCTTGACGTCTTCGGACGTCACTTTTGTTTTTGATTCTTCTCTTCAGACTCAGGAGTTTTTGCAATATGAATTCGTTCATCCTCCTCCTTTGTTTTTACTACCGCTTGAGGATTACAAATGTGTGATCTACACCGATGGTTCGGCGCAACCGGCCACTGGGTCCAAGCACGCTTATTCAGCTGCATGTGCTATTGTTGCGGGTTCCTTTGTAGATGGAAAGTTCAAATCCTCTGTAGTGCATACTCGCACACTTGGAGATAGCACCGCACAATTGGCCGAGCTGCATGCATTGCTACTTGCGCTTGAGTTCGCTTCTCAGGATGAGACCACTCTTATTGTATGTGATTCTTTTTACTGTGTACAATCTTATAATGACAATCTGTTTTTTTGGTCGAAAAACGACTACAAGGACGCAAAAGGGAGCACAATTAAGCATAAAATGCTTTGGGTTCGAGTGGCAGAATTGCAACAACGTCTGCCCCTCACACAGGTGGTTCACACCTTAGGCCATCAGCGGGTGGGCGCACACGCTATTGGTAACGATCTGGCAGATGAGGCTGCCCGCTCAGCAGTAGTCACGTGTTCAGTAGCAGCGGTTACCAGGTCCATGTCTAAAATAGACCCTGTTATATTAGCAGCTATTGCTGCAACCAAGGAAGGGAATAATTACCCTACAGGTTTCCCTTCCAAGTATTCTTACACATTAAGTCCCGATCAGGTTCCTTATGTAACTATACCTGACGTTGGAGATCGGCTGATCCCCAACGCGGACCGCAGGAGAGCCTTGATATCAGCTGCACACGAAGGCATGGCTTCGGCTCATGCAGGTGTGTCAGCTACAGTCTCCATCTTGCAGCAGCGTTATTGGTGGCGTGGATTGTATAAAGACACCCGTGCTTTTGTGCTTTCTTGCGACGTTTGTCAACAGATTAAGCCTTCCACAGTAACACGTCCACCACAAACACCGCTCTGCATTGCTAACAGACCCTTTGGGTGTGTTTACTTGGATCACTGCGGTCCATTCTCATCAGACACTGCATATAAATACATCTTAGTGGCAGTGGACTCGTGCACACGGTTTCTCTGGGTCTGGCCACAACGGAGTGCTGACGCCCGAAATGTAATCAGGGATTTGCGTGTCTTTGTGGGAATTTTCGCATGCGGCACCTTCCATTCGGACCAAGGTCCAGCGTTTGCCTCTAGGGCTTACAAGGATGCAATGGCTTCGCTTGGGGTGCGGGTGAAATTTTCGTCTCCGTATAGGCCTGAGGGCAACTCTATCGTTGAACGAATGAACCGTGACTTAAAGCAATCCTTAACAGCTAGGGTTATAGGTACTGGCAGGAACTGGCTGGCCCATTTGTATACCGTTCAGCGTGCACTTAATAATCTCCCTAGAAGACCTCTGGGTGGGCGGACCCCATACGAAATGCTCTTTGGCATAAGAATGTTTGTGCCTGACCTTGAGGGTCCAGACATCGCGGCGCAATCCGCCAAGTTTGATGTAGATAACCATTCTGCTATGTTACAGGACTTACAAGAAGCCCGAGACAAACTTGCAACTACACATTTGCCTTCAGCCACAGATCCTGCGTTGCAGATTCCGGTAGCCGGCTGGCTTCCAAAGGTTGGAGAACTGGTTCGAGAAAAGGTTGAAAACAAAAAAGAATTCGGCCCCTCTTTTCGTGCACCGGTTCCAGTTCTGGGCTTGAAGGGAACACGTACAGTCATTTTACCACCGCTTCCTGGTCGCAAGGAGAACAGATACATCTCAGTGGAAAATGTCAAGCTACAGCGCCTGGCCGATCCTGAATAGTGTCACACCAGCGGTATCTTGTCCTGCCATTTATCGGACATATGGTCATAGTCCATCTGCACGAACGATCGCTGATGCTGTAATTGAGATGGTTGATTTGCCTGAAACTATGATTGATCCCCAACTCTCCACCAATATCGACGAGGACGAGTATACTTATCCTGCATCTGAATCGGTGGCACATCAACCGACAACGCCACTTGGCCCGACTCGTTATTCCTTTGATTCGGATTCCAACTCTTCAAAAGTCCCATCCAAGTTCAGTATTTTTGTATCCTGGTTTAGAGACAATTTTTTGATTCCACCCTGGACATACATCTGGTTGGTACTTTTCTTGATATTTTTGTTCATGTCCATTGGCTTTGTCACAGTGTTTTTCTACTAATTAATGGTCACTATTTACCTGAACGCTCTGCTGTAGACTATGTTTCTGGAACTTTGGCTCCTCATTCCTCGTCTCACATCATGAAGCGTGACCACACATTTGTGAACATTTCAGCTTTTCCAGTTGCTGATGGCATCGTATGGGATGCGGTGAACTATCAAATCCATGGTCCGACGGAAATTATTAATGTACCTAATGTCCTTCGTGTTTCAATGGGTGATGTAGTACAAAATAATATTCATTCTGATGATTGGGATGTGCATGCCGTTGAAGCATTGTTTGCCGATTTAAAATATTATGCATCTTTTAATGCTGAGGATTTATATATGAATTCTGCGAATTATGCTGATTTGTATTGTTACCAACATTGGGGTAATCATTTTCTCCATAAGCCAAGTGCCCTGCGTAGTTTTGTTAACTACACCCAATGGGAACATTGTCCAAACCCCTTGCCAGGTAGCTCACAAACTCTTCGAAATAAGTTTACCTATTTTACTGATTTTAATCGATCGAACCATGCATCCTATTATTTTAGACTTAATACCACATCAACTCAGAAAATTATGTTGACACACACCAAATTGCTTTATTCGGGTTCCTTTTTAAGTGCCCTAGCTGTGGGTGGTTATGAGTACTGGGAGGATACAATAGATTTGAAATCTATTTGGGGCTCCAAGCCATGGCAGGTACAGGGAACCGAGGCATTACACCGTGCTTGCCTCATCCCTACACAAATTATGTTCCTCAATGTCTCCATCTATCAGACTACATGTTGGGGCTTAGCAACCACTAAACAATTGAATACTCCATCAATACCATCCCTGTCGAGTTTTCCCAATGAAAGCTCACGATTCAATATGTCCCTCGTGTCCCTGCAGGCTCTGTTACAAAATAATTCGTTTAATGTTTCTGAGCTGGTTCAGTCACCCTGGTTAGTATGGCCTATATCATCTAATGCATGTCAAATGCGTTTTCATGATTCTGGTGCTAGCTACACACAGAATAGGCCTGATCCGAGGTTTACTGATGCCCGTACTGTCACTACATATTCTGTTGGTAAATTATGCAAACAATGGCTACAACATTCGTCCCTTGATTCTGTTAAACAACATTTGTCCCTCCTTTCAGGCAATATTGATCTGTCCGACTTTGTTTTGGGACCTCGTGGTCCCCGACCTAAAAGATTCATTTATGAGACATATAATGAACTCTGGAAGCTATCACAAATGGAAGCTGCTTCCCGTCTTCGGGAAATAGATCAAGCAAATTTGGAAAAGGTGCTTGCTGTTGTTGATAATAGTATTAATACCCTGTCTTCTCGCATTTATACTTTAGAGAATATTGTGTCCTCTGTTGTCGATATTGTACAAGATGATGTTTCTGTGTTATATCATGGGCAGAATCAATTGCGCTCAGTTATGCAGTTTGCATGGACTTTACAAACGCTCAAGTTAGGTAAAGTTCCTTGGCATTTTTTAACACCTCTGCCTTGTTTCTACCTTTTAACTTAACTGACAAACAGCAATTCATGTCCATGAAAGATGCAACTTACACTTTATTACATATCGAAAAGATGGATCCTTTGCCGTTCTCTGTTGCAGAACTCGATTCTGCTGTATGGCTAGTTCATGGGGTTATAGCTTTACCTTTTTCCTTATTTGAATTTGACTCATGCATGAAACATTATCCTGTGGGCCGTTACCGGCCTTTGGGCAGTGCTTTCCTGCATGAACTCTGGTCCTTGCCTTTCATGTATAAATGCCTTCGGGACGGCAAGGAAGTCTTTCTCACGGGGGAGTCTTGTGACTCGACTATGGGTCATTCGCTTATTTGTAAACACATTAAATTGCATGGCTCATGTAGCGTTTCCTCTCCTAATCTTGCTTGTGTGCTGAAAGGTATTCCTGCTCCTGTTATTTCACCTACTTTCACTCTCCTTTCCAATGGTAGTTATTTACTTTTAAATAACGAAAACTGTTGTGGCCTGCAGGCTGGCATTCCTTACATTGTAACAGTTTCGCACAGAGTTGTCTGCTGCAAAAATGTGCTTTATCCTCCCCCTCATGGCAAGGTTGATATCTCTATTTGGCCTTCCATCCCTACCATGGAAGCAGATTTCAATAGACTGAGCAGAATAAAGGCACTATTATTAAACGAGGAAGTTATGCTCACGTCCGCCCGGGAGACATTCATTCTCCAGGTGGCGAGTACCCACAGTGAAATACAGGCCCTTTTAAACACTAATCTCCCCCAACATTTTGGGGAGTTAATACATCGTATTTTTAACGCATCTAACACTGAAGGCCTAGTACACTTTTTTAAGGTCGTTGGGTCGGGCTTGGTGTCCTCCTTCCAAACTATTTTTGGTGCCATCCCGGCTTTCATACATTCTATTTTTTCCAGTGTCTTTGGCGGTTTCCCATTGATCCTCGCTTTAGCGGCTGGTGTCTTACTCTTAATTTGCTTTCTGTGCAATGGCTGCTCCCCGATGGGACCTGCTCGATCCAGAACGCCTCCAGCTGCTCCGTGAGCGCCTTTTGGCCGGTTTTGGTGTCTTGCCATTGGCGACACTGAGTGTGTCATATACTCTTTCATTTCGCTTTGCGTATTTCACTTGCGTGCAACCTGTGATGACTTGTGTCCGCTGTCCTTTCACCTGGACTCTGGATTATTGCCTCTCCAATTCGTCATTGTCTGTTCCGGATTTTGTTCAGTTGATGGGTCCCTTAGAGGCCCATGAGCAGGACTGTTCCGTTGCTGGCTGTATGGCGCGTGCGGCTGCACTGGGGATTTTGGCGCAATGGGATATCTGGGCGGCTGCCCAGGATCTCCTACAACGAAGCTGTTTCAATTATCACGCAAGCTGTCCCGCATTGCTTCTGGATGCTCCCTTGGTTGAGGAGCATTCCTGCTCTTTGATCTCATGGATTGGATGGCATCTGTGTTTTTTGACAATGCCAATGATGAACTCCTGGAGGGTATGGCTTTTCTCTGCACTTACACTTTCATGGATTGACCTGCCCTTCGCCGTTTGGGCGCTCCCTGTGCTCCGACGGCTCTGTTTCTCCTCTGTCCTGACCGCTGGACTGTCCAGGGGAGGGTGTCTTGTGGATTGTTACCTGCCTTGTTATGTTGGCCTAGGCCTGGCTGCCATGCTGCTTTTCTTTGCGCACGTTACACTGAGCCGGGCCTCCCTCGCCCTTTGCTCGTGCCAAGTTCTTTTGCACTGTCTGCATTTTCTGTTGTTCACCTTTTTGGGCTCAGTCTGCACAAACATGTACAAGGTCGCATAACAATGTATTTTGGTTCTTCCTGATATGGCCAGTCTCGCGCACCCAGACATAACATTAGGTGCAATTGCCATGAAGAATTTGGTATGCTTTTAATACTGTGGTTTACTAGCGCTTAATACACTTGGAGAAATCCCTTTCAGGAAGAAGAGCTATGATGTCCTGCTGATGTAATTCTGCATCTAGAGACTGAGGTATGGGGGTTCGCTAGTCAAAGCCCAGAGGTCTTCTATTATTATAATAAACTATCTTACTGTAAGGGGAGGGTGGTAATGTTATTTATACGTTTATCCACTGAGCTCTGAGATGCTTTCCCCGTTTGTATTCTATGGAATTGTAACCATGCTGCTTATATTAGTCATATGTATTATGCTATTAGTACTGACACGTGTACTGTACATTAGAGCACGTAAGTTGGAATAAAGATTTTAGCCTATCCAGTGTCTCTTCCTACGCACCTTGTGGACAAGTACGAGTGAGTGACGAAAGAGTGTTCTTGCTTCTGCGAGTCCTGAGATAAAGATACCGTGTTCTGGGTTGTCCAAACATCAGTACTTGGGTGCTAATGGGATGCTAAGCTAGTTGGGTTGGGGTTTTTGGGTGCTATGGTATATGGTGGCAAACCACTGTATTCCGGGGTCCCATTTTCCTGTGCATAGCTCTGTGTATGTGCAGAAACCTTATGACAGTACTAGGCCTCATTATTCGTATTGCTTGCCTCAGCACAACACTGTATTCAGCTATTATTTTCTCTTTTGTTCAAGGTTGCCTTCTGACTTGCTAATGAATAGGCCATTCTGCCCTCGCATACCTATCCTTGTGTGTAGCTCTGCTCCCACGTTAGGAGACGCCGAGACCCAGCACGGCAACCTTGAGATAGTGATAGCGTGTACCCATCTAGCTGGTGGTAGCCAATCCTTCTGTGCCTCCTTTGTTCATGTTCGGCCTAAGCCGGTAATTTTCCATTGTGGGCGTGGTTGGGAGGCCCTTGGGAGGAATGATTATGCATTGCAGACTGTTGGGGGGTCAGTCCCTTGGCAGACATCTTAGGGTGCAAGTCAGATTGGACTCCTCTGCAGAGTATTGGTGATAAACAATTGTTTTGTATTCTCTACTTTCTGACCGACTCTTCATTTTGTGGAAGGCGATTAGGAGGTTGTAGAAAACCCGGGTGGCCCTTTTTGGGCCACTTCCTTCAGTTGGTGCCCGAACAGGGACTCCGCAAGGTGACCCGACTCGCCCGTAATCGGGTTGTAGGGTCGGGGTTGCGTCCGGTCGGTCGGGCGGATCGGGGATCCCCACATGATAAGAGCCCGGTTCTCTTGGCTGCCCCGCCCATCTGATCGGGCGACTCCTCGTCTAGTGGTCACCGGCCGGGGTCCTGAGAAGGTGGAACCTTGGATTTGACCGTTTGGTCCGAAGAGTCGGCAGTGGAGAATAATATTGCTCGACCTGAGTGCACAAGGTGAGTGACTTGAATTCTTGGAAAATGTGGCACCATGGCTGAACGGCACAAGCCTACGGGCTGTGTCTGGTACAGTCTCCGGACTGTCTTGTCTTAAACTTGGTGGGTTTGCGGACCCTTGAAAAGACACAGAGGGGCCGATTCCGATTCGGGCCGGAAATCTCTCCGACCGAGCCGGACCCGGAGAGATTTTCGACCGAATCGGACCCATGCAGCCCGACCGAACGAGTACGATGCGTCCGTATGCCATCGTACACGAGTCGGTCGGACTCCCATTGAAGTCAATGGGAGCCGGTCGTACAGCGCGTACGCAGGCTACCATTGCCTGAATGGGTGCGAGGCGAACAAGGGCGCCCCCTACAGCGGGTACGCGGCGAAGCGACTCACGCCATACACGCACAGGTAGGGGGGACCCATGGGTCCCCCCTGTGTGCGACTCACACGGCTACGCGTACAGGGGGTCCGACACGGACCCCGAAGTACGGCTCCGACTGCTCTTTCGAGCCGGACGGCACGTGTCGGTCGGACTGCTCGCGGTGCGCATCGTACTTACCCGGCCGGGGAACGTCTCCATTGCGCGGTGCGAGTCGTGTCCGAGCGAGTCGGTCGGTGCGGTTCGACCCGGGAACGAGTCGGTCGGAGCGGTTGGGACACCCGAACGAGTCGGTCGGCGATTTCGCATCGTACTCGCTCGTCCGGAAGCGCGTACGAATCGGTCGGGAAATAGGGCTCCGAATCGGATCCGGTTAAGCCGAATCCGATTCGGAGCCCTACTGGCCGAGATCGGAATCGGCCCCAGAGTGTTTGTGAACGGTCTATCAGGCCAACTGGACATTCGCCCCATTCTTGAAAAGGTCTGGGGCTAGAGCCTGTCTTCTTGTCTTGGTACAGTCTGCGGACTGTCTTGTCTTGGTACAGTCTACGGACTGTCTTGTGCGGTTTTGGACCTCTTTGATTTGGTTTTTGGACCATTTGTTGGTTGGTGTTCTATTTGTCCGTTTGGGGACAGTGTATGTGTCTTATATTAAGATGCCTTGTCTAAGTAAGTTAGGGTGTTTTGGATGTCGGTGTTGTTCCACTGAAGCTCAATAGGAAAAAAGGCAGCCGGCGCCTCCGGAGGGTACCCCACATTTTGATGTATACGTCAAGCATGGCATTGGCCCTATTATGCTTAGCACGTTGTGGAATAAATATATGAGGGACAATGTTGAGTTACAGTGGCCGCTTACTGGCACATTTGATGAACAAAAGTTGAATTACTTGCAGGACAAATTGTTCGCCAAAAAGAGCAGGCAGTCTCTGAGGACATGGCAGAAGGAAGCGAAGCAACGACGTATGAAGGCAGAGAAGCAAGCTCAGAGGGGAACAGACGCAAACGATAACGCAGAAAGCAGTAGCGTATGAAAGAGAAAAGATCAAGAAAGGCATAGAGTGTGCAGATAGGAAGTTTCGATTGCAGGGTGATAAATGTTATGTTGCTAGAGAGGAAGGTGATGTTTTCGTTGAGGACTTATTGGATTCTCGGCCCCCACCTCCTTATGCCCCGACCGGATATATCCCATAATCCCAACACCTCAGTCTTCGGCCTCTGGTTCTGCTATTCCTACTCTTTCTGGCCCTACTGCTTCGGCCCTGGCCCCACCTGCTTCTTCCCCACTTTTGCAAATTACAGGGATGGGAGCCGTCGGTTCCCCTATTCTGTCTCCCGACTCCGTACCTGTGGTCACGCCTCCTCTTACTCCTGCATCACAGTCTTTGTGTGCGATGGTACCTGTTTCTTCCTCTGCTCTTTCCCCTTTGAGTGTGTTACCTCAGGCATTGTGAAATGCCGAGATGCCTGTGCGTGGAGTGCATGAAGTGAATTGGGCAGCGGCACGTGAACGCATGGATAAAGTGCAGGTGCGATCTGCTGTGGGTGATGAGGAAAAGAAAATGGTGGCTGACCAGGCTGCACAGTGGGCCCGGAATCCGATTTATAGTGTGGAAGATGTGTGGAGCGTGATGAAAGATTATGAGCCGTTTATACAGCAACATGCTCTTAAGCATATGTCGGCTACTCTGAATAATATTGTTACTCGCCCACGAGTGGCGGCCCATTTCCAGGAACAGTGGATCTACACCCCTTGGAAGAGGAGTGAGGTAATATCCCTAAAAGGACAGTTGCCGGACCCTCGGAAAAATCCAACTGCGTCTATAAAGAACTGACGGAGGCGGCCTCCTCCACGGTGATGACATTAGCTGATATAGAGTTGTTTTTCGGTCTGTTGGTACCGGTAGATATATGGAGACAGGTGCATACGCAGGATCATGTGGTGGAATTGGGTGGAACATGGAATGAGATCAGGGCATGAGATAAGGAGCGCATGTCCGGCGAGAAACCAAAGGCGGAGTTATTAGCCTTGCCGGGGCGTATTATCACTTACATGCATTCCCTTATCCCGCCGAGACGAGTGGATTGGGACAAGTTGACTGCGTGTCGTCAGAAAAAGGATGAAAGTGTGTCTGATTTCTTTACTAGGTTTGAAGGGGTGTTTCTGGATTTTAGTGGCCAGGATCTGTCACTGGAGGGTGATGTTCGTTTGTTTGTCAACAGGTTTGTCACTAATTTGCTTCCCAAGATTGCGACTAAGTTGCAGGCTTCGGAAAGTACTTGGACCACCTCCTCTCCGTCAGTAATTTTGAGCATGGCACAGTACTACGAGCATAGAGAGAATGAGGACAAAGAGAAGGTGGAGAAAGAGTCAAAGGAGTTGAAGACAAGGGTGTTGATGCAGCAAGTGGCGAGGGAAAGAGGAAGAGGAAGGGGTGTGGGTACGGCACAGCGGGGGTCCCGGTCTGACTTGAACAGTACACCGGGTGTGCCCGTGGGGTACAACCAATGTGCGTACTGTAAAAAGGAGGGGCATTGGTGAAGTGAGTGTCTGGAGTTTCTGCAGAAAGTTGAGGCCCGAGAGGTAGGGGTTTTAGAGGACGTGGTAGAGGGGGAGGGGGCCGAAGAGAGGGACAGTTTGAGGATACATCGTAGCTCAACAGAGCCAGAACTATTTCGACGAACCTCGGGGAAGGCAGTACTATCATGACGACTATGACATGGACGAAGTGACGGGGATGTCCCGCAGCTAGGACAGCCAGGGACAGGGTAAGGGACCTGTTCCGGTGCCTGTAGATCAGCGGGGACCTTATGTCACTGCGGATTTGCAGGGCACACCCAGGACGTTTTTACTTGACACGGGTGCTATGAATAGCTCAGTTTCTCGTTCGCTGGTCCCAGGGGCAACAATGTTTCAGTAGGTTTCTCAGGCATGCCGGTTGTTAGCCTCATTTCCAAACCTCTTGCTCTGACTATTGGTCCCTTTACAGTGGATTCACCGTTTCTGTTAACGAGAAATTGTGGGGAGAATTTGATGGGATCGGATTTGTTGAAGAGATTGCATGCCACCATATTTTGTTCTCCGGATGGTGTTTACATGACCGTTGGGCCTCAAGTGGCTCATGCTAAACAATGCTTTGCAAAGGACGCACCCCTCCCCGCTGAATTCAAAGAGGTGCCCCGTAGTTTATGGGCAGCAGGAGACACGGATGTGGGGTTACTCCAGATCCCGCCGGTCTCTATTCAGATCAAAGACAATGCTGTATTGCCACGTATTCCCCTGTACAAGATTTCACAGGCAGGAGAAAAGGCCTTGTTGCAAATAATACAGGATTTGATTAAGTCTGGCGTGGTTGAGGAGACAGTGCAATAGCCCTATCCTTCCGATTCTCAAGAAGACACCCTTGGACTCTTCTGATGCTCATCCTGATGTTTATTGCTTTGTAATTGACCTCAGAGAGGTCAATAAAATTGTAGTACCCCAATATCCTGTAGTCCCAGACATCACCACGATATTGACAATGATTCCCCCATCAGCAAAGTTCTTTTCCATGATTGATCTGAAGAATGCTTTCTTTAGCATTCCTATTCATACAGATAGCAGATATCTGTTTGGATTAGAACTAGCCGGCAGGAGCTTTTAGATTCTGTCGGGCTCCTCAAGGCTATACAGAAAGTCCTAGTATCTATAGTCAAGCCTTAAAAACTCAATTGGATTCTTTGGTACTTCCCACTGGTAATGTGCTATTGCAGTACGTGGACGACCTCCTTGTGCCCTCTGATACTAAGGATGGCTGTAAAGATGCCACTGTTAAATTGCTGTTACATTTGGCGGGGCATGGCCATAAGGTGTCCCTTTCCAAATTTCAATATTGTCGATAGGAGGTCACCTACTTAGGTCACCTACTGTCGAAGGAGGGTCGCAGACTAACACCTGAGCGCATATCTGCTATCACTAATATGCCTGTTCGTAAGACTCAACGTGAAGTACGCGCATTTATTGGTATTACCTCGTATTGTCGACACTGGATCCCCAATTATTCCTTACTAACAAAACCCCTCCTTTACCTGACCACTAAAGAAGTGCATGAACCCCTGCCTTGGACATCCGCATGCCAGCAAGCTTTTGAGCAATTAAAGGTTGCGCTTTGCTCTGCTCCTGTGCTTGGTACTCCTGATTACCAGAAGCCTTTTGTGCTTTACGTACATGAGGCGGACGGTTGCGCGCTTTCTGTTTTAACACAGGGTTTTGGTGGTAAGCAAAGACCCTGCGCTTATTTTCCTGCTGTGCTGGATAACGTAGCCAGAGCGCTCCTGAGCTGCCTGAGAGCTGCCGCGGCGGTGGCAGTTTCTATCAGACAATCGGCGGGGCTCGTTCTTGATACTGCTCTCACGGTAATGGTACCCCGTGCTGTGGATACGCTTTTGAATAAGACAAAGACACAGCACCTTACTAGTGCACATCTGACTGGATATGAACTAACTTTGTTTGCTCCGCACATTACCATCAAAAGATGTGCCACTCTGAACCCAGCCATGTTACTACCCCTCCCTTCGACGAGTAATGACACAGATGTACATGATTGTGTGTACAGAACGGACGAGGAGACGAAGGGACGGGTAGACCTGACTGATGTTCCCCTATCTGAACACCAAGGGGAACTATATGTCGATGGCTCTTGTTTCAAACTGCCAGATGGCACCACCACTGCAGCATATGCAATTACAACGTTACACACTATAGTTGAGACATCCCATGTCCCATACCAATCAGCCCAAGCCGCAGAGCTGGTTGCCCTTCTTCAGGCTTGTGAGTTGAGTGAGGGACTGACTGTCAATATTTATACTGACAGCCAGTACGCCTTTGGGGTCGCCCATAATTTTGGACTCCTCTGGGCGGAGAGAGGGTTCTTAACATCACATGGATTACGAATACAGAATAGCCCATTGATACATAGACTCTTGTCAGCTCTAACACTTCCCAAAAGGTTAGCAATAATAAAATGTAGTGCCCACAAAGCAATAACAGATGATGTTCGGAGAGGAAATGCGTTTGCAGATCAAATAGCTAAAGAGACAGCGAGATCAAAGATGAAAAAGACGTTTGTGGCAGGTCCTGCTAGGTGGGCCCCAGACAATGGAATGTTTGAGGACACATTAGAAAAAGTCAAAGAGATACAAAGCGAGGCAACCCTAGATGAATTGGCAATATAGATGGGGGATGGGAGCACACTGCTTCACCTCCCAGCACAGTTCGCCCCTTTGCATCCTGGTAAATGCAGTTCAATTTAAATGCTTACTTGAAATTTTGCAGAGTGTTTCACCAAAGTTGGTGCAGGTTAGTGCTGTTAATCTCTAGACACATGTGTTTCTGGATTTTATCCTTCATTAGTAGAGAAAAACGAAATTCATCTGGGGTTTGCTGAGAAAGCTGCCACAATCCTCTCAGGTCTCTGTACCTCTCCCTGGCGCACAGGTGCATCTCCAAGAGCTCGTCAGCTCAGTGGCTCAAGGGAGCCTTTTTAAACAGATGGGGGATGGGAGCACACTGCTTCACCTCCCAGCACAGTTCGCCCCTGTCGAGCTCTTGGAGATGCACCTGTGTGCCATGGAGAGGTACAGAGACCTGAGAGGATTGTGGCAGCTTTCTTAGCAAACCCCAGATGATAGAGATTAACAGCACTAACCTTCACCAACTTTGGTGAAACACTCTGCAAAATTTCAAGTAAGCATTTAAATTGAACTGCATTTACCAGGATGCAAAGGGGCGAACTGTGCTGGGAGGTGAAGCAGTGTGCTCCCATCCCCCATATGAATTGGCAATATGGCAGGAGAGTACAGGGCGTCTGGATGAGGATGGGTGCTGGACTGATAAGTCCGAGAAACAGCGATGGATGTTGCCTAATGTCTATGTACTTCCTGTGGTTACCATGGCCCATGGCCCAGCCCACATTAGCGCCAGGGGAATATGTAAGGTGTTGGACCCAGTGTGGCAGAATGACAATATTTCCAAAGCAGCCACTCATTTAGTGAAACACTGTATGATTTATATGACACATGATCCTGGGAAAGGTACTCCTACACCCTCTGGTAACTTTGCACCGCCTTCCTTCCCTTTCGAGGTTCTCCAGATGGATTTCATCAAAATGGAATGAGTCTACAATTTAAAGTATGTGCTGGTAGTGATTTGTGCATTCAGTAAATGGATTGGAGCTTACCCCACTAAAGCGAATACGGCTATGGCGACGGCGAAGGCACTCATAAAAGAGTTCTTCCCGCGCTTCGGTTGGCCGCGTGTGATCTGGAGTGACAACGGAAGTCACTTCAATTCCAAGGTCATCCAACTGGTGTGCGAAGGTCTGCACATCAAGCAAAAGTTTCATGCAGCCAACCACCCCCAGTCAGCAGGTCTGGTTGAGAAATATAATAGCACTCACAAGCTGAAGTTAGCAAAAATACAGGAAAGCACAGGATTGCGATGGCCAGATGCGTTGCCCCTGGCCTTGTTATCCACCAGGGCGACGGCACACTCTAGGACAGGGTTGTCACCATATGAGGTAGTGTGTGGTCGCCCTGCCAATATCTGGGGCGTTCCAAGGCCAAAGCGCTTCCCTGAGATAGAGCACCCTTTGCTTATAGACTATCTGCATGAGTTAACTAAAGATCTTCGTTCTCTTCATCAACAGATTCAGGAGACACTGCAGCCGGTACCAGAGGGGCCAGGGCATCAGCTACAGCCCGGAGATTACGTCCTCGTCAAGAACTTCCAGAGGAAGAGCTGCCTGGAGCCCCGTTGGAAGGGCCCCCTGTTGGTCCTCCTTGCCACTAGAACGGCGGTGAAACTCGACGGCCGGAAAAACTGGGTGCATGGTACACACTGCAAAAGGGTTCCTCTCCCACTTCCCTACGACAAGTGGGTGCTCGACGGCATTGCTGACCAGGAAGGGTGCCCCGCTTTGTTCCCTTCTCTGATGCCTGGCTAAAGTGGACGCGGATGGAAGCAGAGAGTGACACCGCCCTGCTTGAGGTGGTCCCTCCGGAGATAAGGGCAGCCCCGGTTTCTGCGCCATCTGATCCACTGGCACCTGAGTCCCCATGCCTTTCTGAGCCTGAGTTTCACCCCCTTTTTGTTGATGAAACAGTGCCTGGAGTTGACAAGTATAACTTGCGCCCCCGAAAGGACAGTGCGCCAGAGGGATAGTCCAGGAGTTAGGGAAGGACTTGAGATTAGGGTGTAGGTACTATGTCTGCAGTGCCTGCATCAGATTAGGGTGAACAACACTGGTGCACTGCTTGAGACACTGGACAGGATCGTTGAGGGTACTTGCCCAGGAGGGAGGGTGCCCTATCCTGCAAGAAGAAGGATTTGTTTCTGGCAAGGGCCGTGATCGCGCGGCTCCCTCGAGGGAGTGCGTCGGAGCACCATCGTTGATGAACGATAGGAGCCTGCCAGCGAGGCTCTAAAAGGACGCTGGGTAAACAGTGCCCCTCTGGTCGGTTGTATTCTTGTGGCTCCAGTTCTTATGGCTCCTCACATGTTCCTATTTGGCCGTGCTGTCATGGAAGAAGAACAGCCCCTAGCGGCACCACCACCGGGGCAGAGTAGTCCTGTGTGGTCTAGCTGGTCTACTAGGAGTAAGATAGTGGTGGTAGTGTTCCTTCTCATAGTAATGATAATACTGCTTGGGGTAGTGTGGTATCTAGAAGAACAGCATCCTGTCCACACTTTGATAGGGACTACCCCGTCTCCACCTGAGCATCTGTTCATCACGTTGGCCCCACATAAAGAGAGACATAGACAAACATATGCTGAAAATGTTTTCCTGCAAATGCTTCACCAGGTACATAATACAACAAATGCCACGAATTGTTGGGTGTGTGGGTTACTCCCATCAGTTATGCACAAGAACGATTTACTGGTGTCCTTACCCCTGTCGTACCTAAGTAGCTGTGAGGCATGGTTCCTGTTGCTTTCCATGGTGTATATGCATTACCATACTGATGCTATGAATATGACGAAGTCTGACTATGAAGCAGTGTTGGAATATATTGTGGTACACCAGGGTTATACACCTGGGACGGGAGGAAAGGAGGTACCTTACATCCACATGCTTGCATGAATGTTTACGAAGGTAGCAAGAATGCCACATGGCTGAAAAATGAAATATTGGATTTTCAGGGATTCAATGTTACTGAATACTTTAAATGTTTCCATGCACGAAATGTCACTGAAGATAAAGCCATGCCCATACCTGTAGTTCATACAGCAGCTAGTTTCTGTGTCGAAGGTTCTGGGAATATTCCAGTGGGACAGAGCAGTTGCAACTACACCTATCGATTAAACACTACTAGCAGCCCACCTTTGCTCACCCCCCCAAATGTATACTTTGTTTGTGGGGAGCAGTCTTATACATGGCTCCCTAGGGGATGGTCTGGCCGGTGTTATGTCTCTTTTCTTTTACCTCCTGTTTACATTGCACCGTCCAACTATCACAAAGACCATAGGCTGCAGCGGAGAAATGTGTACTTGTCCCGGGTAAGGAGAGTTATTGACACAGCAGATATCGATCAAACTGATACCTCCCTACAGCAATTCATGGATGCCATGAAGGGTATTGTCCCTTTCTGGGGACCTATGTACAACAGTGTTAGCATTCGTCGTCTCACCAGGGTTGTTGAAGGGGTTATCAACACTACAGCCGGCATACTCACTAACATCACGGCTGATCTCCAGGCTACCAGACTCGTTGCTCTTCAAAATCGGATGGTTTTAGACGTTATCCTTGCAGATAGAGGTGGAGCTTGTCACGTCATAGGCAGCAGTTGCTGCGTTTACATCCCAGACCATGCCCCTAATGTATACTCAGCTATCAAGAAGCTACATAGGCTTGCATCCGATATTCATCAAGATAATGGTTCATGGTCCTTCACAGGGTGGTTTTGGAGTCTGCTATCATCCTGGGGTTGGAAGATACTTCTTTTCCTAGTAGCTATTGCAGGTGTCATTTTCACGTGTTGCCTATGTGTCAATTGCCTTCCAGCATGCTGCACTTATTGTGTGAGTAAACTCACCCCTACCCCTAAATTGCCAGGCCGTAATGATAAAGTCTCTAATATGATGATGCAAGAAATACAGGATATTATGCAGATAGATGAGGGTATTTTTGAGTACTAAAAATATCTTGCTATACATGTGTTGCTTACTTTTCCTTTGACATTAAAGTGACTATGGAGTATCTCTTTTCCCTGCTTAGAATTGTAAAGACCCTACCGGATAGCGCTAATAAATAATTTAGCCTCCACTGCTAAAAGGAGGGTCTGTTAGGTTTGAAAATCTCATTCTCGTTATACACTTGTTCTACGTTATATTAGGTTAGCAGTGTGCGGCTAAATTAGACACCATTCGTATTCACGTTATGCAACCCACTGAGTTATCCCTGCAATGTGCGAGCTTCAGTTGGCGAGTGTGACTCCATTTTGAATTTCGTAATCCCTATTAGGCTGTGCCTGTACTAGGCCTCATTATTCGTATTGCTTGCCTCAGCAGATCACTGTATTCAGCTATTATTTTCTGTTTTGTTCAAGTTTGCCTTCTGACTTGCTAATGAATAGGCCATTCTGCCCTCGCATACCTATCCTTGTGTGTAGCTCTGCTCCCACGTTAGGAGACGCCGAGACCCAGCACGGCAACCTTGAAATAGTGATAGCGTGTACCCATCTAGCAGGTGGTAGCCCATACTTCTGTGCCTCCTTTGTTCATGTTCGGCCTAAGCCGGTAACTTTCCATTGTGGGCGTGGTTGGGAGGGCCTTGGGAGGAATGATTATGCATTGCAGACTGTTGGGGGGTCAGTCCCTCGGCAGACATCTTAGGGTCTCTACTGTCTGACCGACTCTTCATTTTGTGGAAGGCGATTAGGAGGTTGTAGAAAACCCGGGTGGCCCTTTTCGGGCCACTTCCTTCAAGAACACTGTATGCATCAACAAACCGGTGACCTAGCACGCCCCCGATCCATTCCACAGACCCCCCGAGCTCCCCCACCGCTACCCCCTCCACCCCATTGTGGCATTTTCTTCATGGTTTGGGGCCTGCGCACCCCCCCGCCTTGTGACATAAACAACATCCTTCCCCCCCCTGGCATGCCCTCTCTCCCCTCCACAGACCCCGCACAGAGACCTCCGGACACCCACTCCTTTTTCACTCCCCCCACCTCCAAAGACATCATGACTCCTGGGCCTCAATGCTGATTGTAATGGGAGAAATACCTATGCCCACTACACCGCGGCCATCGCCCGGGGTCTGGCACACAGCAATAGGACGAAAGGTCAGATACTCTATCTCCGTTAGTGGCATGCGCCCTCCCTCTTGCACTTCCACCACTCCCCCCACCCCATCCCATATTTCTTCCCTCACCTCCCCATTTCTTTCTTACTGTGCCATTCAACGTTGTTCACGATTGCATTTCTTGCATTGCAATCCTGTTGTATGCTTTTACTTCAAGAAAAAATTATGACACAAAAAAAGAATAAATATAAATGCAAAATTGAAGAGCTCCCCTTTCTCACCTGTGAGGCCTTGCTCTTCTCTCTTTCTCTAACACACAGATTTACGATATCAGGGGCCTTGATATATTGGCCAACAGGGTCTGCTGCGAATTGGTGTGCCACCATCCATGACTTACTAGCCCCACATATTCTTAAATTTGCCAATTTTACTTTGCTCGGAGAGCTCAACATCCATTTGTAAGACCCCAAGTGGAGTCAGGGAATCACTCTTATTGAGAATTTGGGTGTAATGAGCTTAGCCATATGTAACTCCGCTCCCACTCAAGAGGCGGTCGACCTTTTCGATCCAATTTTTTCCAGCATGAAGGATCTGTCTACAGATGCCCCTATTCCGTTACTTTGGTCAGACCATTTAGCAATACCATTTGCCACTAGGAAATCGGCTACTCCTTCGACAGGCCTGATGAAACTAGCAACATAGTCTAGGAATTATTCCAAATTGCATGTTCCGGCAACTCCAGAGCACTAAACCTGCTCTAAAGCAAACAGTCGACTCTAATCCAAAACTCACTACATGGTTTATGGTTATCAACAATCTAAGGTCAGACCCATCACTGTCAAGGGAAATCCCATCACAGGGGTAAATAATTTCTCGTATTTGGGAGTAGCCTTTGACACAATGAGTTACTGGTTGCCTTGTATCCTTAATAGATGCATTTGTTTCAACCAGTCTGTGGGGATTGCAAACAAACCTGTGCTACCTATCTTTAACATTTATAAATGAAAGTGTGTCCTAGTTGTGTTCTACAGGGCAGACATTCATGGCAATCGAGACAGCTCAGAACAACAGCAGGAAGAGAATCGCTTCTGTAGGTGACTGTTAGGAATCCCACCATTGAGCATGCACTTTTGCACAAATGAGGAGCTGTACTTACTGTTATACCCTGTTGTCTCCTAGTTCAGCATGTGTGAATGTGATGTAATAGAATGTTCATGAGTGCATGGTTTGTATGAGTGGTCAGGTGGAATGAGTGGGACTGAGCAGCAGGATGTTGTTCCCGGTGGGGCACAATTCTTACCATCTTACTTGTAACTAAAGAAACCTACTCTTATAATCTACACTACTGGCTACTGGACTGATTACCTACAAGGGCCTTACTTTCTTTACAAAAGTGGCGACAATTGGAAAAAAAAGAACCATGTGTGAGAAGCCAAGAAACTACAAAAGAGCCTAAGAAAAGCCAGCTGATTCTGAAAAGAAGCCTGAGCAATGCCCTGAATGCCTCACAGGTGTCAATTACAACAGACAGCCTACAGAAATGGTGTTTGACATATGTGGCTTGAAGACATACAGCATACAGGATTGACGTTTGGACCTGTGTGGCTTGATGACAGACAGACTACTGGCAGCCTACAGAATTGAAGTTTTGGTTGTTTAACCTGAATGATTTGAAATCTGAAAGCCTGCAGTCCTCTGAAATGTGGATAAGTTGTTTGAAGGCATGTTTATTATTGTGTTGACTGCAATTACAGAGATAAATAACTGGCAACGTTATCTGAAAGTCAGCCGGCCACATTTAATGGTTCTGGTAAAATTAAATTGCAAGTGTGCTTTCACTGAATCGGCAGCGTTTGTTTTGAAGGAACTGGATGGAACCTTAACCTGCTGCATCATGGGAGTTGCCTGCTTTGGTGTTCAAAGATAAGGCTTTCAGGGGCAGTAGCCGGGCCCAAGAGGGATGTTGGCTAGAGGTCTGGTCTGCTGTGTTGTTGTTGTGGAAGCTGAACACCACATTGTAAAGCTGCCCCTTTTGACCACAGACCTCTGTGGCATAGGGGCATGCAATGGGTGTTGCTGTGGGCGTTCCATAGCAACACCCATTGCTTTTTTACGCTGCCCCAGATTTACAAAGCCGAGGCAGTGCCAAAAACAGTGCCATTCTATCACCATGGATTACCAGACGTTAGAATCTCGATATGAGGAGAAATCATACATTTCTCTTCGTTTTTTTCCTCTTTCCATGTCTGTTGCATTTTGTGGCACACAAAGAAAGAAAAAATCGCTATGAATGATTATTTATGTGCAGGAAGGTGTCCCTTCCTGCACTAAACAATCGCCCCTGCAGCATGGACACCCTTACAACATGGCGGCAGGGAGCCTGCACTGGCGCTAGGCAGCTTTTTTGGGGCCACCGCTAGGAGAAGCACAGGGGTGCACCGTATGCAACGCTGCTGACTTTGGCGCAGCTCTGCGCTCCGACATTTTTTTGTAAATATGCCCCAGAGTGTTCAGCTGAAAAACTGCCTCGGAAAGAAGGCATGATTAGTTGCCTTAGAGGAAGCACCAGACAAAAAACAACCTATTGAGAGACAGAGGAAAAGTAACTAGATCCAATGCTAAAAGAGGGACCTTTCAACAAGATTAGACTGAAGCAGCACTTGGAATCTGAGCTGAAACCCATATTCAGAAACAGGGCATCTCAGAGCATAAAGCATCAGGCAATTGATGAGGAGAGAAAACCAGGAGGCATACTTCAGGTACATGGGCAATGGCAAATGTGCTGCCCCCTGCACAGCTCAAAGAAACTCATCCCCGGTATTGTAAAATGATCATGTACTCAAGCAGGATAAAAGTACTTTATTCACCATTGAGAATACCAAGAAATAAAGAGAGCTTTACAGACTCAAAGAAGCCTCAACTGTCACACTAGACCAGAACATAGGGGGTAGAGTAAACCATAGGTGAGAAAGAGGAAGGGGGATTGATATGAGTGGACAAAGTAACAGGAACAGGAGAATAAACCAGCACATACTAAATCTCTATCCTGTAATAAAAAGTAAATGTGACAGTTATGCTTAAATTACAGTATATAGGTATGACTAAAAGAATTTCCCTAGTGGAATATATGGTCCTTGCTAGACAGAGTCAGGCTTTTTGTTGCCATCTCTATTAAAATATAGGCCATGATTCTGAGGTCCACAGTAATCCTGATTCAGTCAGTAAGAGGAGTCATTAGCTGAGCTGTAATTACAAGACTTGCAATAACTGTGGATCTGTGGTGCTACACCTGCTGACACCACTTGGAGAATTGCTGGTGGAATCAGCACTGGAATTACTGATTCCCACAGGAATTTTTGCCCAATAATTCATATATTTTAAGGGGATCATTAGAATCCTAACCAGAAATTAAATCCCCTAGAATTACTGATGACCTATTTTCAGTAATTTTGAGTAGGGAGGAGTTCCAGGGAAGATAAATGGGACTGTTGGACTTGGCACTTTATTCAGGGTTATTTTAAGAAACCAGGGCATTTTGCAGTGTCCCTCCACTTTTTGCCCCCATTTTCGCTGGTTTTCTGACTCTGATTGAGCTCTGGGCTCTGCTAACCAGACCTAGGGCCAATACTCTGGTAATTAGGTATAATTGCAATTAGTACTGACAACCTACCTGTAAGTCCAGAGTATATGGTAGGGGATGTAGGTTTAGAGGCCCAGTAGATTAATGCACTTGAGTGTGCACTGCTGTTGTGCCTGCTGTTGTTTTAAAAGCCAGCCCTGCCTTGCAGACTGCTTTTAAACTAAAACTATGTCCAATTCGACTTTGAAATTAAAGGTATTTCCAAAGTCTCAAACTACCTTATTTTTACATATAAGTCACCCCTAAAGTCTACTTTAATAAGTCTTAAACTACGTTATTTTGACACATAAGTCACTAATAAGGTCTACCTTTGGTGCCCCATGGGTAGGGTGCCATGTTAAACTAAGCAGGGACATTATAAAAGATGTTTTATAAGCCCTGGTGAGGGAAAACATGCCAATTTTTGTTTTCCCTATTGTAGTGCATTAGCTCCATAGGCTAACATGAGAAGGCTTTATTCAACCCTAATAAAGTCTAGCTACTGACAGGAGTGAGCTAAAATATCACTGTGAAGTATGAAAATGATAGTTGCAATAAATCCAGCAGCTTGCCATGGTTAGATGTATTATAACTATAACAGAAAATAAGTCATAGAACTTGCTTTTCTGTTGTGCCTGAATTCAGTCTTCTAGTAGCCTCTTCTGATTGGCCAGCCTTTGACAGGCGGAGCCAAGCAATCCTGATTAGGTGTGAAGTGGCCTTGACTGAGAAAAAGGAGACATCTAGAGGAGATCTGCTGCTGCAGCAGCAAAAGGCATGAAGGGGGCTGGGTAGTCAAACTGGTATTCAAAGGGAGAAAGTCAGTGAGGACAGGAAGCAGGCCCACCCCCACTTCCTGCACCCCCAGCCAGATGGAAGCCCCTGTAATTGGATTAGCAGAGGTACTGGAAGGGGAGTATTAGGGAAAGATAGGCACATCTGTAAGTTGGGCTAGCCAGACCTGTAGCTCCTGGAGAGTTTTCCTCCATTTTTGGATTTTATGGAACAGTGTTTCCTGGGACAATCATTTGCCACACTTCAGGGGAAGTGGTCATCATTGAGGGTGGCACCCTGCACCCAATAGGTCAGGGGTGCCCACCTGCTTGCCAGCTCAGAAGATAAATATGGGATAGCTGCCCAGCAACTCAGATTCATGCCTGGAAAAAGAAGGAATGCCCTGCTGAATTCCTGGCCTGCACCAAGAGGACTGCACTCTAAAGGACTGCCACTGCTGCACACTTTGGGCTTCAGCAAAAGAAGGACTTTGTCTGACCTGCATCATCTCCACCAAGAAGAACAGAGCTGGACAACATGCCGTGGACTGGTGCATTGTGGGTCTTGTAGTACCAACTTCCCAAGGAGCAACTCAGAGATTCTGGAACCGTGGAATGGTGTTGTGGACCCTTCAAGAGCCCTAAAGGACTTTCTGGGAGAAGATCCAGAAGTTTTGGATAATTTGAGGTATTTTTGTGAAAAAGCTCCACAAGTTGACCAACCCGTTGTCGAAAGTGAAGCCTCGGACATCAAACTGCGACCCGGCCTGGAATTCAGGTTCTACCCACTGAAAACTCCGGAGCTCCAAGACCTCCAGGATTTCACTGAGGCCTCGTGCTGAAGAAAACTGCTGACGTCAACTCACAAGCTGGCCTGATGAGGAGTCTCACTCGACGTCGAAGAGAAAAAGCTCCAAAAAAGTGACTCAGTCAGAAGGTAACTTGACCAGGCCCAATGACTCACTGTATCCGACCCGCGCTCCATCGCTGTTGGCCTGAAACTTTGACTTTGTCCCAGTCAAGCATGATCAGATGTCTACAGTTGTTGCTTTTACCTTTTAGGCACTACAAATATTTAAATTTAAAAAAATCATACTTCTGGTTCCCTACATTAGATTTTTGTTGTTTTGGTGTCATTTTAATCATAAAAACTTGTCTATGTTTATAAATTTGTGTTGGATTTCTAAGTGTGTTGTGTCTTACTTATTTAATGTATTGGTGTTTTTAAATGGTTTAAACACCTGTCTCCTGAGTTAAGCCTGTCAGCTCACAGCCAAGTTACCAAAGGTTGAGCAAGGATTAATTTAGTGAGAACTTGACTGGGCCTTATTTATCATTCTGGTGTTATTACTAGTGGTAGGTACCTATATGAACCTACTAATAAACCACCTTCCAAAAGTTATCCCCAAACCTTTTGCCTCTTTGCACTTTACCACTGCTAACCAATGATAATGTGCTTGTGCTCTCTAGTTAAAACATGGTAATATTGGCTAATACCCAATTGGTATATTTAATTTACTTATAAGTCCCTACTAGAGTGGCACAATATATGCCTGGGATCCGTAAATTAAATGCTACTAGTGGGCCTGCAGCACTGACTATGCCATCCACTTAAGTAGCACTTCAAACATGTCTCAGGCCTGCTGCTGCAGAGCCTGTGTGTGCAGTTGTAAAGTGCCATTTAGATCTGGCAAAATAAACCTTTTGCCAGGCCAATACCTTCCTTTTTAATACATATGTGACCCGAGGGTAGGCCCTAAATAGTAGGCCTGGGCGGTAAATTCCGTTCCACTTGCGGAATTTGCGAAATTTGCGAAATTTTGGCAATTCCGCGTTTTGCGGAGAACGCGGAATTGCCGAAAAGTCCGCGACGTAGGATTTTTCACTTGTTCGCGCTTTCAAAATGCGTGTTCGCGCGCGCGGTAGCGACTTACCGGGATCCCTGCGTTCGCCGACGAGTTTTCCTATCCGTTCGCGTGATCCCACGAGAGTGTGCGATCGCGAACACGTCATTCGGACGCGCCATCGGACATCTGCGAACAGGAAACACGCATCGCGAGCGGGCGGGACAAGTGAAACAAGATGGCCGCGCCAATTGGCGACCGTATGGGCAAGTTAGCGAGATATTTCCCCCCGAGCACGCAAACAGCGTCCCCGAACAGGAAAAACGCATCGCGAACGGGCGGAACAAGCAATTCCGCGTGCTCGCGGAATTCTGCGTGCTCGCAGAGATTTTTTACCATTTCGCGGAATTTTGCGTAACGTGACTACGCAAATTCCGCCCACCCTTACTAAATAGACCAGAGGGCAGGGTACAGTGTATTTAAAAAGTAGGACATGCACTTTTAAGTTTTACATGTCCTAGTAGTGAAAAACTCTTCAATGTGTTTTTCACTACTCAGAACCCGAAAACAGATCAACGGCGGACCATCAATACCGCACCTCACACCTGTTCCGTCGTAATGATGGGCCGTGCAAACATCCCCAAACACCAGCCGTTGAGTGGCGCAACTGTGCTCCAGATCTAATTCTTACTATTTTTTCAAGATGGGGGGGATGCACAGCCAAATGAAGTCCAACTGACAGATCATGGGTTTATAAAAATTCTTTTATTTTAAATATAAGTGCCTTATCAAACACAAACTCCAGCCAACGCGTTTCATTCCCTTACTGGGAACTTCATCAGGGCAAAAGAGTAGTAGTGAGCTCAGTGTACCCACATCACGTTTATAGACTCTAAGAGATGCATCCACTGACACGCATCTCAAAGTCAGCTAAATGCTCCTAGTCATATGTGACTTTGGAATGTAACAAGGAGTTCCTTATTTGATTGAAAACGTCAATTCCGAGTCAAATAGTACGGCAGTTATATCTCTGAAGTCACTCGGTTCCCCTCAATGCCAATCACATTTCAAAAATCCAATATTGACAACGTTAAGTAATATCCAACCAAGACGTATGTACATGCCACAAACCGAATTTTCGAGCCCGTAGTAGTCTTCAGGAGACTACTACGGGCTCAAAAATTCGGTTTTTTCTTCTTTGATACGTCGGGCTTACGGTGCAATACACCTTGTGAGCAAGTTCCTTGTGGCATGTACATACGTCTTGGTTGGATATTACTTAACGTTGTCAATATTGGATTTTTGAAATGTGATTGGCATTGAGGGGAACCGAGTGACTTTAGAGATATAACTGCCGTACTATTTGACTCGGAATTGACGTTTTCAATCAAATAAGGAACTCCTTGTTACATTCCAAAGTCACATATGACTAGGAGCATTTAGCTGACTTTGAGATACGTGTCAGTGGATGCATCTCTTAGGAGTCTATAAACGTGATGTGGGTACACTGAGCTCACTACTACTCTTTGCCCTGATGAAGTTCCCAGTAAGGGAATGAAACGCGTTGGCAGGAGTTTGTGTTTGATAAGGCACTTATATTTAAAATAAAAGAATTTTTATAAACCCATGATCTGTCAGTTGGACTTCATTTGGCTGTGCATCCCCCATCTTGAAAAAATAGTGTTTTTCACTACTGCAGGGCCTATCTCTCAAATAGGATAACATTGGAGTTAACTTATTACATTTTATAAGTGTAATTTCTAAATGGAAAAGGATAACCAGTTCATGGCTGTGTCCCTGGAATCACAATTTTAAATCCTAACTTCTGGTTAAATAGCATCTTAAATTGCAATTCTGAAAATGCCACTTTGAGAAAGTTGGCACTTTCTTGCCTTAGCCATTTGGTGTCTGCAGCCTATTTCTTATCACATGACTGGCTGTGGGTGACAGAGGAACTTTTTGTATTCCTCTAGCCACACACAATGAGAGGTTAGGTGTGACTGAATGGCCCATCACTGGCAGGATGGGGGAGGAGCTGAGCGCAGCCCCACTTACACTTGAATAGGCTGTGTTCTGTCTCCACACAAAGGGCTGCCTACTCCCTGTAGTTAGTGTGAAGTCAGGGCAGGAAAGCAAGGGCATCTGTGCCCTTCAAAGGCATGCCTTTAGAAGCTTCTCCCCACTTCAAAGGCACAACTGTGTGTAAAAGAAGGACCTCAGATACCTACTCTTCAGTACATTTCTGGACCTGTGGATATTCTGTCAGGAAGAAGGACTGCAGTGCTGCTACAAGGACTGTCACTCTGCTGGACTGCTGCTCTAAAGAAGGAACTGCTGCCCTGCTGTGCTGAGCTGCTGCCTGCTGCTCTCTTGCCCGAATAAAAAGAACGGGACCTGCAACTTCATCTTGTACTTGGGACACCAGAGTGACTCAAAGGCCAGGTCTTCTGGCCTCCTGATCTGAACCTCAGGGACATAAAAGGCTCCCCAACAGCTCTTGGACCCATCTTCAGCAAGTTTAGTGAGATTCTGACCCCCAGGTGGTGGTTCTCAGGTCCTGGACCATTGGTGTGGTGCACAAGCTCTTGCAATCAAGCTTTCTGCTTCTTCGCGAACGAGCCCATTGGCACCAGAACAATGCCACTCACACTGAAATTCAGAGCGAGCTGCTGCCAGCCCATCTCTTTGCACAGCAAGCATCCATCGTCCATGGAGGACCATCACCGTGAAGTTCCAGCCCGCCAGTCCGCAAACACTGGCCTGCTATTTGCACCACACCGATCACCGCCAGCGATGCTTTCCTTGCTCCCTGTGACCCTCTCAAATGAGAACGGGACTCTTGGCACAAAACCTGAGAAGGTAAAACTTCTTTGGGACTAATCTCGGACTGTATCCAGCTCACGCTCCATTGCGGTCAGCCTGAATTCTTGATTTTGACCCGATCCAGCACGACCAGTTGGCGCTTTCTGCTTTTAGGTGTTATTTACAGTTTATTCCTTAAAAATTAATTACTCCAGTTCTAATGATTGGAGTTTTGTTGTTTTCATCTTGTTTTATTTATTAGATTAAGCTTTATATATGGGAGGGGGGGCGTGGCTTGACACCAGCCAACATGGCTGCCTAAACTGAGAGCTCCGTAAGGGCCCCCTTGCATCCGTCTTAAATCCGGCATATATTCGCCCAGCCCTACTGCCTAGAGCCTTCCGGGGTGTCCCACAAGTGAAAGCAGCGTCTACAGGATGAAATTGAAAGAAGAAAAGGTGATCCCTGATAGCTAAGAGTGCCACGGCCTACGCGACTCTGGGCCGGACTGCGCAGGGCGGCCCTGGAAGCAGAGATCTAAGCACCGGAGGCTGAGGCAACTGGCGGAGGACAGGGTCCGGTCTGACACTGAGGCTAGAACATAAGACTTTGGCCCAGGAACGGCAGAGGTCCGAAACATCTGCGAATATCCTCCCTTTGAGCCTGCACGGGCTGGTGCCGCGGCTGTGAGTGCGGCCTCCCCCCCTGGAATTGCCAAGCTGCGAGAGGGGCTGGAGGGGCTGCCGGCATGGTGCCAGGCCCCGTCGGGCGAGCAGACCATTGGTGGGGGCTCCGCAGGTGCCAATCTGGGACCGGAAGACACCGCAACCACCGTCCTTCCCTCTCCGTGATGGGTGAAGGTGAGTGAGGTGCTGGGGAATTACTGCGGGCCGCTGCCGACTTCACACTTCTCTTCTCATTCAGCGGCCCCAAGAGCAGATTGCATGCCCGGGTGGGACTTCAGAGCAATGTGAAAGAGATGATCATACAGGACCCAAAGGCCCCAGTAAGCCAGGTTCGAACGAGGTGGATGAGGGAAGGCCCAAGATTCCCACCGGAGTGTGGCAGTGATGGGAAACACCCAGGGATACTAAACAGCGACAGCATAGTGGCAAGTGAAAAGGGTGCCGATACCTGTGGTGTTGGGCCACAAACAGAGACAGTTGAGTAAGAGGCCCAGGGAGCAAAACACCGTTTGTGGCACAGTGTGCAGTGCGACACACAAACAGAGACGGGCCAGGGAGGAAAGACGATCCCTGGCAGACTGCCATATAAGTCGGATAAACAAAGTGTTTACAGCGGTCACAATGTGGTCAAAAGGGGCGCCAGTGCCTCAAACAAACAAACTTAACAGATATGCTGTGCCCAGACAGAAATCAGCAGACGGGCCAGAAACGTCTGGGAATCCTGACACAGCGGAGCCCTGGTTGGGGGCCATAATGACAGCGATCCATGACCTTGGAACAACCCTTGAGTCTAAAATTGACAAAGTTACTATAGAGGTTAACCTTATCCGGGCAGACATGAATAAAGCCTCGGAAAATGTTGCAATCGCAGAACCAAACATCAGTAATCTACAAACTGCCACCCGGAAACTGGAAGAAAAAGTACAACGATTGTCACAGCAACACAAAATAATGGCCGCCAAGTTGGAGGACCAAGAGGGGAGGTCCCGTAGAAACAATATTAGGATGGTGGAGTTGCCTGAGGGGCTAGAGGGTCCCCCGATGGACCTCTTTCTAGAAGATCTTATCATTACCCAACTGAAACCCAAGCGCCTCTCCAATTTCTTTTCCATTGAGCACCTGTGCCGCCACCAAAACCAGGGCCCCCCAGAACCATCATAGTCAGGGTTCTAAACTAGCAGGATCGACATGTTATCCTTTAGTCTGCCTGCACAAAGGGAGACTTGCACCACCAGAATGTAGGGATCAGGTTTTTCCCAGACTTTACCCTGCTGGTGCAACAACAGTGACGTACCTTTGACGAGGTAAAGAGAGCAATCAGGGCGGAGATCATTAAGTACATGATAATGTTTCCGGCTAAACTCAGGGTGCTGGACAATGGCAAGTCATGGTACTTCACAACACTGGAAGAGGCGTGGAACTGGCTCGAGGGAGGAAATGCAGCCGGACCATGGGGGCGCCAGGAGCGGAATGGATGGCAGCATGCGGAATCGGACAATCATCCACCAAACAAAACTTAAGATAACGCGTTGGATAATGGGTCCTCCTCCTTGGGGCGCTCTCTTGGTACACAATCAGACGACCAATACTAGGGGGGAATAGGGTGCCTAGATCGAGAATGCAGACTTGAAAACACAGGAGCAATTGGACTGGAAGACTATCAGTGAACAATCGACTATGATCTGGCCACAGGCCAACCATACCAACGCAGGATATGTAAGTGACGACTCCAAAGGGACATGAACTGGGACACATGCCAACAATACTACAGACATCAGGATGCAGCGGCCACCATGTAAACAGAGGAGGCAGAGCCAGCCTACCCCCTAAAGTAGTGATGATTAGGTTTGGGGCAGTGGGTAGTTTTAGACCTACAGGGTAGCATGGTGGAGGGTGTTTACACTTGGGAATCAGCTATATAATTGTTTGTTATGTCAGTTTTATGAAATGCTTGCTGTAATGTTGGATATCCTACAAGGCAAGACACAAACAGCTTGGGTACAGAGAGGCGGGGGGAGATGGGAGGTGGGAGGGAAGAGCCAGAGTACGTAACAGACCACCAATGGCATCCCGATCCTTGCACACGTTGAAAGTTTTAACGTGGAATGTTAACAAATCAAACATAACATGGTATTACAGTGCCTGCACAGACAATCCCCAGACCTCGTATTACTACAGGAGACACACCTGCAGGGAAATCACTACCTAGCACTCAATAGATTTGGGTATACTATATTGGCCCACGCAGGTTTCACATCGGGCTCCTTAGGAGTGGCGATCCTAGCCAGGCGGGCAATCCCTTTTGTACCGGGCTGCTCTTGGCATGACCTAGCAGGCAGATATGTGGCACTCACCGGGAGTTGGGAGGGCCGAACTCTCAACATACGTTCTATTTATGTCCCACCGAAACTGCATGCAGAGACTTTCCTGAAACTTAATAAGATACAGCTTGACATGCTCCAAGGAATCCTAGTACTAGGTGGAGACATGAATGCCACGATGTTCCCAGAGGTAGATAGGTGCACGACAACAGGCAGAGCTACTGCGTAAGAACCACTGTGAGTCTTTGCAGAGGAAATGGGACTAGTAAACTTATGGAGAACACACAACCCGAATATTAGGCAATACACACACATCTCTGCGGCGCATGTCAGCGGGTCCCGCCTAGACTACATATTTACAGAATGTATACATGTGGAGCTATTCAGAGACATGCGACACAGAGCAGGGGCATATCGAACCATTCCCCGGTAGAGGTAGTGCTACAAGGTCCTGTTCGGGAATATACTCTTCCTCTGTGCAATAATGGCACTTCAAAGACAGAGAGTTCGCGGAAAAATTTAGGGAAAAAAGGGAGCAATATTTTGGAGAAAACACAGGGTCAGTGGACACCCATTGCACCCAATGGGAAGCCTTTAAAGTGGTGGCCAGCGGTCATGCCCAGGCACTGGCGAGGGGCAAGAGAAAAGAGCAACGCGCCCAATATGACAAGATAGAATGAGAGATAGATATGCTAGCAGAACAGAGGGAGTATATGGGGCACTTGACCCCAACATCGGTCACAAGATACGGCTATGGCAGCGCAAACTTAGAGAGTTGGTGGAAAGCACTGCTAGGTCTCATGCAATAGCCACGCAAAGATGGCTATATGACGTGGGAGACAAGGCAAACAAGTTAGTAGCATGGCTAGAAAGGAGAGACAGAGACTGGAACTGGGTCCTAGAAATACAAAGGTTGGATGGCTCCCTGGTCAAGTCTGGTGAGACAATAGCAGACACATTTGCAACTCATTATGAGTCAGCGTACCAATCGGCTACATGACGGACTGGGGATGATAGCGGCAAGCTGCTTAGAGACCTCCAACTAACGTAGCTGACGAAAGAGGATAGGGAGGACATAGACAAGAACTTGACAGCAGAAGAACTAATGGGGGACATACGAGACCTACATTCCGGAAAAGCGGCTGGCCCAAACGGTCTCCCTGCTGAACTCTATAAGTGTGTAGCAAACAAAGTAGCCCAGCTGATGTTAAATATGTTTCAAACAGAGCTAAAAGATGGAGGACTGCAGGAATATTTGAGAACAGCCACCATAGTAGTTATTCCGAAGAAAGGTAAACCCCCCGAGCTATGCAGCTCATACAGACCCATTTCCCTACTTAATTTTGAAGCTAAGGTTTTAGCAAAGGTCCTAGCAAATAGACTACATACGATACTCTCTAAAATAGTCCACCCCGATCAATCGGGGTTCATGCGGCACAGGGGCACAAGGCTGAACCTCAGGCACCTCTATGGAGATATGCATGAAACGGCGGCCCGACCATCAGAAGTCGCAGCGGTACTCTCATTGGATGCCCACATGGCATTCGACAGTATTGAATGGCCATACCTCTTTGCGGTGCTAGATAGATTTGGGTTCGGACAGAGGTTCCACGAATGGGTTGGTCTCTTATATTGTGATCCGTTGGCAAGAGTACGGGTAAATGGGACAGTGTCCAGACCATTCACATTATACAGGGGGATGAGACAGGGTTGTCCACTCTCCCCTATGATTTTTGCAATGGCGCTGGAACCACTGGCGGCATGGGTGCGTGGAGATCCATTGATTTATGGCATCATAAATACATTGGGGGAGGCTGGGAGGAACGTATTTCTCTATACGCGGACGATGTTCCACTTTATGTCCATAAGCCCCGCCAAACAATACACAGACTCATACATATACTTCAGCTCTTTGGTGGCTATGGTGGCTATTCTGGCTACCAGATAAACTGGGACAAGTCATTAGTGTTCTTTCTGGCGAGGAAGCTTCCGCCACTCATGACCGATTGCATGGCCCTTGCACAGAGGGAAGAATTAAAATATCTAGGTATGCACATTACTAAGTCCGAAAGTGACTTTATGAACCTCAATCTGCACTCACAACTGGTGAGACTGACGGGCAACTTGGCACATTGGAGAAGGCTTCCGATCTCACTCATGGGTCGAGTAGTCCTGTTTAAAATGATGGTCCGCCCCCGCCTACTGTATGTGTTGCAAAACGCTCCCTATCGGATCCCGAGTGATTTCTTCAGGGCAATTGAGAGGGAAGTACGAAGCCTCCTGTGGGAGGGAGGTAACCTGCGCATAGCGCTACATAAGTTGCAGCGAGGCGTATATGAGGGAGGACTGGCGGTGCCGGACATTAAAAATAATTACTTAGCATTCCAACTTATTACGGTCAATAACTGGGTTTTCGCACCCCTCTCTGAGCCCGCGTACTGGGTAGACTGGCACGCCATGGGAAGTGGGGGATACCTGGCTGCAATACACAGTAAAAAACTTGGGTAATCCCTTCCAACACACACACAGACAGTGGTGAGAGCAAGGCACGAGACCACAAAGCTACTGGGATAGGAGGTGAAATCAACTGAGTAAACCCCACTCTGGGAACGAGATCTGCTAAAAGAAGTGGGACACATCCAGGGCTTTTGGAAATAGAACCTTATTGGTATAGAGCACTTAGGAGATATTTGGCGATAAGGAACCATGCTTAGCTTTAAAGAATTGCAAATAGAATTCCAGCTGGTTGATTCGGAACACTTCCGATACTTACAGTTAAGACATGCCCTTATATATCGAAATATATAAAGGACCTCTTTTTGAACGCTTTGTAGAGAAGAATACTTTCACTATAGACTTTACCACTATGAACAGTTTTAAACGGTTTTAAATATGCTTTTAATAAGAAGGATTTTCTATGCCTTTTTATGCGTTTTACTTTCATCACCTAGCTGACCTTGTTGACCTTTTTATGAGGAGTGGGTGTCATGTCCCTTAGGTTAGTTCCATCATGCATATACTGATTACATACATTGCGTCTCATCTACACGACATAACAGTCTTACATAGGTGACCTTCTACCCAGTAGCTGACTTCTGTCTCTCCGACATCAGGCTCTTGGTACCATATCTTAATCCCTGTACCTGACGTACACAAAACATGTCCCCAGGAACGGTAGATGTATTCTATACAAGGGTCACCACTTTTTTCTTTCATGGCCAACAGCCAGCTGCATATGATCATGTTTGTTTAGAAAAGGATTAGCAGGGGATTAGCGAATGTTTTCAAAACATATCGGGGGATATTCTCAAGAACGTGTGTTAACTATCGCCAAATTCGCTTAACGCAACTTCTCACCTCGCAGTCTATCGCGGGAAAATAACACTGTGTTAACGCAGTATTCTCAACCCGGCGGCACTATGGGATAGTCTCATGATAACGCACCAAATACCCGCGTAAAAATTTACGCGACGCCGAAAAAATGCGAAACACGAACGCGAAAAAAGTGGTGATGTCCCCAATGGCAATACAAAAATCAGTGATAACCAGCGACAGGCCTGCGATTCCCACGCAAAAGCAAAAGCAGAGAAAACAAGCATTTGCAATGCAATAGGTCTCGCATTTACGCGAGTTTAAGCTATTGGCATTGTAAATGACGATGCCTATTATTTATGTTTTAAAAACCAAAACTTAAAAAACAAGGCATTGTCATTTACAATGCCAGTAGCTCAAACTCGTGTAAATGCGAGGCCTATTGCATTGCAAATGCTTGTTGCTACATGGTGCCAGGAGTCTGGCAGCATCGCAAGCACCCTCCGGACAGGCCGGACCTGATCAAAGCGTGCAGGCTGGAGAGCTCGCACCTCGCCTGCTCTGGGACTGCATTGTCCCCAGACCAAGCAGGTGAGACAGTTGGTGCCTCCCCTCTTCTGACCCCTTTGGGACGGCACATAATTACCTCTGGCAAGTGAAGGGCAGCCCTAAATAGGGCCAATAAGGAAATTGATGACTGTTTGGAAGGCCTGGTGCCTTCCCTTCTTCAAAATGTTAACAAGTTTATTCAGCGGTTAACCGGTTTATTCAGCGGCCATTTGATGTACTGTTTAATGTTAATACATAGTCAATTAGGAATCCATATGATTAATAGACAGCGAATAAACGTGTTTTGTTTGAAGCATCCGCCGATAATAACAGGTCCATTAGCCCTGTCTCTGCCGGGACAAATCAGCCGGGCTGGTCGTTTCCCTCCCGGGTTTCATGGAAGCGGACCACAGACATGTTGAACACAGTGGCGCCCCGGCTAAAAAAGTGTCAAATGTTTAGTAGGGGCTGCTAGATGCTACACGACTTCTATGTTCCTGATAATGTGGCCTAACGGTAAAAGCTGCAGATTTTGGAACAGAGGGAACCAGGTTCGAGTCTCAGCGTTGACTCAGCACCCTGTGATTCTGGGCAAATGTAATCTCTCCGTGCCTACCAAAATATAAATGTGTTCTTGTGTAACATAACTGGTGCTCATGTAAAGCACTCCAATACCTTTGGGTCGAGTTTGCGCTACTTGAAACTGCAACAACAAGAACTGAGCCCATGCAGTAGCCGCTTAAAAGTATTGCCTTTTGTTCCAACGTTGGTGCGTCAATAAATTGATACATTTTCTCAGAATAGATCTAATAAGCCAGTTTAAGAATGCTGAATAGGACAGTGTTCCTCGCATCCCATTTTACGTGTTGTCGTTCGCCGTTGTTATTGTCGCATATTCAGCAACCACTGATATGACCCCAGTCTCACTTACCGTTCCAAACACATATGAAGAGGTAAATTGTCTGTCACCATACATTTAGGGACTATTTTGATTGACATACAACATATAAACGTGTGGCAAAAGAATTTCCCTAAATTTCACCATGATCATGGATTTTACATACCGTGGTAAAATGGTTTGGCTTTTCGTGCTGATGTAAGCCCTCATTTAATGCGCAGTAATACTGCATAATGCAAACGTAGGTTTCACCCCAATAAGAAACTTGCTGGGAACTGTGCAAGCCGAAAAAAATTAAGGGGCATATTATCAAGAATGGCGTTAAAAATTATCGCCGGTTTAGCGGCAGAAAACTGCCGCTAAAGCGGCGATAATGGGCTTGATAATATGTCCTTGAGAATTCCAATAGAAGTCCATGTTCTGGTGTGAACATGGGCTTCTATTGGAATTCTCCAGGGCATATTATCAAGCACATTATCGCCGCTTTAGCGGCAGTTTTCTGCCGCTAAACCGGCGATAATTTTAACGCCGTTCTTGATAATATGCCCCTAAATTGTTTAGGTTTTTGGGCATTTTTCTTCTCCGTAGAATTATTACATCAAAACCACCAGAAAAAGTCATGTGATAATTAGATGGGTAAAGAAAAACGCGCGGTAAGAATTTCCTGGAGTTGTGTGCTCAATATCAAACAGTAGTTGGGTGCTATTTATATGTAGCATTTTAAACAATCTCAGTAGACATTCGTGTTTTTTTTTTATATCTGATAATGTCGGAAATTCCAGTTAAGTAGTTTCAAATAGTATTTAAATTGTTTGAGTTATTGGCATGACATTTTTGGAGCATATTGGCTAATTTTGCTCACCTAAGAGAAACTTCACTTGTCCAACAGTGCCCTGGGTCTCAGGCGCTCCTCTGCATCTAGTAAACAAGTCGGAGAGGAGGGGGAAGTTGATGGAACAGGCGCCCTTGGAAGGCCTGTGTCTACAACTAACAAACGAAAGGCACGGCTGCCAGTAATCCACTGAGGCTTGCAGCGCTAGTTAAATAAGTAAATAAAAAGCGAAGGGGCATATTATCAAGGGCCGGCGATAAATATCGCAAAGCGCGCTTAGCGCTTGCATATTTATCGCCGGCTATCTCTGGAATTTATCGCCCGGTTAGCGCGTTATTAAGAACGCGCATCGCCGAGGCGATAAAAATGTCAGAGATAGCGTGGATATCGCCGTTTTCGCATGGAAAACGGTGATATCCTAGATGATAGGGCCTGTGGTCTTAGCCACAGAATCCACCCCCCATGTTAAGTATGCCTTAGTCAGGAATTGAACAGACGTTAAATTCCTGCGTTAAGGCATACTTAACGCGATTAAAATAATCGCTTCCCGCATTGTAAATATCGCGAAGCTGCCTTCGCGATATTTACCCATGTTGTTTCCACAGACACGCCTACTTTGCATCTCATTATCGATGCGAAGTCAGGCGTGCTGGAACGGGAGCAAAATCAGCAAAACACGCGATAGCGTGTCTTTGCTGATAAGGCGATATAATTATCGCCGCTTTTCGGCCGAAAACGGCCGCAAAAGCGGCGATAATTGTTTATCGCCGCCTTGTTAATATGCCCCCAAGTCCTTATTAAATCTCCTGCTGTGATACAAAGGTATCCTTGGGCAGAAAAACCTACAAAAATAGAGTGCTGTGTTACGTTATGGACCTTGTGCACATTCCAAATGGACCCTGCGTTCTAGTTCTTGCTCTCAAATTAACCCAAACTGCGAGCTGCTGGTACAATTACGTCATATCTCAGTGTCCCTTATGTATCATGCATGAAATGGCTGGAAAGAGTTTTGCCTCCTGTGACTGCTGTATATTTAAGTGTCTCTGGTTAACCTTCCTGATTCAAAGTAAGTTAGGAAATCATTGAGAAAATACATTTTCTAGTTAGTAAATGCCGTAAATTGCGCATTCAAATTCACTTTTCTCACATCAGGAACACATAAAGACACCTCTGATTAAAGGCCTATCTGAGTTAATCTGCTGTGAGACCTTCGTAAGACTTTTAAGTATAGAAAGGATGGTGCATCCATTACATGGACCTCAGGTGACATCTGGCGGACACATTAAGTAATTCTCAGAACTGAGTTTGGTGCGGTGGTGTGAAACTTGAGTAAACAAGGAAAAAACCAAGCACGCGAGTGGTGCGCGCGTGCTTGCAAGCAGCAGGGCGTGACCACACGCTCGTGCACCATGGCCTTTTGCTTGCGGGTAACCGCAGGGAAAAGGCCATTGTGCACGAGCGTGTGGTCAGCTTTCAAATGCCCACTACATAAAGTCTTCGCCAGAAGCAGCGCTTGCACGCTACTCTAGGCTCGACCTAAAAAAAGATTAAAAAATGTAACTGCGTAGCGCCATGGACGCACCCGGACAGAGTGCAGAGGACAACGCGAACCCCACAAGCCCCACAGACAACCAGCCAGGAACCCCGGGGCCGGGGAAGGGCAAGGAGAAGAGGAAGACGGGGTTCAGTCCACAGGAAAACCAGATCATCGTCACGGAGGTGACAGAACACTACCAACAACTGTTCATCACCTCCACTGTGTCATCGGCAACACAAACGGAAATATGGCAGTCCATCGTGACCAACGTGAATGCAGTCGGAGTGTTGAGGAGGTCAATGGAGGAGGTCAAGAGGCGCTGGCATGATGTGAAAAGCCAAACCAAGCAGAAACTCGCTGCCAACCGGAAGGCAGCAACGGTGACTGGAGGTGGGAGTCCTGCGCCACAGGAGGAGCTGGATGAGCTGAAGGAAATGGTGGCCACAGTCATCAGTGCGGAGACGGTGCAAGGAGTTGGGGGTCGATATGACCTGACCCAACAGCAACAGGGTGAGTAACGACACGGGACTGGGGGGGCGGGGGAGATGGGCACAATGGCACACATGCACAATTATGTGTAGCACACTGCACACCCACAATGACTGTGGAACATGTCCCTGATGGCCTTGGCACACTGCAGCACACATAGAAACACCAAGTAGGCCCCCGTCCACCATGTGCAGAAATGCCCCCCCCACCAATCTCACAACCTACCCATGCACATGTGCTGAACTGTGAGCCACACTGACAATGCAAGTGACACTGCATGACCAATAGCATGGCTGCAGTCAAAATACATGACATGGTGCACGCCACAACACTGAGGTGGCCCAGTGTGGATAACATCCTCAAAAGAGCAGGTCACACTCTGACACATCCACGTGCACATACAACCCCTGACATCAACAACACATCTGCAGACAAACAATGCACAAGAGTACAAAAACCGTCCAAGAGCACAAATGACCCAAGTCGCCACATCTCAGCACCGTAAAAGCACACAAGTCAAAGGCACAACGCCTCTAAGGGATAAGGGGCCGCTAAATCAGAGCTGCAGGGGCGACTCTACCACAATGCAGCACACACACATAGCAATCACAGCACATCAACATTGACGACAATGTGGTACAAAGTGCCACACTTACACCACAGAACAGAGGACACAACTGATGCCGCATGTGCGTAGAAACTGGCCAATCACATCAGGCATAGCAGGAAACTGTCAGATGATAATGTATGAGTACAACCTCACATCCGTCATGTAGTCAAAATGTCCACTGTCTCCCATCAAATACCCAGCTCCTCCAAAACAGTCACAATGTACATTGTCATGCAGTCTGTATGTAAACATGTACAATGCGTGAACATACATGGAACACACTGTTAACCTGCATCTCCCCTTCACATTGCAGAGGGACAATCAACAACTCCTGGAGAGCAGACCAGACATCTCTTCAGTGATGATGAGGAGGACCCCCTGGCCATCTGCTCCAACACCCTCCAACGGCTCATGGAAAGCCTCCGCACCCCACCTCCAGGAGCCGGGCAGCCCAGCTGCATCGAGGTGATCCCACCCCCTACACAGACCACACAGCAGGAAGCACCCACCACCATGGCAGGCTCCCAGCACCTCACCGAAGAACACATGGCATTCCAACGCCGTGTGTCAGACTGACAGAGGGGGCTGGCTGAACAGGTGCGGGTGGGTTTCGACCTCATGGCAGCCAAACTAGATGCCATACATGGGTGTCTTAGTCCCATCAGGGACTGCTTACAGTCCCTAACGGACACCCACAGTCCGCTCCATGCCCTACAACAATCCTTGGCTGACCTCGCTGGAGCCATTACTCGGATACAAGAACTGTCTAGTCAGACAGGCTCCAGCGATGACAGCACAGAGTTGGCACAGATGCGGATGACAATGGAGAACATGAAGCGGATGCAGGCAGGAAGGATGGCTGCCACGGCTGAACACCAGCGAGATGTAGCTGGGATCTACCATGCCCTGCAGATCCTCATCTTGCCATTGCTGCCACAGAGCCTGTCCCAGATGACTGCTGCAGGAACTTCGACACACACTTCTCCGCCCCCTGATGTGTCAGTGGCACACAGTGATGCAGCCATAACACCACCACACACACCTGGCACACCTGACACAGAAGACATATCAGAGGACGGAGATCTGGATGGTAATAACTCTGTGTCAAAAGGAGGTTATACCATTCATCACCCGCCATATGGCCTGTTTCTGCTTGGTACAGCCCTCTGCATCATGTCCTGGTACAACACCTTCCACTGTCCCCCCAAACACTCTGCGACATTCACCTGGACCCCGACATGGACTGCCATATCTGCTCTGGTTACCAATGACACAGCAAACAGGCTGCGGACTCAACCCTTCCTCTACCGATTAACTTGTCATTCCCTAAAGGACTCTGTTTGGCCTCCACTGGGCAACCATGTAATGTGGGGTGCGCATGGCCATGTACTGCTCCAGCTCTGACACTCCACAGGATGTGAATAAATCATTCCTAATCACACAGATGTGTCATGTCTATGTTCAATCAAGTATAACAGTATGGATGACTGTAGGGACTGTAGGGAAATTGATTGCACAAAAAGGTACACCCTGGGAAATGACATCAATGCGCATGTTTGACCGTGTTTGACTGTGACACACATGGCCAATTAGATGACTGTGAAGGTGTGAACTAGCTGTGGCCTCATTGATCATGAACAACAATCTCGCAACCCCCCAACGTAGCCCCAAGTCCATGTATGTGTGCAAAAATGTCAAAGTCGGTAGGAGGCCTAAAGTAGTGTCCCACATCACATGTGACAACAGAACATCTCTTCGCATACCTACACACACTCAACTGTGTGGACACAGCCTGGTTTGATGGAACACATTGATCCACATGGCAAGAAGTTGGACACCATACTCACATTGCTGAAGACACATAAGCGCACAGGTCTACCAGCAACTCTCCCAGCCACAATGTCTGGCTCACAGAGGTGGAGCTGGCAATAGGGACTCACCCCTAAGTGAAATGTGTCAGTCAGTCTCTCCCTGTGTATGGACAATGCTCATTGAGGCGCACGATTAGTCATTCTAATCAACACTCATCACAGTTGAACACTAGTGAAGTTGCGTACACTTTATTAGCATGTGCGTGTCAGTACGGGCAAAACAAGGGCCACAACATGCAGACCAATGCATCATACACTAACAGGCAGCAAAGGAACATATAGAGGTGCAAGACATGGGGAGGCACAAATGAACACCAATCATTACGGATGCCAACGGACTCAGCCCACCTTGCCTTGCTGGACGAGTCATGTGGTGTTTGGCGAATGCTCATTGCACCGTGTCAGGGGACACCACTCACCGCCCATGCGATCTGCATAGTCCTGTACCACCAGACTGCGCTGACTGTCTGCTTTGCTGACAGTGAGCAGGTGTAGGAGTCCAACAAGGTCACATGTAGTACTACATTGCCATGTGTGTACTCTCCCTCCAGCGGTGTGTCAGGTTGAGGAACGTTGCCAGGCGCCGCTGTTCACTCACCTTGCACAGGTGTGTGTCAACCCGCAGTCTTGCACGCACATGCATTCTGAGTCCAGGCAAATGCAGCCATGTCTACTGTTATGGTGGGATATGTGTCCATTTCTCCAAGATGCAAAAGAATGTTGGGACCTGTGCTATGGGTCACAATCTTTTGTGGCTGCAGGAACGTAGTTACTCGTCCATGAAAGCGAGCGCACCTTCATGGGAAATCAGTTCCAAGAGTACGTCGTTGTCGACTTCAACGAACACGGGGGCGAGCCAATTCATTAGCTGGTCCGGACAGATGTGCTCCGTCCACGCCGTTTCACCAATCCGCAACACAGCCCAATAGGGGAGCACTTCGATGTGGTCACTGCACATGAGGAATTGTGCAATCTCACATGCCCAACTGCCAGCACATACGCCAAATACCAAGGCATCCCATGAACGGGTATCACGGTTACACTCCTGGTCATGGTCCAACAGGGGGCGCACACACATGTCATAATCCAGTTCAGCTACTGTTGTGTTGGATAGGCAGACATCCATGGGCCACTCGAATATGCATGATCAACAGTGGAACCAGGGCTGGACGCAGGTGACGTACGCAAGACGGAAGCTCAGACGGTAACTGATGAGCAACACGGCCAGTGGCAGTGCACCCAACAAATGCAGCATTCAGTCACGGTACAGTTCCACGTGACAGGGGTTGTGCATGTGCCCGGGATGTTCTGACATTGCGTTGTTCGCTCTTGTAGATCCGGCACTCTTCTGACCTGCGGCTGTAATGTGGATGATATGCCACAGCTCGGAGCAATGAGTTGCATGAGTGTGCAAAGTTTGATCGTATGGGTTGTCCTGTACGTAAGTGTCAAGGCCATTCCATGCAGGAGTACCTCGAGCAAGGACTTCTGTGTGTGGGGTGTGGATACGTTGAACTTCATTAGCGCTGTGTGTAGTGTGGGAGTCGTCATCATCTGCCATGGTATCTCTCGCAGGGGGTGCCTGCTGCATGCAATTCCAAGGCCGGAGGTGCAGATGTCTTTCCGCCTTCTGTATTGAGACAAAGGAGCTTTCATCCCTAATGTTAGTCAGACTACTGCTTGTATCCTGGGAATGTGATGTGGCTTTCGCGCTGCGATTGTGGCTAGGCCTTGGGCTTATGGTGCACCAAAAGCGATGAACACACACAACCGTTGGCATGTATGAGCCAAGACCCCGAGCGGCCTTGCGCTCCTTGTTCAATCCCTTCGTGCGCGGACGCCCTCCGCCTGCATGCAACATTGCAACATTGTCGATTGCAGGCTGTGTGGCGCAGTCACAGCAACAGAGACACACGCATCAGTTGGTTTCCTGTGCAGCCCAGATATGAACCACGCCCAGAGGCCAGGGATAATTGTTCACACCCCTACATTGGCCTGACGTACGCCGAGCCAGCCCACTTGGCTTACGTATAAAGGGGGGGACGACGACGCTACGTGTCTCAGTTCTTCCCCACTGCCTGAGGTGACATGGCTGCGTCCGCCTGGCCTATGACGAGACTCAATAATTTAGGGTCCATGACTTGCGTTGCACGGAGTCCGTGGCACCGGTTACACTGCGGCCGGCACGGGCCTACCGCCACGGGACGGTGACTTTCTGTGCACTGAGGTTGGGGCACCTAAAGTGCTGAGCGGGTGTGCAGCCAGCGATGATGCCGTGTGCACTGATATGGTCTCTGCCATTGCAATATCAAGACCCAGAATCAAGTGTGCGACCTGGTGACCGCAGTGTAGGCCTGAGCCAGCGGGCAGCGCGGGCCTACCGCCACGTGGCATTGCCTCGCGGTCCACAGAGTTAGTGGCACCTATAGAGCTGAGCGGGTGTGCAGCCTGCGATGATGCCGTGTGCACTGATATGATCTCTGCCATTGCAAAATCAAGACCCAGAATGAAGTGTGCGACCTGGTGGACCATGGTGTGGGGCTGCATGATGTGGAGGCTGCCAAGGTCGCGGGCCCCGGGCTTGGAGCTTGCACCGATACGTGGTGGGCCCTCTTGGAGACACGCTGGTGGTGGAAGGTGAGCAGTGAGGCCTGGGTGCGCAGGGGCGGGCAATCCCTGCTGGGCAGCGGGAGGGGCTGGGGTGCAGCAGCCTGTGTGCGCAGGGGCGGCCAAGCGATGTTGCTGTGTGCAATGATATGTACTCTGCCATCATTAGCTGTGGACTCTGTTTCAGATGAGGTACCTGGTGGACTACAGTGTATACCGGCACGTGGTTGGAGACACACCGGTGGCAGCAGGTGAGCTGTGAGGCCTGGGTGCACAGTGTCGGCACTGTCTCTCCCTGTCCCTCCCTTCCTTTCACTGTCTCTCTCTCTCCCTATCTTTCTCTATCTTTCTCTCTCTTTCTCTCTCCCTCTCTTTCTTTCACTGTCTCTCTCTCCCTCTCTTTCTCTCTCTTTCTCTCTCTCACTCTCCCTCTCTTTCTTTCACTGTCTCTCTCTCCCTCTGTTGCTCTCTCTCTCCTTCTCCCTCTCTCCCCCTTTCTCTCTCTTTCTCTCTCTCTCTCTCTTTCACTCTCTCTCTCTCTCTCCATTTCTTTCTCTCTCTCTTTCTCTCTCTCTCTCTCTGTCCTTTGTTGAGCGCATGACGCACCTTCTTATCTTCAATTTTGTCTTGCAGATTGTCCAGAGAAGACCCGCCATGACTCTTCCAATTATTAGTGTTGAGTTAAATTTGAATAAAATAATTATTTTTGAAATTCTAAGATGTATGAATGTTTTTCCTTTTTCTGACCGCACATGAATGTTAATTGTTGTACTTGTGCGACATCAGGCGAATTGTTGTGTTCATGAATTTGTAAGGTAGATGTGGAATATCTTTGTCCCGGGGGGGTGCCCGGGGTTGGGCCCCGAGGGGGGAGTCCTGGGGGGAATGGGGGGCCTGGGTGTGGTGGCGGTGGGTGTTGTGGCTCTCTTGGGGCTTCGAGCTGCATGATCAGTGGCTCCATGGCATCTGTTGTTCTTCAGGTGTGGCTCTGGGCTGGGCTCCCTTTCATGGTGCAGGTTGTCGTCCGACTTAACACCAGGTAGGAGCAGGTGTTAATTCCCTGCTGCTAACGCGCCTTATCGCATGTTTTTGGTTCTTATCGCCGATCTGGCTGGTTGTTGAGAATGTTGCAAAGTGGTGTTTCCGCGGCTTTTTGCACGGGAACGCCTACTCTGCATATCATTAGCGTTAGTTGCCGGTGTCATCCGTGGCGATGTTTTTTGCGGCTGCTATCGAAGGAAAACTGGTGATATCAGCTGTTAGCACCAGCTTGTGAATGGTGCGATGAATTTATCACCACTTTGGCTGCGATAAAGTGCCGCTAACTCGGCGATAAGTCCTTGGGAATATGCCCCATCGATTCTAGAAAAACCCCGGAGTGACCACTTTAGTATAAAAGACTTTCACTCCCCCTTACATGGACAGAGGAGAATTTCCTTCCAATCTGAGACGAGGCTCTGCCAGCTGATCTTTCGACAAGCAGAGATCTGACATCCCTTGTGGGGTGCCATCCTCGACGCAGAGACGGGGTCCTTCATTCAAAGCCATCAGGTGAGGGGTTAGCACTTTCCCGGGGAATTCTTGGCTCCATTAGGTTCCATTAGGTTCTATTAGGACATATACTAGCACTCACACATACATGCTTCATCTACACCTCTAGGCTAGGCACTGTTAGGTAGGATACGCATCGTAGGAGTACGCCAATGCTATTGTTTTATGTAATATGCTTTTATTTATCTTATTAGCACTACAGTAGAAATGTATCTACTTTTTACGATGTTGGTACTAGTGATTACATTTGTCTGCTCCTGTCTTTTGATTGTCGCAGCTAACATGTTTCATACTAGACTGACGCTTGACCAATAAATAATTATTGAAACCATTCTAATCGTCATTCTATGTATTATGGGAAAAGCAAGCATGAGTGACTGAGCGAAAAATACAGTATTGTTTCCACGATACCTGAGGAATCGGGGTTGTCATGTTCAGTGGTTGCCAGAAACTTCTTACCGCACTGTAGAGTACAGAGGGATGATAGTGGCACTGAAGAGCTATCAGGTCTAATGGCTGACTTATCCTGTGGGGGTGTCCAGAGTCTGTCTGCACACCAAGCCCTCAGTTTAGGACATCCAAAACGCGCAGGTCCTGGGGGGTCCTAGGAACTAAACGACAGCAGTGCCACATACCAGAAGGGGAAACACTGTCTGAATATTCCCCACTGGAAGAGAGAATACTACTAGACCCAATGATAGGTAAAGCTGTCTCCCTTACCTATCGTAAAAATCTGAATAACTCCCAGGACCCTCTGGTCCCCCTGAGGAGGGCATGAGAAGCTGACTTGGGGAACTTAGAAGATGAGGACTGGAGAGATGTCATTCAGAGCCCAGAGTGATTGCTATACGAGCAAGGTTTAGACTGGTCCAGCTCCAGATCTTACATAGATCATATACCGCAAGCACGCTCCAGTACTGATTGGGACGCTGTGACACAGACCATTGTGGCAGGGGCTGCAGGGAGGTGGGAACCTTCTTCCATATCATTTGGGCGTGCCCCAAAATACAACGCTAGTGGATAGGAATTTCCCGAATTATGGCAAGGATGGTGAATCAGCAGGTCCCGGTAGATGCACAGTGGCATCTCCTGGGAGTGACAGGGGACACAGATTGGACCACACGTACCAAAACTTGGCTCATGCTGGCCTCAGGGCTGGCCAAGAGGAACATAGCAAGAATGTGGGGGAAACCAGATCCAGCCAAAATCAGGGACTAGGAAAAAGACCTTGACTGTTGCCAACAAGCGGAGAAGGTGGTCTTCAATTGAGAGGGTGTCTGAAAAAATGGGAAAAGATTTGGTCCCGGTGGGAGAAATACAGAAATTTAAATAAAATAGAACAAGGAGGGAGGGATGTGGGTATACAAGAAACCAGGAATCTGATGATATGGTACTGTATGATATGTGATTTATGACCTTCAGCTCTCCACCACCTGGAATAAATCTGTCCCTGTACTATCAGAAAGGTGTACCTACAATGTTTAATAAAAAGAATTTATCAAAAAAAAATTAAGTTCTATATTTCTAACCTGGTGTGGGATTCATTTTGTGTGGTGTTTTCACTGTTTGACTGTTTTAAGTGTTGTGCAAATACTTCACACATTGCCTCTAAGTTAAGCCTGCTTGATCTGTGCCAAGCTACCAGGGGGTTGAGCACAGGCTAATTTGGGGTTTGTTTGTGCCTTACCCTGACTAGGAGTGTGGTTGCTGTTTGACCAGGGCTCAAACCCAAGTCAACCAGTAACCTAGTTTCTAACAGGGATCTTTTAATAAGGCCTATAATAAAGTGAATTACTGTTTAGGGTGGGCAGACACCCACCTTAAGGAATAAAAACACTGTCCTGTCAGGGTGAACCCCAAAGACACTAACTTAACCTGAGCACAGAACAGACAGGCTTAACTTAGGGCAATGTGCAAAGGTTTTTATGGAGTTACAACAAAAATCTAATGCCAGGAACTGGAGATATGAGTTTTTAAAGCTTGCATGAAAATAGCACAAAAGAGCGCACACTTTGAGCCTAACTGTAATGGATCCCGGGGTCAGACAAACAGAATGGCCCGGTCTGAGAAAGTCATCCTGTTTGCCCTGATCACCCCCATTTCTTGATTGATACTGGTGGTACTGACTCTGATTGTGCCCTAGGCTCTGCTAACCAGGACCAGTGCTCTGATTAAAAAGGTATATGGTAATTAGGTGTAATTACAATTGGCACTGAAAACCTATATGTAAGTTCCTAGTATATGGTAGGGCATTTAGGTTTAGAGGCCCAGCAGCTTTGAGGCACTTAAGTGTGCACTGCTGTGTTGCCTGCTGTCATTTTAAAAGTCAACCCGGCTTTACAGGCTGTTTTAAAAAACAATTAAAGTACATGCAAATTCGACTTTGGATTTAAAGGTACTTCCATAGTATTAAACTATCTTATTTTAACCCCATTGGTCAGGGGTGCCCCCCTGCTTGTCTCCCCAGAACATTGGATAAATATATGAGAGCTACATAGCAAGTTCGGTCTGCTGCCTGAAACTGCAAGGAGAAGAAGGACTGCCCTTCTGTAACCCTGGTCTAGACCCCAAAGGATTGCAATTTGAAGGACTGCACCTGCCGCATGCTTGTAACTAAAGTCTGAGGACTTTGCCTTGCTTCAGACTGGATTAAGGAATGGTCTCTTTGAAAGCAACAGTTTAACAGAGCTCACCTGCACCATCTCCTCCAAGAAGTCCACAGCCTGGAGTGAGTCTGTTAAACGTTTTAAGATTTAGCCAGGTCCATTGTGGGAATTGTAGTCCCAGACTTCTGAATTTGTGTTTTGGACATTTTGAACCCTCAAGTGGAACTTCAGGAAGAAGTTCCAGGAGTTTGGAGCAACTTTTGGAAAAAGCTCCATAAGGTGAACGACCCGTCGACGAGAGTCAGGCCACTGATGTCAAACAGCAACCCTGCCTGGATTACAGGTTCATCCCGCTGAAAGCTCCAGAGCTCAAGACATCCAGAGTTTCACTGAGGCCTTGCATTGAGCCAAGCTGCCATCGTCGACTCAGATCCCTGCCTGAAGAGAAGCCCCACTCAGTGATGAGAGAAAATCCTCCAGAAAACTTTTTAAGTGCAAAGGTAAAATTTTGACTGGATCTCCCGCTTAGTGTATCCAACCAGTGCTCCATTGTGGTCAGCCTAAAACTATGACTTTGTCCCGGTCAAGTGCGACCAGATGTCCTAAGTTGACACTATTTTTATTATTATACTTAGTATAGCAAACGACTCTCTCCTGAAGGAGTATCACGGTGCTTGCAGCCCAAAGCAAAGATGGAGTTCAAAACAGCCATGTTTTCAACAACGTCTTGAAATTTTTGAAGCAGGGGCAGGTGCGGATATGAAGGGTCGGTTAATTCCAATGATAGCGGGCTAGGCTCGAAAAGTACCTGCTATCATATCTGGCCAAGCAGATGCAAGGGGTCTGCAAAAGGGCTTTATTAGAGGACCTAAACTGTCTAGAGGGCTGATAGGTTCTGAGTTTAAAATGAAGGAAAGCAGGTAAGGGTTTGTAGAATGCCTTGTGGGTCAAGCTGCATCGCTTGAAGACACTTTGTTTCCTGATGGGCAGCCAATACAATTTCTTTAAATATGAGGGCAGAGAGAGTCCGTGAAGGAAGATTGCAGATCAGCCATGCAGCTGTATTCTGCACAACCTGCAGTTTGGCCAGCAAGTGATCATCAGCAGATACCATTAGGGCATTGCCATAGTCCAAGCGACTAACTAAGAGCATCTAGATGAGGGTTTTTCTCGGCCGTAGTAGGAAGCCAGGAGATTGCTTTCTTTAATGACCTCATTGTGGCAAAGCACAAGCCACAGGTGGAATTAACTTGGTCCCTCCTAGACAATGTATGGTCGAACTTTAATCCCAGGTCCTTCACCACCTGCTTTGGGGAAGGGGCAAAGATCGGGGGGACACCAATCTGCTAAAGATAGCTCAGCTTTTCCACTGTTAAGTTGGAGGCAATTGCTGGCCATCCAATTGGCAATTTCAGACATACAGTGCGCAAATTGAGTTTTCACTTTGTCGCGGTCAGGACCAAAGGAAATAAGGAGTTGAGTGTTGTCCGCGTATGACACGACCTCCACTCCACATGCTATCACAATATGGGGGAAAAAGAGCCTTATAGACATTGAATAGTGTTGGACTCAGACATGAGCCCTGAGGGGCCCCTTTATTGATGTCCATTGTTCTTGGTTTAAAAGGGCCAAGACAAACGTTTTGTGTGCGATTGTCAAGGAAGTCCCCAAGCCAGTGTAGCGCTTTGTCGTGGATGCCTGCTTCATGCAATCTGCAGATCAGAATGGAGTGGGAGACCGTGCTAAACATGGGGGAAAGATCCAATGATACAAGCATGACTGGAGTTCCTGTGTCCAGGGAGAGGCAAATGCTGTCTATTACAGCCAGTAGAGCTGTTTCTGTGCTATGTAGTGCTCTAAAACCTGATCGAAAAGAATGAAAGGCCTTGTGGGTTTCTTGAAAGGAAATTAGTTGCTTGTTAATAAAACTTTCTAAGGTTTTTGCAAGTTGCGGAAGCAGTGATATTGATCTGTAGTTTGATAAAACGTCATGATTTAAAGAGGGCTTTTTAAAGAGAGGAGATACTTGTGCACACTTCCATTAAGTTGGCATTTTTGCTGAATCTAACGAAAGGTTAAACAATATCGTTATTGATGGTGCCAAATAGTGGGCAAGACTAGTCACATTTATAGTAGGGCAGGGATCACCGTGTGAGCCAGAGTTTGTGAGGGCTAAAGCCTTCAACACCTGCTCCGTGGAACAGAGATCAAAGTCACCCAAGCTGACAGTCGTATTGGGGTGAGGATGGATCCAGTCAGCCTACATCTCTAAGCACACAGGGTTAGGGGGGTAGCTCCTTTACATAGACTTAATTTTCTCTTCACCGAAATCTGCTAGAGATTTGCAGATGTTTTGGGAGGCTGGAATAGTGGTTGTGCAGGCTCGTGGTTATATAACTCCTTAGAAGAGTTTCCGGCTTGCGCTATGGTGATAGTTAGGTGCGCCCTTTGTGCCATTTTAATCAAGTTAGGATAGTCCCTTAGCATAACCCGGTATGCTATTTTGTCTGTGGAGGATTTTGTGGAACGCCATCTGCGCTCCAGGTGTTTACATTTGGATTTTTCTTGGCGTAGAGTGTCTGTCACAAGGGCGTGTGGTTTCTGGAAAGAGTAGATACAGATTTTTTGAGAGGGGCTAAGTACTAAAAGGTATTAATTGGCGAGTTATTGTAGACGGCAAGGGCAGTATTCATTTCCAAATGAGGTGACAGAGTGGGGGACTTAAAGGCCACTGAGAAAGTGATGGGAGAGACCATCTTCCAGGAGCGATGGGGTCTTCTTCTTTCTTGGGCTTACTAAAGGCATTCTTGCATACGTTAGAGAATGTGATCAGGTAATGGTCCGACCAGGTAATGGGCAAGGGAGTATTGCATGTTATTTCCGCTAGGTTAGTAAAAATAAGATCAAGAGTGCATCCAGCTCTGTGTGTTGAAGCCATCACAATTTGTTTGAGCTCTACAGTCTTCATGTCGGCTAGTAGTTGTGTCACGCCAGGGTCATCATCGTCCTCGCCATGGTAGTTAAAGTCGCCCAGCAATATAAATTTGTCAGAGGCCAGGATATGGGGAACAATATACTCGATTATAGTCTGGGTGAAATCTTTCCTGGTGCTTGGAGGGCGATAGATCAAGGCACCTCTCTAGACCTCAGTGGCAGAGTTTGAGATTTTAAAAATACTCTTCTCAATCCATGCTGCGAGAGTCTTAAAGAATAATCACTCTTTTTCCTAAACGTTTTCTTATTTTGCACCACTGAATAAACGCTTTGGCTTATATTTTACAGTTAATCAGACTTATTGTTATTTGCAATGTCCTTTCAAAGTTTTTCCAAAATCACGTTCCTGTTTTCTTTAAAAAGGAACCCTCAGGTTCAGTTCACTGACCTGGACTAGGATGAGGTGCAATCTTTGTCTTTTAGGCCTTTCATGTCGGTGAATTAAAGACGCTATTCTGCAGGGCGTTGAGACAGAAGAGGAGCAACAGGTGTCAGGACGGTAGCTGCAAGCTAGGGGTAGAGGGTGGAGATAAGGTCCCATATGTTTTTAAGCACTAGAAAGTGTTTATTCTTTAGAAATTCATATCTCCAATTCTATACATTGGATGTTTGTTGTTTTGGTGTCATTTTAATCATAAACGTATGTCCTATGTTTATAAACTGGTTGTGGATTTTTATTGTGTGTTGTGTCTTACTTATTTAATGTACTGGTGTATTTAAATGCTTTACACACCTGTTCCCTAAGTTAAGCCTGCCTGCTCTCAGCCAACTACCAAAAGTTGAGCCTGGGGCTAATATATTGAGACCTTGACTGGACCTTATATTGCGTTGGTGGCCTTATTGATAGTGGTAGGTGCATACGTACCAATTCCAATATCCCACCTTCCAACACCTCGTTAAGGATTTTTGCTACAAACCTAGTTTGTATATAGGAAGTCAGAATCTCTCATCAGGGCAAGCGGTATCCAGGAAGGCCTTCACAGGGTTAAATACCCTCCAAGTTACAAGCATTAAATACCCTCCAAGCTCCAAGCTTAAATACCCTCCAAGCTCCAAGCGAAACAAACCTGTTTGATCAACCCAGAGAAGCTGCACCTACATAGGATCAGCTCTGGTGTTTGGTCCTTGTCCTCTGACAGCTGGTAGTCAGAATTATTCTAAGTCCAAAAACTTTGCAGTAATGAGCCCCTTTTTCCTCAGCTCTTTATCCAAGGCTCCCAGGCTTCAGCGGGATCTCTAAAATTGCAGGTCCAGTTGTGATTGGCCAACTGGTCATCTAGGAAAAAGTGGTTCTTCAGCTTGTTGTGTCCCTGTAGCCAAACAGGAGATCAGCCCACTGACAATTGGAATCTGCTTCTTTATTCTGGGTACAGAAAGGATCAGGCCCAGCCCTTCAGAGCTCCTCTTAGGTTATAGGAATCAATGTTCAGTGTTCCTCTGATCTTCCAGAGGTCCAGGAGGTGTTCTGAGAAGGATGCCTTACTGTTCACCATTCATGGTTGGCACTAGCTAGTGGGTGGGTGCCACTACTGTCTCCTCTCAAACCAGTAGGATAAAAGTTCCCAGAGGCACCCCTACCCACTTTTTCAGAAGTTCATGTAGCCCTACAGCAGTACCACTCATTGGTGTAAGTTGAAATTAAAATTCCTTTCTAAATGGACAGCAAAAATTTACTTTTGTAGTCTTAATCAGCCTCTGGGTAAGGGGTGACTTTTCTTTTATCTTTTTCTAAATGTCCTTCTTACACTCAATATTTGCACCTAAAGACTTTAAAGTGCATGAAGGTGGAGCTGGCTCATGTGGCGAGTCTTAGCATGGAAGAGCTGAGGAACATGTGCAAACAGAGAGGTCTGAAGTTGATCAGGGAATCCAAGAAGGAAGATTTCCATATTGCCCTCAGCGCCTGGAAAAAGGTTCATCATCTACAGTGTTATGTTCCATATAGGTACCCTAATATAGGTCCGGGTAACATCATACCCCTTCACCTACATTACCTCCCCTACACTACACTGTAACGAGCCTTTTAGGGTTGAACCTTTACCTAGTTCTAGTCCTGGGTGCAGAAGGAGGGTTTCTCCTAAACAATAGAGTCCTATAACTCCATCAATAGACTCACACAGTATGAATGAATATTCATAAGGGTTCTTAGAAACCAGGCTGGGGCTACACCACCTTCCTCCCCATATCTACGTACACGGTTCATCCCATACGTCATCCTCAAATCCAACAATGGCTAATACAAGCAACAAGGGACAAAGGAACCCTGGATACTTTCTGTATAAATACAGCACCTCTTGCTAGTGTTAGTTAGAGGGAACCGAGACTTCCAGGATGACACACTGACCAGAGACGCTGAGGCTCCTGCATGCAGACGCTCCAGCTGACAGTGGTCTGAACATCTATCGCGGGGTGTCCAACTCGTGACCAAGAAGGGCTCCTACATTCTCACACTTCAGGTAATGGGGTTCGACTAAATCCTAGAGGGATTCTTGGATTCACACCTACTCACATGCTAGGTACACTTAGGTACATCTAGATAGGCATCGTAGGAGTACGCGCTTTCTTTTATCATGCATTTTATATCCATGTATGCATTTATGATTGTTGCAAAATGGTAGAACTGTACTATCCATTTATATTCACTATACTGCTGATAATATATATCTGCTACAGTCTCACTATTATTGCAGCACATCTATTTTACACTAGAAGAACAACTGTACAATAAATACTTATTGTAACACGCCCAACTGCTTCTTCAGTGTAACTCTCTGAGACCGAATAAGTGAGCACGAGTGACTGAGCGAAAAGTAGTACATTGTTTCCACGGTCCTGAGGGATCAGGGTTGTCATGTTCTAAGGTTGCCAGAAACTATTCTCTCCCCGATAAGAGGAGACACTAGTGGCACTGTGAGCTAGCTTATGCAAACAGGCTAACATTTCTCGGTGGGGGTGCTCAGAATCAGTCTGCAACCAAACCCACAGTTTATGTTATCCGAACACGCAGGTCCTGTATGGGTAATATAGGAACTACACGACATGGCGCCGCCAACGTTGGTTGAGTACTTATTTAACAGTAGAATCTGAGTAGTTCAGTTGTGCTAATTCTCAGAGACCCCTACTCACATACACCAGAGACGTCTGGAGTGGGTGGGCACAAAACTCCGCCACAGCTGAGTAGTCGAAATATCCTATTTTATTGGCTGCTGGTTAATCAAGCTTGAAGGACATTTTGTTCCTAAAAATTGTGCATAACACCTTATCTTAGTTCCCTTGAACAAACTTCTTCTTTACAAAATGACTGAGAGCGAAGATAACCCGGTGGTGGCTAGACGCCTCTCAACAGGAGACGAAGAGGTGGATGGAATTCTCATTGCACCTAAATTCAGACGTATTATCACCCTGAAACTACTAGAATTTGGTTTAACACCTAGGGGTGGTATAGTAGCTTTCGTAATTGAGGCACACAAATCAAACGAAACAGAGGTATTCTATTCGTGGGTTACATTCCCAGAAGCAGATGCAAGAACACAGACATTTCACTACTATACAGAAGGAGATGCACCACAGGAATATGGTCCTTGCGGGGACACAGAAGTTCCACTCACGTACCAGGAACACCTATACTGGTTTAAAGGTACCCTACCCCATATAAGAAACAGAGTAAGATTAGGCCCGCTCGGAGGAGACGAGGCAACATGGCCAATATTAGCGGCCTACACACCACATCCTGACATTGAAACAATGCCACAGCCAGACTTACTCTTACAACACAAGGATATAATTAAAATCTACAGAAACCTGACACAGTTTGTCATGAGGACTTTCACAGTCCAACCAACAACAGTTGCAACAAATGGAACTCAATATCAGAGTACAGCAACTAAAATCACACCACAAACATTACACGCAGTAATGGGCAAGATGCCCACGAAACGTGAACAAATGCCATTCTGGGTAGCTCAGAAAATAACTCAGCTCGAGGCAGTATTCCTGAATACTACCCCGTTTGAAAAACACAGAATGCTAACAATCTGCTTGCCCATGGGGATAACACCACAAGTAGAGGATTGCACCTCTTGGGGTACAGTCTTTGCTGCCATATATACCAGAACACATGGTATTCCTTCATTAGCAGTAGTGCCTGATGTATTGAGACAGATACAAAACGAGTACGGAGCAGAGCCTGCCCTAAACTTAGGGATGAAGTTACTAAATAACTATGACCAGGTATCAGCCATAATACTAGCTAATATTAAAGGGGAAGCAGCTTCAGTAGCAATCCGCCAACGCCTAAGGGAGTACAGTCCGTTAGATCAACAACACAAACTGCCCAAAATAATTGAAACTGCATATGCTGAATTGGGAAGAGACAGTTTGGGTGGGAAAGCTTTAAAACCCAACTGATGGGCAATCCTGAAAAGGACATTTCCAAGCAGGCACCTGCTTCTTCTAAAAAGAAGTGGGGTAATAAAAAACAACAAAACTTTAAAAACAGATCTCAATCCAGAGGTAGATCTCCTCCACAGGAGCCCTCTGAAAAGAGGTATAACCTCAGGAATAGGGATAATATTAGGAAACCTGACAGGTATCAGGATACTGATACACGTTCCTCTCGTTCCTTTCAGGGCTCAACGAAAAACTCAGAGAGAGAAGGACGGTCAGAACACAAAGAAGAGCGTACAAAGTCCAGAGACAAGCAGCACGCTCAAGACTATACTTCCAAAAGAGAAGAAAAGCCAAAATCAAAACCTCAGTTTAAGAAGAAGAAAGTTGCAGGCATAAAAATCAGACATGCCCAGAATTCTGAGGACGCAACTTCTGAACGGGGAATGAGCTCAGACGATGCTAGACAGTGCGGCAGAAGTAACAATAGCTCGCCAGAACCTGAAGGAATTTCTGGTGACAGCGGACTTGAATGATTACATCACGGTGGAAACACCAGATACAAGGGTGAGCGTCCCACATAAGTTACACGAAATAACCCTCCAGATGGAGGGGGACAAGCCCAGGAAAGTCAAAGGTCTCTTTTGGACAAACCTATCATCTGATTATGACATCCTATCAGCTGAACAAGATTTGCCGCCAGTGCCCTAGGGGAGAAATGGTTATTTTTCCAGCATTCTCCGACCTCGTTCCCATACACCTTAAACATGCATATGCACAGGAGTGTGCAGATTCAACCCACCACGTGGTCCCGTTAAAAGTTTCACCAAATGCACAGAGGCAATATCCAATAAAGCAAGAAGCTAAAAAACAGGTCAAGGAGATCATAGATCAACTTGAATACCAAGGGGTGATTGAAACATGCACCTCACCAATGAACAATCCTTTGTTTCCAGTATCAAAACCGGACAACTCATATCTTCTAGTTTTAGATTACAGACAATTAAACTCAGGCACAAAGACATTTGCTGTTCAAAACGCACACAGTGCCGCATTAATGAATAACATTGTGCGGAAAAAGTACAAAACTACACTAGGTATCTCAAATGGATTTTTCTGCCAAAATATAGCGCCTGAAAGCAGGTATTTGACTGCATTCTCAGCGTTGGGGTCCCAGCGGCAATTTTGTTGCCTCCCCCAGGGGTATAAGAACAGCGCAGGGGTATTTTCAGCAAGAGTAACTGAGTTACTCCAAAATTTTGATGAGGAAGTATTGTCCTATGTGGATGATATTTATCTGACGGACGATGACTTAAAAAGGCACTTGACCAGGGTGAGCACCATTATTATGGGATTCACCCCTGAGGGCTACAAATTAAATTTTAAGAAATCAAAAATAGCCCACCTCAATGTCCTATTTTTAGGATATGAGCTTTCAAGTGAAGGGAAAAGCCTGCCAGCTAACGTTTTAGAAAAGTGTGCGATGCTTCAACTGCCAAAATCATTAAAAAATCTACAATCAATACTGGGATTCCTAAATTTCGGCAGAACATACATTTTAGATTACGCAGAAAGAGTAAAACCTTTCTATGACTTAATCAAACCTGACTTTTCAGTCAGACACTGTACACAGGAACACACAAACATCCTACGTTCACTACAAGAAGACATGATAGCTTCCAAACACTTACAGACACGCGTAAACGTACGCAACTTAGTGATCCGAATAATAGCGGGTCAATGCGAGTACACTTACTTAACTTTCAATGAAGGGGAAACCGTACCAATCGCTTACAAATCACACCTGTACACAAGCGCAGAAATGCGTTTCACTTCCACAGAAAAAATCCTGACAGCAGTTCAGACCACTGTAGCAAGAGAAAGAGCACTGGCTCAGGGGAAACGCATAATTGTCGTAACCCCAGTACCAGCTTTAGAAGCTGTTACAAAGGCAAGCATTCCAAACGCAAAAGCCTTACATCCAAGATACAATGGGCTAATCCTCTTACTGCAACGGACGTTGAATACAGATTTGATCCAAGTCTAAAAACACAAGCATTTCTGCAATACGAACAAGAATACCCTCTACCAAATGAAATATTGCCTCTCGATCAGTATGAATATATTATTTACACTGACGGATCAGCTCAACCGGCCATAGGGAGTAAGCCACAATACAGCGTGGCATGTGCTATCGTTAAAGGTCGCATGCGGGATGGAAAGTTCCATCCAAGTTGCACCAAAACGCAATCTCTAGGAGACTGCACGGCTCAGTTGGCAGAGTTAAAAGCACTAATATTAGCACTGGTGAATACGGATCACGAATTCCCCACACTTATTGTGTGTGATTCCTTTTACTGTGTACAATCATACAATGAATATTTATATAATTGGGAACAGAACGGGTTTAAAGACGCAAAAGGTGACATAATTAAGCATAAAATGCTATGGGAACAGGTAGCTGAGTTGAAGAACGAACTACCGAGGGCTCAGGTGATCCATACACGGAGTCATCAGCGTGATGGCGTTCACGTTGAAGGGAATTCATTGGCTGATGAAGCCACAAAGGGGGCTGTACGCACAGCGTCCGTAGCTGCAACCACTCATTCAAAAACGAGGATAGACGGTGAGATTATGGTAGCTGTTATTTCTTCAACCAAAACAGCGGTGCAGTACCAAAGAAATTTCCACTCAAGTACTCCTACAAGTTATATGCAAACAACATTCCATTTGCTCAGATTCCTGCAGTGGGGGATAGAGTAATTCCAAATATGGATCGTAGGCAAGGTTTAATTCTAGCAGCACACGAGGGTTTGGGCTTTGCACATACAGGCGTTACAGCGACTATTTCCTTGTTGAAACAATGCTATTGGTGGCCCGTCTAACAAAACAAACTAAACACTATGGGGTCGATTCCGATTCGGGCCGGAAAACGTACCGACCGACTCGGTACGGGAATTAAGTCCGACCGACATGTACCGGTGCTGACCGAACCGGGTAGTACGATGAAATGCATGTGAATCACGACCGACTCGTACGGAACTCAAGCCGAATGACCGACCCGGATGGAAACAAGCTATCCGGCCGGGAAACCACGCGAATCGAACCGACCGACACGCACCAGGAATGAACCCGAACGAAACGTACCCGCGAACCCCGACTCGCGCAGTACGATGCAATGCGTGCAAAATCAGACCGATTCGCACGGAGCTCAAGCCGTACGACCGACACGCATACAAAAGCCAGCCGAACCAACACAATACTCCGCGACCGATGTGTACGCCGCACATGAAACCTAGCTGAAACACAGCGGGAACGACTCGGAGAAGCGCGCACGAGACAACTGCAGCGTCCTACTCGGTCAGAAGAACGTCTCCTACATGCACAAAAATTACAAAGGAAAAAATACAAAAAAAGAGGGCCAAACAAGCAATGACAAAGTCAATAAATACAGGGGGAAAAAAAATGGAACAAGGACACACCCCCCAAATCCACCTATATAAAGGCCACAAATCCCTACCATGATCTTTTGCAAATTCCACTGACCTGCCAGCACAGAACACCATCAGACAGCAACCACAGACACACTCACAGCTCATCCAACACACAAGCCACACACCATTAGCACCTCAACAAATAGCACCCTCACACACACACACCCAGCAAAACCTACACTCACCCACCCTCACTTGCACACACACAGACATCAATCACCACCACCACCCATCACCATGCCCCCGAAGAAGAATCATAAGTTCCTAGATAGTGAATTAGAAGTCCTGGTAGACGAGATCCTGAGGGTAGAGCCACAGTTGTGTGGCACATTGGTCCAACAGACCCCCATGGCGCAGAAAACCAAGATGTGGGAGAGGATCGTCGACAGGGTCAACGCACAATCACCATGTTTGCGCACAAAGGAAGACATCCAGAACAGGTGGTATATTGTGCGCAGGAGGGTCAGGGACCTACTGAAGAAGGATTACATCCTGAGCCAGCACACCAGCAGTGGCCCTCCTGCCAAACCACTATACCTCAGGCCCTTGGAGGAGAAGGTGCGGACCATCCTACCACCAGTGAGCGTATATGGACTAACAAACATCCCAGAGCCTGGTGAGTACACAACAAATATACACAATATGGTGTGGCAATACACACACATCACTGTCAAGGGGATAGTCAAACTATGCACCCTTAGCAAATCCACAGCAACCAAAAGATAATCATCCAAAGATGTGAATGCCAGTCAGACAAACACAATACCTGCCATCTCATAGTGACATGTAACTGTTTCATGACATGTACAAACCTAACAACAAATAGAGCAAGGCAGTGGCACAAATATAACCAACAAACACTGTCTGATATTTTGCCACCACTAGAACACCACCTCACAGGGAAGCTCACTGAAAGGAAGGAATTCTGTGTATGCTGGTGAAGTCAGTGTAGCCAATAGCATGATGGGAGTTGTAGTCACAGATATTGGTCACCCTCACAATTGGCCCATCAACACCACTCTGAACCATGCACACCTCACAGGGAGTGAAAAGCCACTTCAAAGATGTCTGACACTGGCCTCAGCTGTGGGGAGCACAAGGCCCTGCTGGGAACTGGGCACCAACAAACAACAGGACCACATTGTCAGCCATCTTGCCATTGCTGTCACACTCACACACAGTGAAATCCACTCAAAAGGAAGGGCATGCTGGGAAGGGGGGTGTAGGCAATAGCATGATGCGAGTTGTAGGCACAGATATTGGTCACCCTCACAATTGGCCCATCAACACCACTCTGAACCATGCCCACAACAACTGACAAGATGGCTGACACTGGGTACTGCTGTGGGGAGCACAAGGCCCTGCTGGGAACTGTGCAACAACGAACAGCAGGACACCACTGTCAGCCATCTTGCCATTGCTGTCACACTCACACACAGTGAAGTCCACTCAAAAGGAAGGAAGTATGGGCATGCTGGGAAGGGGGGTGCAGGCAATAGCATGATGGGAGTGGTAGTCACAGCTCAACATCCCCCACCCACATGGCCCAGCAAGCTCACACTGAAGCATGCACACCTCACAGGGAGTGACAAGCCACTTCAAAGATGTCTGACACTGGCCTCAGCTGTGGGGAGCACAAGGCCCTGCTGGGAACTGGGCACCAACAGACAACAGGACCACACTGTCAGCCATCTTACCATTGCTGTCACACTCACACACAGTGAAGTCCACTCAAAAGGAAGGAAGTATGGGCATGCTGGGAAGGTGGGTGTAGGCAATAGCATGATGGGAGTTGTAGTCACAGATATTGGTCACCCTCACAATTGGCCCATCAACACCACTCTGAACCATGCTCACATCGCAGGGAGTGGAAAAGGACTGACAAGATGGCTGACACTGGGTACTGCTGTGGGGAGCACAAGGCCCTGCTGGAAACTGTGCAACAACCAACAGCAGGACACCACTGACTGACATCCTGAAAGCCAGCTTGCACTCCCTGCAATGCAAGCATGTTCCATGGTGGGATATCTGGCTGGGTGGGAAGGAGGACTGACAGCACTGACCATAGTTACAAGCAGCTCTCCTCACACACCCCCTCAACACTAACTCCACATAACCCACCATGGAGAATGCAATGCCCCACACTCTAATTGAAGCTCCCACAAAGAACCACAACCCTGGGTTATGCTGGGTGAAGCACAGGGACACTCTTGGGACTTGTAGCCAAACAACTGCCAGGCCAACACTGTCAGCCATCCTGTCAGCACAGGCACACTACCCCACAGGGAAGCAGAGTCAAAAGGAAGGAAGTATGGGCATGCTGGGAAGGGGGGTGTAGGCAATAGCATGATGGGAGTGGTAGTCACAGCTCAACATCCCCCACCCACATGGCCCAGCAAGCTAGCACTTAAGCATGCACACCTCACAGGGAGTGAAAAGCCGTATCAAAGATGTCTGACAATGGTGCTCTGTTGTGTGGAGTACCAGGCCCTGCTGGGACCTGTGCACCAACCAACAGCAGGACACCACTGAATGACATCCTGAGAGTCAACCTGAACCCACTGCAAGGGTGGCATGCTTCATGGTGGGATAACTGGGCTAGGTGGAGAAGGATGGCCGGATGTACACCAAATACAACCAATGCTGGCCATGCACACACCTCAACATTCACATTGAAATGCCTCAGGTTTGCAGGACAATGTGCTACACCAATATCAACCTCTTACTGTGACAACTTAGGACGATGCAATGTACAGGCCCGCATCCAGAGGTAGAGTCACAACTGTCAGGTGTGTGAACCATTGATGCCTGTAGAAATATAACATACATTGTGTGTCTCTTCCAAAAACAGGTGATGATGGGGACACAGCAGCAGGCGAGGAGGAGTCCCTGTCCCAGGCTCCGGGGGACACTGAGCCCACTGGTGTGGAACAGCCTCTGCCCTCCTTGGATGACGAAGACCTACCTGGCCCCTCCAGCGTGAGTCATCATGCAGCACCAGCAGGACCAACATCTGCACCCCCTGCACCCACTGCTCCAACAACTGCCAACACACAGACCACCCCCGCCGACACGGACAGACCAAGGACTACCAATGACAACAGCACAGGGACCCTGGCCCAACGTCGAGCTACGGACAACGAGCCCAGTAACAACCCCCAAGGGGGCCTAGGGTCACCTGGGCGTAACACCGCAGGTCCCGCACGTGTCGCCAGGGGTGGTAGACATAGGTCGCTGTTTGCAGAGGGGTCTGGACTGCATGATGACCCACAACTGGCACGCATTGCTGAGGCGTACCAGAATAGCACCGGAGCGGTCAGCCAGGTAGTGGGGATCCTCAAGGACATTCAACAGCAGCAGGCTGCCCATCATGCCCGCTTGGACTCCCACATGTCCCGTGTGGAGACACACATGTCCCGTGTGGTGACACACATGTCTGGCATGGAGTCCAAGTGGGACACATTGGAAGAACTGACAGCGGTGCATAGGGACATATTGACATGCCTCCGCCAGATTAGCACCAACATGGCCACACCTCCCTGTGTGCCCACAACATCTGGTGCTGCAACAACTGCAACTGCCACAGGGAGGGAGGAGGACTCTGGCGGAGAATCCCCTGCACCGCAGCAGCCTGCAGGTGAGGGTCCCCCCCCAAAGAAGAGGGGTCGTCCGAGGAAGGAAAACTGAGAGGTCGATGGCCATGTACATCCCCCAGGAAGCCACCTGTTCTGGAAATTCTCCTTTGTGTGCAAACTGTTCACCCTGTCGAATGCAACACAACTCTCCCACATGACATGGGGAGTTCAAGTTGGACTAATGTATCAGATGACTGTGGACTTCACTCAGGACATTTCTGCTACCAAGACTTGCAACTCATCTGGGAACTTTGGATCCCAATCCCAATGTACAGCACCCACCATCCTGTGCACTATACTCACACATGTATGTAAATAAAATCACTAATACACCATACTTGCCTCTGTTGTGATTCCAACGTGATTACTGTTATGGGGATGATGATCAGCTAAATTACACTGTGTATGCTAACTGCTACAGCAAGTACAACACCGTCATGTGAGTCATGGTGACGTGACACATATGAGGGAGACACACCACTAGGGCTACACAACACAGAGACACCAGGGCCATCGGACTCATCGCCTACACTGATGTTGCCAGGAAATACTGTGGAATGCACAGACACCACACCTATTCAGAGTCTGTGTCAACTAGCCCACAGGTGCAGTAAGCAAATGTCAGTCAGATGTGTGACCACAGACAACGCACATCCCAAAGTGAAGCACAGGTTTATTACACATTTGCAACATGTTGTTTCCACTACAAATGCAAGGTAATCCCACGTGGCAGTGGCCACACAGTCAAAAAGTGCAGAAGATATAAAGTCCAGGGGTGTGTGGCACATCACCTGTAGGAAAACGACTGCTGCCACCCTGAAAGCTGAATCATGGTGTCGGGGGATCCAAGTTGACCAAACAACTCTGTAAGCACCCTGTGAAGGACAGACATGACACACAGTCAAAACCACTGAAGAACAGGACAGAACTGCAATACTCATGCCCAATACATGTCACAAGATAACTACACAAAACCAAGTTAGCATGTCAACACTGTTGGGGAGTACAGACTACCTGTAAGGACACATCGCTGCACGCATCCAGTCAAGTAGCACATGGCCACACTCAAACAGCACCAGAGCACCACCCACACATATCATGCAAACTCACATCATTGACATGACAACTCTCTGGATACTCACATTCAGCTGAAGAAGTTGGTGATGAGCTGTGTGCGGACATCACCATCATCATCATCACTGGCATCGTGGCCCAGGCCAGGATCCTCCACAGGTGGCGGACGTTGGTCATCGTCATCCAGGATGAGAGGCAACTCCTTCCGCACTGCCATGTTGTGTAGCATGCAGCAGACGATGACAATCTTGCACACCTTTTTCTGGGGCATATGGGAGGGCCCCTCCTGTCTTGTCCAGGCAGCGGAAGCGGCTCTTCAGGAGACCAAATGTCCGCTCGATCACTCTCCTGGTCCGACCATGTGCCTCATTGTAGCGCATCTGGGCTGGTGTCACAGGGCTCCTGAGGGGTGTCAGCAACCACGGCATGTTGGGGTATCCGGAGTCACCTACGGACAGACAATTGCACATTAGCTGAGTTGGAAAAGTGGGCGGAATACAACATAGCAGACATCACACAATGGTACAAAGTCAGTACACACCGACAAGCCAGGCACGCTGGTTCTGCATCTGTGACATCATCCTCGGGATGCGACTACTCCTCATCACGTAGGCATTGTGTGCCGAACCAGGGAAACGGGCACACACATGTGTGATGCTCATATCTGCAAGACATACCACCAGAGCATTGATCGAATGGTAATGTTTCCGGTTCCGGTATGCCTGCTCATGTGCCTGTGGTGGTACCAAAGCCACATGTGTCCCATCAATGGAGCCAATGACATGTGGCATCCTCCCCAGGGCATAGAAGTCACTCTTGATGTCAGTGAGTTGTTGACGTGTAGGGAAATAGATGTACTGGTTCAGGCATCTCAACATTGCCTCCAAAACATCGCGTAGCACACGGCTGAACATAGTCTGTGACATCCCACCAGCAGTCGCCACAGTGTGTTGAAAGGTACCGGTGGCAAAGAAGTGTAGGGCTGCCATCACCTTCACCTTGGGGGTCAGCGCTGTAGGGTACGGCCGGCCACGTTGCAAATGTGGTGCCAAGCGCACTGCCAAATCCTCAATCAGCTGCCTGGTGAAGCGGTACCGTCGGATGCTGTTACGTTCCACCATCGTTGCCAGGTCAGGGAATGGTCTATGGACAGCTGGAGCCCTGCAGTGCATAGGTGAAGAAAGAAAGATTGTCAGTCACCCCACATATGTGCCATTCACCATACTCAATTTCACATGATACATCATTACGAGACACAAGTACTTGATGTGTGTGCCGTTCTGTTCGGACATATCTGGCACCTACATGGCCATCATCTAACATCTCAGTACAACATGTGTTGACAACAGGTTCCAGGTTGTGCTATGGGAAACCATTAGGCTGTGTCACAGTACCCATTTACTGCTGTCACGTTCCACACACACACCACAGTGACATGTCTGGACAGATGCGCCACAGGCATCACAGCTCATTGACAGGTAGATTCCCAGTGACCCTGTCTTGCCACATGGACACTGGCATGACATGGCGTATCATGTACACGTCAGAAAAACAAACATGACTCCCACAGGTAGTGGCCCCTGTTGCCTCCGCAGGACAGACATGGACGTCAGTGACGCACAACATCAAAGTCCATGCACAAACAACGTTGATGTGGAGACTGTCTCCCATTGTGCACATGGAATCAGAGACATCGGAAACACAACATGCACACAGACTGTGGAGGGCCATCACTATTGTGGCAATGGGTCACCCTGTCACGTACATGCCTTCCCCCATGGGACCCTGGGGGTATGTGACATGTCATACACATACACAACCTGGAAATGTGACCATGCACATGCTCCGAAATGAACAGTTGCACATCACAGTGGTCATGTGCACAACACACAAAGGACCCTGTCCCCATGAACACATGCACAGCCTGGGTGTGGCTGCCCCCAAGTGCCACCCCAAAAACCACATGTTTACCCCCATACACAGAAAAGGTAATGCAGCCTTACATGCCTTAGGATACAGTGTGGACTGGGTGTGGTGTTGTAGGTGTGCCCCTGAGTCCCTGGCAAGTATATGTGGCTGGCATATGTTCACCAGTGACAAGCATGGTGACATATGCGAGTGACCTGTACAGGGACGCGTTGTACAGTAATGGACCGATCGGTGTGCCCGCACGGCCCATTGCATCGGTAGTGAGCGGGTACGCGTTGTACAGCAATGGACCGATCGGTGTGCCCGCACGGCCCATTGCATCGGTAGTGAGCGGGTACGCGTTGTATCCCGGAATACGCGTTGTACAGCAATGGACCGATCGGTGTGCCAGCACGGCCCATTGCATCTGTTGTGAGCGGGTACGCGTTGTACAGCAATGGACCGATCGGTGTGCCCGCACGGCCCATTGCATCTGTTGTGAGCGGGTACGCGTTGTACAGCAATGGACCGATCGGTGTGCCCGCACGGCCCAGATTCAGAAGATGCAAACGACTTGGACCTATCACTTTGGACACATGGGACAGTATCTGCCTCTGCAGCACACATATAATGCTGGCTGTTCCCCTGAGGGCTCACTTGCCTGCACTACATGCTCCAGGACGACATCTGCCACCAACACTGCTGCTGTCTCTGCATCCTCTGGCTACTGCAATGGCACGTACTGTGGAGAGAGCCCCAGCCTTCAGCCTTGAGGAGAACCAGGCCCTGCTGGACAGCCTCCTTCCAGAGTACAGCAAGCTGTATGGGACACCAGGGAGCAGGTGAGTGTGCTGTCCACTGCCTTACTAATTGTGCATGTTGTCTGACTAGCAAGACTTACAGTGTGCACACCACTGGCTAGCATGCTCACTGAGTAGTTCTCCCCCCAAAGTGTGTAGTCACATGCACTGAACAGGTACAGTGCAGTAACAGTGCATTCCAACAAGGTTTACTTCCCATGCAATGATACCATGTAGTAACTGCTGGCAAACTGTTCATAGCCATCGTTGCACTGCCTGTGTACATCATATGCCCCTGTGATTGAGACATGTATATCCAACTGTGTGATGCACGGATATGTTGCATGTGTAGTAATGGCCTTTTCACTTTGTCATCCTCACAGGTTGATGCCCACCATAAGCAGGAAATCTGGCTGACCATCGCCCGGGCAGTAAGATCCGTGGGGGTCTACAAGCGCCGGATCCGCAACTGCCAGAAGAGGTGGCAGGACCTTCGGGGCTGGACCCGGAGGATCGCAAGGGTCCAGCTGAAGCTGTCGCCACCTCGCAGGAGGGGCGGACACCGGACCCTGACCCCCCACATGCTCCGGATCCTGGCGGTGGTCTTCCCTGACCTGGATGGGCAGCTGAAGGACAGACAGCAGCAAGGAGGGGGTGAGTCCATGACTGCACTGTGAACTTTGTCTGACATGCTATGTGCCCTCCTCTGGCCTGGTTAAACTTCCACAGTACATCAGTCTTGTGGTCCAGGACCCATGTCCCTCAATTGTGACATGCCCACTCCTCATCTGATACGCAGGTGTGGTCCTTACAGTCAGGAAATTGTGTCACTTGGGTACTGTGTCCTTGCATTTTGCTTCGCTCAAGGTGGGGGACAGCATTTGTTCCCGTGACTTTGTGGTGTGCCTCATGGGTGGGTCAATTGCTCACACAATGCCTAAGTCCTGACATGTAATCTGGGTGTAACTTCGATATGTGGTCCACTTGCTGATCTGAATCACCACATGTCCCTGGGTTATTTGGCACACCCCCATGCTGCGGGTGGGAACAATGTTTGGGCCTCAGGAGTATGTATATCAAGTGTGTCACACATGCTTAGCCACCTGCCTACTGTCCAGGGCTCATCCCTCCTTCAAGTGGAGCAGGGCAGTCATGCCTACTCCAGGGCATACAATACACTCTGTACTCCCACTCCCGTGTATCAGCTGACATGTTGTGATCAGTGAAATGTTCCCTCAGGTGTCTGCCTCTGTGTCATTGTGCTGTTGCTTCGTTGTCAGGACTACTGGGATGTTAATCGGTTAGGGCTCAGCATGCCATCTGAGATGTGACCATGAGAGACGATACTTCTGTGACTTATAGGTGTTTGATCACTTGACTGTGCACACAGGTGTATGCGACTGTGAATTTCAGGCAGCTGTTTTTCATTCACAGCAGACTGTGAGGTGCTCAGGTTCAGAGAGTTGTGTTTCATGTCTCCCATATGTCCAATTGGTATGACGTGGACAAATAAGAGTTCAGATGATGTGGTTTGTGGGGTATGGACATGTGCACTTGTCAGCTACATAACTTGCATTCACCATGTCCTAGGATTGTGACACAGTGCAGACTGTTGTTGGCTGGCTGCCATGCCCATGTGACTGGAGACAGTGATGTATGACTTTGCAGGCATGCCTGTGCCATGGCATTGAACTTCCTAAGAGTGATCCTGCAGGGGAGTGACATGTGCAACATGCACCCCATTGTGGCATTGACTATCCGGACATGGGTGCATCATGGTGTCTGGTGCTGGTATGCATCACATGCATTTCTAATTAGACTCTGGCCATCCCTTTATCCGGACACCTGTACTGACTCAGTGGCAAGAGATGTGATCTGTGCATGTTCACATATTTCACCGTGTTCTCTGCAATGTCCAACAACTGTGTAGGTGGTGCATGTGTCCACACTGGGATATTACCATCAGACAGGCACCAGAACGATGGGTGCAAGGGCAGGAGGGGTGTGAGTTCCATGGTTGACCATCAGACTGACAATTGGCTTCTCCTAATCTGTGTGAGGACTTTTGGCAATGTTCAACTAAGGATGCCAGGGCTTGCTCTGTAATGTGCTGTACTTACTGTGGTGTGTGCGGTCAGTGCAGGTGACTGATGTTTGTCTGTTTCCCTAATTGTTTTCAGATACATCCACGGCCACAGGAGGGGACAGCTCCACAGACCAGGAGGAGCTGCAGAGCCAGACTGGGTCAACAGCCGACGAGTGGTCGGAGGGACCCAGTGGCACGGAGGGCGAGGGGAGCCACACCGAGGAGTCCTCAGCACCATCCACCTCAGCTAAGGACCACAGCAGCTCGGAGGAAGACTCCCATGTGGAGGCGGGTGTCAGCAGCCACCACACCCCAGCTAGTCTGTCTGGCCCCGCCACCACCACCACCACCGCCCTCCCATTGGCTCCCATTCCAGAGGTCCGTGGAGGCTCCCGTGTTCGGGAGCGTGTCTCCTTCATGCCAGGCACCGCACCCCCTGCCCCTGTGTCCCCTGCTGCCCTGAGTGAGGAGTCTGTGTACATACTTCGGCAGCTCCATGTAGGGCAGACAGCAATGCTGAGTGTCCTCCATGCACACACCACTCTGTTGACACAGCTGGTGTCGTTCATGGAGGGCATCTCGACGGGTATGTCTGCCCTACAGAGGAGCAATAGGTCCATGGACTCCTCCCTGACGGCAGCAGTGTCCCTCCTCCAACAGTCCCTCACCCCTCCTACCTCTGCCCCATCCACACTTCCTGGCACCCTACCTGTCCCAAGGACATGCACACCTGCACGATCACCCAAACACACAGACACGAGCAGCACAGAAACACCCAAAACAAAGGCAAGATGTGCACACAAGCATCCTCAGGGGACTGATGCCACACCCACAGGGGATGGGGAACAGACACACACACAGGCATCCACAGTCACTCCGCAGTCCTCCAAATCCTCTCCCTCCAAGACCCCTTCCCTTGCCTCACCTGCAACCCCACCTACACAGAAAATCTTCCTCTGTGACCTCGGCCTCTTCCCTCCGATCCCGCTGATCCAGCATACAGGGGGAAGAGGAAGTCCACCCACACAGAGGGGAGTGCCCCTCGCCCCCGGACACCTTCCCCCAGGCGCAGACCGACGGGGGCCCCCACCCGCAAGTCCCCCCGGTCCCGGAAGAGCAAGACCCCGCCACCGCCCTGCAAGTCAAGCACACAGTCTCCTTCCTCCATCCCTCAGGCCCCCACAACACAGGTTCCCCCACCACACCCTGCCCCAGGTTCGCCCACCCACAGATACACCATCCCCAAAATGATCTGGCCTTCTCCACCTCCCACTTGCTCTTCCAGCACCATACCCCCGCTGCACATGTTAGTGCCACTGGTGTGGAGACTGTGTCCTCCCCTCTGTCCTGCCCACCTTACCTGAACCCCATTCTACTCCCTGGAGATGGGCACTGCAGTGGAGTCCACTAACACCCCGTCTGACTTGGGCACTGCAGTGGGGAACCTGTCCTCTCCATCTGGCCAGCCCACTGGAGTTGTGCCGGCACCCACACCATCCGACTCATGCCCCCAGTTGTGCCGGCACACACCATGTCAGACACCTCCACTGCAGTTGTCAGTGACTCTCCAGCACCAGCCACCCCTTCCCTGCCTCCTTCTGGTGAGCCCTGATCCTGTCCCTGCGGTGCCTGGCCTGCCCCCCGTATACCTCTCCGAGGGGAATGTCCCTGCTCCATATCAGTGCAGGCAAGCAGAGGGTGACATCTGCCACTGTCACCCTGTTTGGACTTGATTCATGGACTGGACATTGGCCTTTGTGTTTTTTCTTGACTTTAATTTTCAATATAACATATGCTGATTAAAGCTACTTTCAGTTCTCTAGTGGTTTTGCTTCAGATGTACATGATGTTGATGATGCTAACCATGCCCTTGCTGCAGTGATGTTGATTTTTGATGTCAGGTAAATGAAGTGTTACTGTGCAGGACCCCATTTGGTCCAGGGGGAATGTGTCCTATCCTGGTGTGTAGCCATGTAATCCTTTGTTTCAATATGAGGGTGTCATGTTTTCCATATTTGCAAATGGGATTCCCTACCTGTTTTTTCAATATCACATCTGTGGCTTACACCCCTGCACATCAAATGTGCTTGCCATTGTTCAATTGGTCTATTTCCCTGACCGTGTGACCATCTCCACTGGACATGCATGTTTGGGCATCAATGGGGAAGGACTCATCTGTGGTATCAGTGCAACTTGCTATACATGTGTATTTGATCGGTGCAGATGATTTGGGTGACAATGCCATGACCAGGCTGATGTGACGTGAGACTTCATTTTGTGCTAATTGTTGACTGAGTGACCAAGTGTTCTGCTGACATGATAGCGCCCTGCAGAGACAACGTATGGTATTGCAAATACCCAGTCATTACAGTTTGTGGAAAATAATTTTCTAAGATATATATTGTCAGTACCTAGATCAACCTCTTCGTATGTGTGCCACGCTGAACTGGGCTTAACTTATTTGTCTGATCTCATTAAACTGGAGCCGGTTCTTTTATGGCACCGAGTATGGACAAAAGAAGAAACCAAGCTAAACAGGGATATTTTAAAGGATATTTTAAAAATGGAAAAAGTCTTAAGGATACCCTGGGTCAGTTATGTACGAAAATTCCTGCAGAATCTGGGACATTTGGAGTATTTCACTGATCCTGATTCTATGCAAGCGGTACGTAGGAAAGACTTAAAAAAGAGGGTCTTGTGATGTTGGAAATGTCACGGTTGACGACTGAAATATTAAAGCCCACGGTACTGGAAAATCAAATGATTTTAAGTGTTTTTAAAATTCAGCCATATTTGGCGATAGTATCAGAAGGATACGACAGATTCCTACTAACAAGATTCAGGCTTGGAATGGTACACAGACTTATTAGTTTTCCCGATATGAATGACTGGAGCCGAACTATGATACCCTGTCCCTGTGATAATTGCTCAAGTCAGTCCACTATCCATGTTATTTTCTTTTGTGGATTTTATACTTTCATTAGGAAAGTCTGGATTCTGCCAATGTTGAGAACTATGGGGATAAGAAAATGTCGTCCAGCTTACATCGCATTACAAACTATGGACAATGCTAATATGATTTGGAAAATTGCGATGTTTTTAAAAAAGTGGTCAGCTATAGGAAGAGCATAATATCATGAGGAATTGTTTTTTAAGAATATTGTTTTTAGAATTAATGAAACGTTATTAATTTTTAATTGATGTTATTAAGCGCGATATAATGATCATAGCTGCTGCCCCAAAAATTTTTTTAATGAATTAATTTGAAAAATCGATATTCAATTTTAAGTCTTTTAATATGATTATAATGTGTACGAATTGCTTTTATGATTGCAATATCTTACAATCGAATAAAGCTGAATTTGAATTGAATTGAATTGATCGGTGCAGATGATTTGGGTGACAATGCCATGACCAGGCTGATGTGACGTGAGACTTCATTTTGTGCTAATTGTTGACTGAGTGACCAAGTGTTCTGCTGACATGATAGCGCCCTGCAGAGACAACGTATGGCACAGCTTTTCTTACACAGGAGTGGAGTCCCCTCATGGCAGTGTGTAATTCCGTGACATTGCCTGAGCCCAAGGTGTGTGTTGTGTGAGCATGTCTGTGTGTGTTCACTTCCATTTTGCTACGCAGGCTGGGGGCCCTAGTGATGTTCCTGTTTGTGATGCTTGCTGAGTTGAGCAATGTTCCCCCAGATCTTCTCCCTGGGTGCTCTGTGATGTGGGTGCATGGCACATTACTGGTGATCAGGGTGTCATCCATAGGTGTGTTTGCTGTCAGGGCTGAGTTTGTGGGCAAACGCAGATGAGACACAGTCAGGATTCCCCTTGGCACTTGTTGGTTACACAAGTCATGTAATTTACAGTTTGCGTTAGCTTCCAGTGATTGTGACACGTTGTGTGTGTGACTGCTGCCACTCATCAGGGTCAGAGCTGCAATGTTGGAAGTTGTCTATGTGTGTTGTTTGTTTGTGAGCATGCCATCTTCATTGGTGTGTGACTGTGTCCGGGATCCCATTGGTTGGTGTGGATTTGATGTCATGCCCATGTACAGCGTACTGTGCAGTGTGTGAGACATTCACAAGTCTTGTTGACTGGCCATGTGTGATGGGTATCTCCGCCTTAGTTCCCCCCACCACCCCTGGGATTGTCATGGGTGCATGTGCAATGTCACCAGTCCATGTGAGCTTCACTGCTGCACATTGGTGGAGATCAAGGTGTGTGGTGTTGAGTGTGTGCAAATGAGAGTTGTTGCACGGCTAGACCCCTACCTCCATGTTGGCCTTGGCTGACAGGCCGTGCTGTTTTATTTGTGCTTGTGTAGGTGTGATGGTAGTTAGTTGCTCAGGACACATGACTGTGGTTCACAGTGTGTACGACATCTACCTTTGTCATCACAGTGGGATTATCATGCAGGCCAGTGTCACCACAATGTGGGCTCCCTGGGGGTAGTGCTGTGGTGGGTCTGTCTCTTGCTGTGTTAGTTGCTGTTCCTACAAGCTTGTGTGACATTTGTAATTTGGGCTCCCTCATCTAACAATGCCTGATTGCCCACATAGGGGAATCCGATCCATGAGTTACTTTTGTGTGGCACTGTGTTGACATCTGTGTAATGGGGATTCAGGCCTCCTCGTGTGTTTGCCTGGGGACACTGGCACACCACCCCCCTCACCTGTGGTGTTTGATATGCAGTGTGAGTCTTCCTGTTTGTGTTTGTGCATTTGCACCACTGCATTGGCATATCTTTAGTGTGCCATTGGCTGTATGTTGTTTGGTGGCTTACCCCTGCTGTCCCTGGGACTCCTAGGTCATCAGTCAGCACAATGATCATGGTTTGTATGTCCCATTGCTGCCATGGTATGGTATTTGTTCACCTGACATCTACAGTCTCCACAGGATATCTACATTTGTGTGTCCATTGGTGCAGATATGTGGATCTGCATTGTGATGGTCACTTCTGTCATTGTGTTATTTGTGAATGTTGACAATGTGAGCCCCCATGGGTGATGTTTGTCTGCACATGGCCAAAGCGATGTTTCATTTGCACTGCACTGTTTGCCTCACCCAATCTCTGTTGCTATGGGACACAAGCACTACTATGCCACTGATGTGTTTGTTGTTGTGTGACCAGGAATCATCCATGCAGTTTGGCATTTGCAGCTTTTACCATGACTACACTTACATTTTGGTCACTGTGGTGATGGGGCATTAAACCCCATTGCCACAATGTTCAAAATGTGCTTCAGCTATGGAACCCACACTTACCTTTTTGTCACTGAACCCACACTTACCTTTTGGTCACTGTGATGATGGGGGTTTAGGCCCCATTGCCACAATGTTCAAAATGTGATTCAGCTATGGAACCCACACTTACCTTTTGGTCACTGTGATGATGGGGTGTTCGACCCCATTGCCACAATGTTCAAAATGTGATTCAGCTATGGAACCCACACTTACCTTTTGGTCACTGTGATGATGTGGTGTTCGACCCCATTGCCACAGTGGTCATGGTCGGCTTGCATTGTGGAGGCCACACACATTTATGTGTGACACATGTGATAGGGGGTCACATTGTATGTTCAATGTCATGTTCAGTGTTGTAGGCATTTGACACAGACTACACACGCTTGTCATGGTGTTGGGGGGGATGTAATTTTCAGGCATTCCTTATGTTGGAGTATGCTGGTTGTGTCATGCATTACCCGTCCTATCAGTGGGGGTTGTGTGGGTGGTAGGCATTAGTGTGGGTGGTGTTAGTGGTAGGCATCCATCCCCCTATGAGTGGGGATGGTAGAAGTGACAGGCATCCAGGCCCCCATGAGTAGGGGTGGTGGTAGTGCTAGGCATCCATCCCCCTATGAGTGGGGATGGTGGTAGTGGCAGGCATCCAGGCCCCCCTGAGTAGGGGTGGTGGTAGTGGCAGGCATCCAGGCCCCCCTGAGTAGTGGTGGTGGTAGTGACAGGCATCCAGGCCCCACTGAGTAGGGGTGGTGGTAGTGGCAGGCATCCAGGCCCCCATTAGTAGGGGTGGTGGTAGTGGCAGGCATCCAGCCCCCCATTAGTAGGGGTGGTGGTAGTGACAGGCATCCAGGCCCCCCTGAGTAGGGGTGGTGGTAGTGCTAGGCATCCATCCCCCTATGAGTGGTGATGGTGGTAGTGACAGGCATCCAGGCCCACATGAGTAGGGGTGGTGGTAGTGGCAGGCATCCAGCCCCCCATTAGTAGGGGTGGTGGTAGTGACAGGCATCCAGGCCCCCCTGAGTAGGGGTGGTGGTAGTGGCAGGCATCCAGCACCCCATTAGTAGGGGTGGTGGTAGTGGCAGACATCTAGCCCCCATGAGTAGGGGTGGTGGTAGTGGCAGGCATCTAGCCCCCATGAGTAGGGGTGGTGGTAGTGGCAGGCATCTAGCCCCCATGAGTAGGGGTGGTATTAGTGGTAGGCATCCATCCCCTATGAGTGGGGATGGTAGTAGTGACAGGCATCCAGGCCCCCATGAGTAGGGGTGGTGGTAGTGCTAGGCATCCATCCCCCTATGAGTGGGGATGGTGGTAGTGACAGGCATCCAGCCCCCATTAGTAGGTGTGGTATTAGTGGTAGGCATCCATCCCCTATGAGTGGGGATGGTAGTAGTGACAGGCATCCATGCCCCCTGATTAGGGGTGGTGGTAGTGGCAGGCATCCAGCCCCCCATTAGTAGGGGTGGTGGTAGTGACAGGCATCCAGGCCCCCCTGAGTAGGGGTGGTGGTAGTGGCAGGCATCCAGCCCCCATTAGTAGGGGTGGTGGTAGTGGCAGGCATCTAGCCCCCCATGAGTATGGGTGGTGGTAGTGGCAGGCATCTAGCCCCCCATGAGTAGGGGTGGTATTAGTGGTAGGCATCCATCCCCCTATGAGTGGGGATGGTAGTAGTGACAGGCATCCAGGCCCCCATAAGTAGGGGTGGTGGTAGTGCTATGCATCCATCCCCCTATGAGTGGGGATGGTGGTAGTGACAGGCATCCAGCCCCCCATTAGTAGGTGTGGTATTAGTGGTAGGCATCCATCCCCTATGAGTGGGGATGGTAGTAGTGACAGGCATCCAGGCCCCCTGAGTAGGGGTGGTGGTAGTGGCAGGCATCCAGCCCCCCATTAGTAGGGGTGGTGGTAGTGGCAGGCATCCAGCCCCCCATTAGTAGGGGTGGTGGTAGTGACAGGCATCCAGGCCCCCCTGAGTAGGGGTGGTGGTAGTGGCATGCATCCAGCCCCCCATTAGTAGGGGTGGTGGTAGTGGTAGGCATCCAGGCCCCCCTGAGTAGGGGTGGTGGTAGTGGTAGGCATCCAGGCCCCCATGAGTAGGGATGGTGTTAGTGGTAGGCATCCATCCCCCTATGAGTGGGGATGGTAGTAGTGACAGGCATCCAGGCCCCCATGAGTAGGGGTGGTGGTAGTGGCAGGCATCCAGCCCCCCATTAGTAGGGTGGTGGTAGTGGCAGGCATCCAGCCCCCCATTAGTAGGGGTGGTGGTAGTGACAGGCATCCAGGCCCCCCTGAGTAGGGGTGGTGGTAGTGCTAGGCATCCATCCCCCTATGAGTGGGGATGGTGGTAGTGACAGGCATCCAGGCCCCCATTAGTAGGGGTGGTGGTAGTGACAGGCATCCAGCCCCCCATTAGTAGGGGTGGTGGTAGTGGCAGGCATCCAGCCCCCATTAGTAGGGGTGGTGGTAGTGGTAGGCATCCAGGCCCCCTGAGTAGGGGTGGTGGTAGTGGCAGGCATCCAGGCCCCCTGAGTAGGGGTGGTGGTAGTGGTAGGCATCCATCCCCTATGGGTGTGTATGGCATTGGTGATGGCCATCCCGCCCCTATGGTTCTGCTGTTGCTAGTGTACGTCATGTGTGCATCCCTATGTGTGTGTGACATATTTCGGGTACGTGTCGTTTGTTAGTGTTGTTGGTGTTTGACTTACCGTCTGCGCCGTACGCGTCCGTGCCGGTCCCGGTAATAGATGTAGAATATTGGTAGGACCTGCGCGATGGGATTCATGGTTGGGTCATCTCGTTCGGGTTTCTCGTGTCTTCGACTCGTACTCGTCGCGGGCTTGTTCGGCTCGTAGCCGTGGATCGTCTTGTGGCGCGAAACGGAGCTTATATACGGCTCGCCCGGATGCTCAAACGTGCCGGACGTAGCGACGGGTTCGGCGCATCGTACTCGTCCGGCCGGAAGGTGCTGGGTATTTGCTTCCGTGCGACTCGAATCAGTGTTTACGGATCCGGCTCGGGCGGGGAACAGGAGCTGAAATGGATAAGTACGGCTCGCTCGGAATCTGGGCTGTTATGCGCATCGTACTTGTTCGTTCGGACGAGTGTTCGAATCGGTCGGGAAACACGCATTCGGCTGGTTTTTTTTCCGGACAAATACTGTTAGGTGCGCTTCCGGCCAAGATCGGAATCGACCCCTATGTCTTGAAATGTGACATCTGCTAACAGATGAAAGGCTCCACCATAACACGCCCGGCGCAGACACCGCTATTAAAATCAGACAAACCTCTCGCATGTGTGTATCTGGACCACTGCGGCCCCTTATAATCTGATGGGGCTTACAAGTATATCATGGTTGCAGTGGATTCCTGCTCAAGATTCCTATGGGTTTGGCCTCAGCGCTAGGCTGACGCTCGCACTGTTATCAAAGATTTGCGAGTCTTTATAGGGACATACGCAGTTGGCATGTTACATTCTCACCGTGGCCCAGCGTTTAGCTCTCAGGCTTACAAAGAGGCCATGGAAGGTATGGGCGTAGCATTGCGGTACTCCTCTCCATACCATCCTGAGGGAAATTCAGTTGTGGAGAGTAAAAACTGGGACTTAAAGCAATCTTTAACAGCTAGGGTATTAGGCAAGGGCGGTAGTTGGGTCAATGACCTATATGGGGTACAAAGGGCACTCAATAACCAGCCAAGAAGTTCTCTAGGGGGTGTCACTGCATATGAGGTCCTATTTGGGACGAGAATGTGGGTACCTGATCTTGGTTGTGAAGGCACAGTGGCGGATGAGAAACCATTTGATATCTATGATCGTTTGGCTGTTTTACAGGATCTAAATGAATCCAGGACACAACAAAGCAACGTCCATTTAAAACAAACTGCCACCGGGGAAGTCAAGGCAGTCACGGCAGGACCTGTCTGGATCCCAAAAGTCGGGGATCTGGTCAGAGAGAAAATAGCGGACAAAAAAGAAGTTGGACCATCATACAGAAAGCCTGTACTTGTCCTAGCAGTTCAAGGAACAAGAACTGTACTTTTGCCGGCCTCATGCCGGGAAAAAGGAGAAAAGATTTGTCTCAATCGACTTAATCAAACCACACTATGTGGCCGATACTGAACAGTAGGCCTCGTGGACTCCACAGTAGCAGACGCCCTCCTCTAGCTACCATCCAAGAAGTTCAAACAGAAAGACTCATCACGTTTGAAGAGCCTCCTGTGCGGAATGAAGGACTAAGCAACAATGCTAAGGAACTCGTTCCCCTTGAACCAGAAGTTCAACTTGAAAACTCAATTCAAAACAACACACAAGTTGCAATTAGACCAAATACAGACGTCTACGTCAACATGCCTCGACGAGAGCAAAATGCGGTTTCAACAAATCCCGATGCAATCCCTACAATTGATCGAACTGCTTCTGGCTATTTCATGAACTTTGATACGTTTTCCTTGGATCCAAACGAACCGGAAACGACGCCAGCCCAAAATTCACGCAAGCAGCAAGTTAAAAACTTTCTAAACTTTCTCAAAAAGGCTAACCTGGTATCGCCTTGGTTAGAACTCTGGGTAATTACTGGGATACTATTTTTTCTTTTCTGGCTAGGCTTAGTTAATAACTTTTAGCATGCTTATTAATGGACAATACCTTCAACAAAGCTCCACGGCCCAAAAAGTTCATTTGATTTTAAAACCACATCAATCTTCACATCGTGAACAAAGAGACTTGTCAACAGTGAACATCACAGTAGTTCCTATACCGGACGGTATAGTCTGGGACGAGGTTGATTTTGATATATTCGGTCCGACTGAACTTTTAAAACTTTCACATATATTTAAAATTTCATTAAGTGATATCATTACCTCCAGTACATTTTCTGATGATTGGGACTCTGAAACTGTTAATAACATGTTGTCTGATTTAGAAAAAACTGCAGCATTTCCGAACACTGAAATGTTAGACAGTAATTCAGACTATGACACTTTGTACTGTTACCAACATTATGGTCATCATTTCCTACACAAATCTATTTTACCTAGAAATTTTTTGAGTACCACCAGTGGGAACATTGCCCTACACCACCAAAAAGTAGTTTGCATACATTTGCACAGAAATTTGCATATTTTTCTGGTTTTAACACCACTGACCCAACCCCATATTATTATAAGCTTACACCGACATTGGCACTGAAAATTATGTTAACAAACACCAAACAGATATACTCTGCTTCCTTTATTGCCCAATTGTCTGAACAAGGTTTTGACCTATGGAAGGACACAATAGACTTAAAATCAGTCTGGGGTTCTAGGGACTGGCAAGTCCAGGGAACAGAAGCGCTATTTAGAGCATGCCTCATTCCACAGCAGATGATATTTCTAAATGACACTGTGCAACAGACGTCCTGTATTGGATAAGCCAAAACCAAGGACCTGAACACACCCCGGTTTCCAACACCATCACAGATGGAGGGGTGGCAAAATTTAACTTCAAAAAATGGGGTAACACTAGATGACATTGTACAGTACAATAGAACAGACTCTGATTGGAAAAAATGGGTGGTTTGGCCCTTAGACACGAACACATGTCAGAAAAGATTCTGGGGTATGACCGAAGGTTTCAATATCCACAGGCCAGACCCACGTTATGTACAAAGAGATCATCCAGGAGCAATGACGAACTACAGTGTTGGGAAGTTGTGCCTTGATTGGCTAGAGACCTCAACACTCACAGAAGTGAAACAACACTTGACCTTACTCACACAAGACATGGATCTTAGGGATTTTTTTACTAGGTCCCAGGAAACCTTGTCAGAAATGTTTCATATATGCTGGCATTTATGCTGCTTATAATGAAAACTGGAAAATATCCCAACAAGAGGCCGCAGAGAGACTACGGGAAATAGACCGTATTAACTTGGAGAAATCTCCAGCAGTGGTAGACAACGGGTTAACAACTTTGACCTCCAGGATATATTCCTTAGGCAACATTGTATCTTCTGCAATAGACATACTGGAACAAGATTTAGCCATATTACAACACGGGCAATCTCAGCTACATTATGTTATGTTATTGAGCTGGACGCTGCAATCTTTGCGTGCAGCCTATGTGCCTTGGCGTTATATCAACAGTACATGTCTGTTTTCTGAATACAATCTAACAGATAAACAGATGGAAATGGCACAAAGGGGAGCAAAATATACAATGCTGCGTATTGAAAATATGGACAGGTTACCATTCACGGTAGCGGAATTTCCGTCTACGGAATGGCTTATCCATGGCCACATCACTCTGCCGGTCACTACTTTTCAGTTTCAATATTGCCTTGAGCAAAGGCAGGCGGGCAAATATGAAAAGATGGGTAAGGAATACGTTAAGGAATCTTGGGAGTTACCTTACAGATTTCGATGTCGGAGTGGGGATCGAGAAGTGTCTCTAAGCGGTACAAACTGCAAGAACGCTCTAAGCGGTTCTCTCATGTGCCAGGACATTTCATTGCACAGGGCTTGTAATGGGTCGGTAGCAAACTTGTCCTGCCACATGAAAGGGACTCCGGCTGCCGTGATTAAACCGGTTTTCGAGCTGCTCTCGAATGGGAGTTACTTGATGCTGAACGATCAAGGTTGCTGTGGGATGATTCCGGGCATCGCCTATCTGGTCACTGTGAACTCCAGGGTTACTTGCTGTATGCAAGTATTGTTTCCCCCAACAAGTACAGTCAGGGAGGTGCCGTTATGGCCTTCATTGAATGTTTCCTTTATACAGTTTGATACTTTGAGCAGACTGAAAGTCATGCTTTTGCAGCAAACAGTACCCTACCTCCGCTCGAGAGACCTTTGATCTTCAAATCACAAGGATCTCGACTGAGATACAGGCACTTATACGTACAAACTGCCCCTTTCATTTCTCAGAAATGGTGGGTCGTATCTTTAACATGTCTGATACGAGTGGTTTTGTACACCTATTTAAGACCATAGGGTCAGGATTTCTAAGCAACTTTCAGACAATCCTCGGAGTAATTCCAAATTTTATACACGTTTTTGGAGGTCTTCCACTGATCCTGCTTTCTATCGCAGGGATCCTGATTGTCATTTTCCTCCTCCGCAATGGACGGCCCAATTACCAACGAGATGGCAAAAGCGCTCCTGCAGCGTAAATACCGTGAGCGCATGGTACAGCATCTGGGCACACCTCCCCTACGGGAGCTAAGTGCCTCTTGGTTCCTATCGTTTAGACCAGTCTGGATGGACTGCATCTTACCTGTTCTTCGATGCCTGTTTTGCGGTGACAAATGCGTGTTGGACCTCTGTCTGACACTTGCAACGGACATGCCTGCGGACTTGAATACCCGGCTGGAACCCCTGAGGGCCCATGCTCGGCAATGTCCCCAGCGTATTCCCATATTGATGGCTGCATTCCTCGAGAATCCGCAGGTGCCTTTTACAACTGGGTTGAGCATCAGCTCCACCACTTGCACCACTAGCACCCAGGTATCGACTACAGCACCGGCTGCCTCTACACCAGCTGTTGGCAGTGCTGAATACCATCTGTGCTCCATTGACGTACTTTGCGAGGTGTTACAAGGACCGTCCCCTGCAGCAGCAAGCAACGACGATGTTGCATCTCCCAGCCAGGACACTTAATCTAAAATTGGCTCATCGTGTGCTGGGAAAGAATTCAGTTTGTTCTTTTTCTCCAAAACTCAACTAAATTTGGAACATTTCCTTTAATATTGACACTTTCGCTGAACAGCATGGCCTCTTGACGCTTATAGTGGTTCGACCTATATAAAAAAACTCATCTAGGACTTTGGCTTAAATAACATTTCAACAAAAAAAACAAAAAAAACACCTGAATTTTAGTAGAATTTTCACCTCTTAGACTATTTTTAAATGTTTTTAATGTTTTAGAAATATGTTTTTACGTGGCTCACTGATATTTTTATGCGCTGCTACCTAGTTGAAATAGTAGTTCGCTAGCATTTTTATCATTATTGACTGTTCGGAAGCGGAGTGGGTGTTATGCTCCATATAGGTACCCTAATATAGGTCTGGGTAACATCATACCCCTTCACCTACATTACCTCCCCTACACTACACTGTAACAAGCCTTTTAGGATTGAACCTTTACCTAGTTCTAGTCCTGGGTGCAGAAGGAGGGTTTCTCCTAAACAATAGAGTCCTATAACTCCATCAATAGACTCACGAAGTATGAATGAATATTCATAAGGGTTCTTAGAAACCAGGCTGGGGCTACACCACCTTCCTCGCCACATCTATGTACACGGTTCATCCCATACGTCATCCTCAAATCCAACAATGGCTAATACAAGCAACAAGGGACAAAGGAACCCTAGATACTTTCTGTATAAATACAGCACCTCTTGCTAGTGTTAGTTAGAGGGAACCAAGACTTCCAGGCCGACACACTGACCAGAGACGCTGAGGTTCCTGCATGCAGATGCTCCAGCTGACAGTGGTCTGAACATCCCTCGCGGGGTGTCCAACTCGTGACCAAGAAAGGCTCCTACATTCTCACACTTCAGGTAATGGGGTTTGACTAAATCCTAGAGGGATTCTTGGTTTCACACCTACTCACATGCTAGGTACACTTAGGTACATCTAGATAGGCATCGTAGGAGTACGTGCTTTCTTTTATCATGCATTTTATATCCATTTATGGTTGTTGCAAAATGGTAGAACTGTACTATCCATTTATATCACTATACTGCTGATAATATATATCTGCTACTGTCTCAATATTATTGCAGCACATTTATTTTACACTAGAAGAACAACTGCACAATAAATACTTATTGTAACACGCCCGACTGCTTCTTCTGTGTAACTCTCTGAGACCGATTAAGTGAGCACGAGTGACTGAGCTAAAAGTAGTACATTGTTTCCGCGGCACTGAGGGATCAGGGTTGTCATGTTCTAAGGTTGCCAGAAACTATTCTCTCCCCGATAAGAGAAGACACTTGTGGCACTGTGAGCTAGCTTATGCAAACAGGCTAACATTTCTCGTTGGGGGTGCTCAGAATCAGTCTGCCACTAAACCCACAGTTTATGTTATCCGAACGCGCAAGTCCTATATTGGTAATATAGGAACTACACGACAACAGACCACCTCAGAGGAAAATGAGGATGATGTTGAGGAGGAGGAGAATGAAGATGAAGTTGAGGAGGCCCTAGTGCCAGAGGAGGGTTCTTCTCAAGGAGGAGCATCCCCTTTGTTTGTCTAGATCAATGTGCCCTCCTGCAATTTGTACCCGTCAGGCCTGGCGGACAGGAAGGATAAGATGGCCAAAGAGGACAAAAAGTTGACCTTGGAAATAGATGGGGGAGCCAGTGCAAGATGGACTTGAGGTTCAGAAGAGCATCCAAGACCAATGATGATAGTGGCAGAGATTCATAAGTGCTTAGAAAAGGTAAACAGATAGTCTACATCCCAAAAGACCCAGTACCTAGTCATGTGGTGGTAGGTGACACTGTTAAGTGGATTGCAGCTTATGAGATGTCCTTGCATATGCACAGAGTCCCAGTGGGAGACTTAGGGGCCGATTCCGATTCGGGCCGGAAATCTCTCCGACCGAGCCGGACCCGGAGAGATCTCCGACCGAATCGGACCCGTGCAGTCCGACCGAACGAGTACGATGCGCACGTATGCCATCGGACTCGAGTCGGTCGGACTCCCATTGAAGTCAATGGGAGCCTGTCGTACAACGCGTACGCGGGCTCCCATTGACTCAATGGGTGCGAGGCAGACAAGGGCGCCCCCTACAGCGTGTACGCGGCGAGCGATTCGCGCCGTACACGTACAGGTAGGGGACCCATGGGTCCCCCCTGTGTGCGACTCGCGCGGCCACGCGTACAGGGGGTCCGACACGGACCCCCAAAGTACGGCTCCGACAGCTCTTTCGAGCCGGAGTGCGCGGCTCGGTCGGACTGCTCGCGGTGCGCATCGTACTTACCCGGCCGGGGAACGTCTCCATTGCGCGGTGCGAGTCGAGTCCGAGCGAGTCGGTCGGTGCGGTTAGACCCGGGAACGAGTCGGTCGGAGCGGTCGGGATGCCCGGGCGAGTCGGTCGGCGAATACGCATCGTACTCGCTCGCCCGGACGCGCGTACGATTCGGTCGGGAAATAGGGCTCCGAATCGGATCCGGTTAAGCCGAATCCGATTCGGAGCCCTACCGGCCGAGATCGGAATCGGCCCCTTAGGGTTTAGCATGTGGAAGCACATGCCCATTGTTGGGAGAAAAACACCATTAGTCCTGATCAGGCTCTCACTTGCGAATTTGGTTTAATTCCTGAAACAGAAAAGTATCACCTGAAGTTAGGCATTCCAAGAAACAGTCATACCAGTCTTTGGAGGTTTTGTGGATCTGTCTAGTAAAACAATGGATGGTTGGGTGAAGGGCAGCAAAGGGTTCACTGACACAACATCGATGTAATAAATATTGATGTAAAGAATATCGAGTAAAAAATATAGACAACAAAAATATCGACTCCTATACTTAAACAGGTAAGTACAAAAATATCGACTTAAAAATATTGATGTAAAAAGTATAGATGTATAAAATATCAACTTTTATATAAATATAAAATAAAATAATATATTAAATATATTAAATATAAAATTTTATTTTAACAAAATAAAATAAATGTAATATACATTTTAATAAAATATAACAAATAAACTTAATAAAAAAAGATAAACACACAAACATAATTATTTATACATATATATTTACTATAAAACAATTAATAAACTATTATTTTTAATTTATTTTAAAAGTTAAAAATTATATAAAAAAATATATATTAATGATTTAAAATATAAAAAAACTAAAATCTATAATAAATTAAAACATTAAAGGGCTCTATTACGATGGCGGGCGGAAGCACAACCGCCGTGCTGGCGGATGCAAAAACCACCAGTTACCGCCGGCACGCAGCAGTCCACACGCCCGCCCAATTACGATGCGAAAAGTAGGCCAAACACCGCCGGCAAGCCAGCAACACCGTCCGCCATCAAAGTGCGCCCGTACACGTAGCGGCGCAGCCCAACTGACACACACCGTCCGACGAAACACGTCCCGCCCGGCGCATAAATTACGATGCCGCAAACAAACGGCTCCCACGGCCAAGAGATACCGTACGACAAACCGAAGTGGTAACACGGACGCCGAGCACGGACAACGAAGAAGCGGCTCCCCGAGCATGAATCCAGCACTGCAGGCCCTCCCCATGCTCCTGCTGATGCACCACCAAGGACGCAACGTACCGCGGAGACGCAGGTAGGCACACACACAACAAGTGCACGCAAACAGCGCACACAGTGCAAGGGCGGAAAAGCGGACAACCCCCACCAGCGCGTGTACACTACACATCCACCATTGCATCCACATATGACACACAGGCCAAATCGTAACATCGCGTAACACATGTGTACACACCACCTGGGACTAGGAACCAACCACCCCGTCACGGCCCCAAAGCGGCGATGACGCCGCCACACATGCGCACAACGCAGAGGCCAACCGCAGCGCCATGCATGCGTCGCACACAGACACAGGGACACAACCAAGCAGCACACACATCAGCCCCACCCCGAACGCACATGACACGTGACAGGCCTGCCACAGACATGTCCCCAACGCCCAATTCACGGACAACACCCAACGCCACACAACCGACGCACACATGTCAGTGAAGTCACGCAACAGCAGGACACACCCCAGTATAACAAACATGGCGTAGCACACAGCGGCGGCAACACCAACTAGGAGAAGCAGGGCTCCTTCGGGAAGAGGAACGCCAGTACCACACTGAAACACCCATACCACCCTGCACATATGAACAAGACATATAAAACGGAACACCAAAGAGCCCGGGGACCGACAACAGGTGGCCCAAGAATAACATTCACACACAAGGCCCAACGCAGAGCGGAAAGGCAGCCTGCCGCCCACACAAGGGAGAGCAGACAGCACTGAATGACCTTCCATTCCAACTCCGAAACCACAGCCCTACGACAGAAGCCGGTGAATACAGCCATTGTCCAAGAATAGACCAACACAGGCTTGCTGAGGAGACCGACCACAGGGCAGATAGCGCATATCACAGAAGCACACAACGGACGGGGAAGAAAGAAGAAAACACTCCCCCATGTCGGCCACATGCAAGTTAATTGGAAGGAGTCACACATCACTGACCTTGAACTGTCTGAGAAGCATGTGGGAAGAGGGCCCGTGTCCTCCAAACAAGCCAACAGAACACAAGTCCTGTCTCCCTACGACTAGACAGAGCTCACAGCAACCTCGGAGCGTGCACATTGCAGACTGCACACACAGCCGGAGCACGCCACCACAACGCACCGCTGCGAAATGGCAACCGCAACACACCTACCCAACTACGCCGAACAGCTCAAGCTGTACAAAACCAACCTGTTTCATACATTGGGATGCGATCTCCTGTCCCTGCTGAACGTAAGTTACCGACTGACTTACCGCATCACATTGTTCAGCTGCGTCATGCCCGTCTTCTACTGTCGGAGGTGTCCCTACCAGCATCCCGTGGAGATATGCCTCTCCAACCCGGCATGTCTGAAGGCGGACCTGCTACCACTACTCCTCCCTCTGGACGCACACGACAGGGCCTGCTCTGCCTATGGGGGCATGGCGTATGTGGCCAACATCGCACCCGCACTGAAATGGGACCACTGTGCCTCCACACGACGGATCATCGAGAACAGCTACATCGAATGTCACCCAGCATGCCCCATCATGGTCCTCCAAGGGACAACTTACGAACAACACCTTGACAGCCACCATCCGCTACATTGGCTGGCAAACATGTACACCACCAATGACATGGAAGCCCTGCTGGACGGCATCGCATACCTGACAACCTGTCAATTTGTCGGACCACAACGCAGGTTCCCCGATTGACCTATGATGTCCAACCCCGCACCCATGCTTAGCTTCCGCACGGACTGGCCAGTCACCACCACAACAGCCATACCAAACGACCGGCAACTGTAACCACACCATCAACGACATCGCCATGACATCGGATATGACCGGGACATGCACACTGTTCCCCATCACATCCAGGAACACCGCATGCATCGTGGGAGGCAGTGGCATGGGCTCTGTGTATCGCACCCACATGGACGGAACTGCACGAACAACCAGGACACGACATGGATCCAGCGCCCATGGACACACACACCGCTCAGTGGACATGAATAGGTCGCCTGGAGTCTGTGGGTGCTGCACCCTCCCACCCCGCCCCGGGAATCCCATACCAGGACCTTTGCATGGACGACAAGTGCATACAACAACAACACGACCCCAGTGACTGTGACATGTCCAGTAACCACCACAGTGCAACAACAAGTGGCACGCCGCTGCATGCACGCAAGCACATGCCCTGATGTCATCTCACATGCACGCGTGCATGAGGAACAACCGCAGCAAACCTGTCACATGGAACTGAGATGGACTGTGCCCATGATGCCAAGCGGTCTGGTAGGCTACATGTATACCGTCTGTGTCAAAGTCCGCAGCTCCGCAGCTATACGTAAATGTACATTAGCACAGCCTTGGCCAAGCAGATGTCACTCTGAAGCCCACATCCCACATGCAACAGCCAATCACATGTAACCCCACACCCTATCCCATTTGCAATCATGCTCAGTATATCCTCAACATGTATTCCGCTGCCAGTAGTGTCCACTATACTGCATCACAGAGGACAGAAGACTCAATATAATGTTTGAAACCAAAACTGTCTCCGCTGACTCATTTCACAAGTACGAATGAGAGAGGATGAGAGTATGTGAAGTACACGGCAGTCGTGACATGACCATGTAGTCCACTGGTATTGGATGTCAACGCAAATGAGTAGCACAACTGTGGAAGACACACATGTGTCGTGTGAAGTCGTATGGATGCAGTGCTCAGGTGGGTGGGTGTGACGGGTAGATGCGCACATGCCAAGTTGGAGCACGCCGTGTTGGGAGGGGTCATGAACAGTACACCACCGCTTCCCTGGGCATTGTGAGAGGACACCTGTCGGGGGAGTGAACACGTGTGTGCACAGCAGCCGGGCACACGTACAAAGCGGTACCAGGCGCACCTCAGCCCACCCTCTGTGGACAAGCTGGATCCTGTTATGCGCCCGCCATGCCCCTTGACAAGGCACACACAGCCCCAGTCGACCAGGTGTAACCCCAACATAGTCAATCCGCACAGGCGATACAGGGCACGGGATGGCAGTGGAGCATGGTGTGTGAGAGGTCTCCTCGCGCTCCTCCTGGTCATATCACGCAGGCTATAGAACCTCAACGTCTAGCATGGCACAAGTCAAATGGAAGTGTAGGGGGACGCACCACAGCACGAGCAGCACTGACGTCACGGGAGGTGGCTCGCACCATCCCATCCATTGCCCATCATACCAACCACGCCACATGCCATTGCGACTAAGTGCAAGCGCGTGCGCCACCACCCCCGAGCCCTCCCCAGAGAGGCCAAAGAGTGAATGTGTGGGCCATCAGTCACAGACGGACGCGGCATGGCCGCAAGGGCAGCCACAGCCACTGGGTGTCGCAGGTGGCGGATCCGGAAGGCGAAGACTGTGATGCATAGTCCATGCAGGCCGGGTCTCCATTTGGGGCACCACGCAGGTGGACGGCATCCCGCAACACATCATACCCTGAGACAGCCCACTCGTGCAACTGGACCCACACATACACTCCTTGCCCTCTCTGGTGCGAGCTTGGGGCTGCCTGTGCAAGCGCTAGCCTCGCAGGTGAGCATGCATATTGGGGGAGCGAGGGGAGGACATGAGGGCTGGGGCGAAGATGACTGTATCACTGTCAGTTAGTACAAGGGATGACCCAGATGTGGAAAGGAAGAGACGTGTCCCGTGTGTACTGCAACTAGACGCCAATCCAACTACCCCCATGTCCGGAATGTAAGCCCGCACCTAGGCCCGCCCATCCGCCACATCGAACATACCACCAGCACGACAACCTTCCCATTCGAAACACTGACTGGGGGTGGCGACCAGTGTACAATCATGTGTAGCCTACCCACGCGTACATGTGGGCCCTCCATGATCCATGTCACCTGCGGCAAAGTCATGACATGCGCAATGAGGGAAGTGAGGAGAGCTGTCCGCCCCACGCGCAGAAGGTGCATCAGCTCCACAGACCCAGCAGCGAGTCCAGCAGGGGTCACATGTGCAGGGGCAGCTGTGCCTGGTGTGAAGGCACATGCATATAGACAGCACATCGACCAATGTGTAGTCTGCCCACATCTACAGTCCATCATCATGCGGACATAGGAATTGAACACAGGGCAACACATCTTCAGTTGGTGCACCCACCGTGACCAACAATGCGCAATCATCGACGTACCCGCCCTGTGCATGGCCCCCCACCCAACGGAGGCACATCCAGTGCCACCAACCCACACACACAAGCCTTCCACGGAACATGCTGTGTCCAATGGTCAGTACAGAGTCAGCGCCCATCTGGTGGATCCTGAACAGGAGACACATGCACACACATGCCAGCTCCCACTATGTACGTCTGCCACCTGGCACGTGCAATGTAACCTCTCACCTGTGACGTGTGACTGCAAGCACACAGCCGTCTTGGCATGGGGCTGTCAATGTGGACACCTGTCAATGTTTCGGGAGGTGTGATCCGTACAGTGCTGTACATAGGGTGCAGTGCTGACACCTACTACTGTCTCATATCCCCTCGTGCCACAGGTCCCACTTGTTTTGGCCGCTCAGCCTGTGCCCACATCGTCGTCGTCGTGTGCCATACTCATCCAGCCGCGGAAGCAGTTCCATGCTCAGCAGACATTCATGTTGCCGTGGCGTTGCCGCTTGACGGATATGCAGTCAGTCCCCATCAGCACGCCCCGCAAGTCATTGGGGCCTAGATCCCCATGTGCATGCACATGGCAGTGGTTTGTATCACTAGCCATTGCCATTGTTGGGAGACCTGTGTAAGTGTATTGTGGCCGTGCCGTCCCAGCTTGACAGCTGGGCTGTGGCTCATGTGCTTGCTCAGTCATGTCAGTGATGTGTTTGCGAAATTGCTATGTGTCGTGTTGCTTTGACATGTGTCCTCTGCCATTGTCCCTAGGCGGAGACCGAACATTGACCGCCCATACCAATTGCTGGCGGACATGGACGATACAGAGGTTATTAGGAAGTTTCGGCTGGACAGGCCAACCCTGCATCGACTGTGTGCCATGTTAGAACCCCATCTCCGTCCCCGCAGGGTGTATCCGACTGCTGTCACCCCCACGGCTAAGGTGATGGCCGCCATGCATTTCTTCGCCACTGGGTCATTCCAGCACACAGTGGGCATTGGAGGAGGGATGTCCCAGCCCATGTTCAGCAAGGTGCTGAGGGATGTACTGGCAGCCATGATGCTGTACCGAAACAGGTACATCCGCTTCCCCAGGGCTCGTGAATTGGCGGCAGTGAAGGGTGCATTCTATGCCCTTGGCAGAATCCCACACGTCGTTGGAGCCATTGACTGCACACATGTCGGCCTTGTTCCACCACAGGCCACTGAGCACCTGTACCGCAACAGGAAGCACACGCACTCCCTGAATGTGCAAGTGGTGTGCCCTGCGGACATGGTGATCACCCACGTGTGTGCAAAGTTCCCAGGCTCGGCCCATGACGCACACATAATGCGCAACAGCATCTTGCCACGACTGATGTCCAATATGCAACAGGATCGTGCCTGTATTGTCGGTGAGTATGTGGAGTGGTGTAGCGTGCTGGTTGTGCGATGCTGTCCCCTGTCCAGTTGGAATAGCAACGGTTCTCTGTGTCCCTCACACCCAGGTGACTCTGCGTACCCGAATGGGGCATGGCTGCTCAGTCCATTGAGGAATCCTCGCACCCCAGCAGACGATCGCTACAATGAGGCACATGGGAGGACCAGACGTGTGGTCGAGCGTACCTTTGGCCTCCTCAAGTCCAGGTTCAGGTGCCTGGACCGCACCGGGGTGCGCTGGCGTACTCCCACAGAAGGTGTGCCGGATAGTGGTGGCGTGCTGCATGCTGCACAATCTGGCCATTCGGAAGCAGATCCCCTCATCGTGGATGACGGAGATCAACCAGGGCCCCAGCCCGCAGACCAGGACAGCTCGAGTGAGGAGGACAGCGGAGAGGAGGAAGCTGGTAATGTGCGGCAGCAGCTCATCGCCCGCTACTTCACTTGACGGTGAGTGTCCATGTACGACGGCTGATGTGGCTGTATCTGTGCAGGTGTGTGTGTGCTGTGTCAGGGTGGCCGTTTGTTCACTGCGTGCTGTGTGTCAACGCTCCATGGCCAGGGTAGTATGCCACTGTTGGTGGCTGTGGCATTGTGCCCTATTGCTCTGTGCGATGTGTGTACATTGCTTGTAGTTGTTGACATGTACTGTGTGATGGGTGTGTGACACACTCATTGAATGTGCTCCTGTTCTGTCTCCCACCCCTAGGTCCCTACAGGCCCTCCGGATTCAATTGCCATGCCACGCATCAGGTGCCTTTCCGCCCAAGGTGGCCGTTGTATTCCGTACAAATAAAACACAGGGCACAAAACAGCAGTTAGTGTAAAAGGTGCATTTATTTCAAACTGTGACATGTGATTGTGTGTAAGGTGATGACAAAAGTGGTGCGTGCAGTGACAATGAGCTGTCGGTCATGGCTGCGTGATGCTCAGGGTGTACCCACTGGTTCTATGTCCATAGTCCAACACACACATGCCATCCAGATGGCTGTGTGGAGTGGGATCGTAGTCCAAGTCAATGCAGTGGCTGGTCAAGGAAGGCTGGCGGAAGGCTGGCTGGCTGCCTCACTTGCGTTTGGAGCGTGCGAAGTCCTCCCGGGAGATCTGTTTCCACTTCGGACGGCCCCTTCCACGTTTGCGAGGAGGGGTGCCTGCTTGCGACATGCTGGTGGTTGAGGTGTGCTCACTGGCTGTGGACGCAGGGGAACTGGACACTGCTGCTCCACCCTGCGCCCCGGCAGGTGGTGGCGGAGGGGGAGCTGCTGTCCCTGGCTGTGACCTCACCGCCACCACCAGCTGGCCCATGAGGTCCACGAGTTGGCCCATACGGGCGTCCATGGACCTCAGCACCCCCAGCACCTCACGCGTGTCTGAAGCAGACCGGACCCATTGTCCTTGGGCCTCTTCATAGGCCCCAAGGACTCTGGCCATTTGAGGCAGGGCATGGCTCCCAGGGGAGGCTGGCGTTTCCCTGACCCTGCTCCTCCTACCAGTCCTGCTGCCACCGGCCTGCCCACTAGCCACATTGCTCACCACGGTCCTCGCTGTGGCTCCCAGGGTGGATCCAGTCGGCCGGGCCACCACCTGCGCTGGGGCTGGGGCCAGCGAAGACGTGGTGGTGGTGGCGGCGGTGGTGGTCGGTGCGGCGATGGTGGCGGTTGCGGCAGTGGTAGTGGCCACAATGACCGTGGGTGTGGCCGCAACGACAGTGGCAGCACGGGGCTGGGAATGTTCAGCAGCCCTGGATGATGGGTTGGTGGGTAGGAGGGGTCCTGGGGAGCGGCTGGGCCCTGCCACACCAGATGGGCCTGCTTGGTGGTTCGTGTCCGAAGAGGAGGACAGATCCTCCAGATCCGTGTGTCCTCGTTGGGGGCTTGTAGGCTGGCTGTGCTGGCTGCTGGCTCCATCCCCAGCATCCAGCAGTTCGTCACCTGTGGAGAGAATGAGATTTGTTATTGTGTTGCACCTGGCGAAGTATGTATTTGTCGTCTGACATTAACAGTTCGTGCAATCTCGTACATGGGTTTCCCGGAGGCGTGTGTGTGGCTGTAGCATCTGTAGTTGTGTGTGCTTGGCAATGGGACTGTGTGCTGTGCACATGTGGCATGGGACGGATTGGCCATGCCGATGGGTGTGTTGCTGTGCCCCTACTTATTGTGACTCTGGTGTATGCGGGCTCCTGGCCCATCCTGGGTCTGGTTTGTACTTTGCTTTTGGTGTTCAGATGGGACGCTTAGGAACGCATATGGCAACATGGGGGCCATGCCCCAGATTCGCATTTGGGAGGGGATATGCTTTTGGGGTTCAAATGGAACGCTTAGGAACGCATATGGCAACATGGGGGCCATGCCCCAGATTCGCATTTGGGTGGGAATATGCTTTTGGGGTTCAAATGGAACGCTTAGGAACGCATATGGCAACATGGGGGCCATGCCCCAGATTCGCATTTGGGAGGGGATATGCTTTTGGGGTTCAAATGGAACGCTTAGGAACGCATATGGCAACATGGGGGCCATGCCCCAGATTCGCATTTGGGAGGGAATATGCTTTTGGGGTTCAAATGGAACGCTTAGGAACGCATATGGCAACATGGGGGCCATGCCCCAGATTCGCATTTGGGTGGGAATATGCTTTTGGGGTACAAATGGAACGCTTAGGAACGCATATGGCAACATGGGGGCCTTGCCCCAGATTCGCATTTGGGAGGGGATATGCTTTTGGGGTACATGCTGTGAGCCATGGGTGCCGAACGTGACATGTGTTGTGGCAGCATGACAGTGCATGGTTTGAGGTGTGTGCATGCTTGACATGGCCTGCATATTTGCTGTCTGTTGTGATTACTGGACATGGCATTGGACGCATCGTTATGAGTGAGTGATGGTTGTGTGCCAGCCAACGTATTGCAGTTGTCCCATCTCCTTGGTGTGCGTGCTGCCCTGTGCCATGTGCATCACTGCAGTGCTCGGGGGGTGTGGCCCATGTTGTGTGTTGTTGCTCACAGTGTGTCGTGCGCTTCATTGACTTCTGGCACATGGTTGGTCATGGGCATGTATCTTAGCGTGACTGCTGTATGTGTGGCAGCTGTGCGGATGACATGCCTTTCATGAGACTGGGGCTGACGGATGGGATGGATGGTATGTTGTATGTGCATGGTGTGTCTGTGTGTTTGATGGGTTCAGTGGTGTTCGTGTGCATTTATGTTGTTCCGCTCTGTTGCGTCTAGTGTTGTTTGTCTTACATAGGCGTAGTTGTGGGGTGTGTGGTTGACAGGCAGTAGGGGCTACATGGACAGGACTTCAATGGTGTTTCGGTTGTGTGTGATGAGTTGCACAGTGGCTGCCATGTGGTACTATATTCAGTGTGGCTTGTGCATGCAGACGTGGCTCCTTGGGTGTTGCTATGTCTGTGATGGGTCATGTGGGGTGTGAGTCTGTTGTTCATGTCCGTGTGCACATTGTTCACTTGTTCGTGACGGTGGGCGGTGCTGCGTGTTCGTCTGCTACGTGACATGTCCCATGTGTTGGTCGTGTTCCGGTCCTCATGCCTCCAGTAATCCAGCCCTGTCCAGTTTCCCACCTGCAAGTTGTTCGTGCGTGCACTGTACTGGATGCCACATGGCTCTAAGCGGGGGGTGCTCCATGTTGCAGGTCTGTGGGGGTGGGGGTGTTGTGGGTCGTGGGGTGGCTGGACACCCACTGACACCGATAGCTGTGGACCGTGATGTCTGCCTTTCGGCTGTCGTTGTGCACTGCGGTGGCTGACACGTGGCTGTGGGGTGTGGGGGATGCTCCTCCTTGCTGTGCTGTGGGACTAGGGGCCTGGTGTGTGTTGTACTTGGGCTGTCCACCGTCCCACCCACTGCACTTTGTGTTCCTGCCACTTACCTGTTACTTGTCGGTTAGTGCAGCTGTGGCGGACACATGGGTGTGGTGGGTGCTCGTTGTGGCGCTTCTGGCATATTTGGGGACCTGTTGGTGGTTACGTGGCTGGCTGAGTGTACACATGTCCACACGTATCTTACAGTTGTTCGGTTTGGGCTGTGTGTGGTGGTGTCTGTTGCATGTGTGTGTGATGTGTTGTGTATTGTGTGCTGGACATGGGGGTGTTTGTCCCTGGGAGCTGTGGCATGGTGGTAGTGCATGTGAGTACATAGCGGTGTGCTGGTATACATTAGTTTGTACTTACCAGCCTCCACTCCCCCTGCTAATCCGGCGAGGATCTCCGGATGTATTATGACTCGCACCTTCTCCTCCCACGCTTTGAAGGTCTTGAAGAGCGCGGGATTCCCTCCGCCAGTGACGGCAGCCAGCTCTCTGTTTTTGCCCTCCTTCTTCTTGACCAGGCTCTTGACGTCATTCCAACGTTTGTTTATTTCTCCTCTGTTCCTGGGCAGGGTCCCGACTGCATTGACCTGGTCTACGATCCGGTTCCACATTCTGTTTCTGGTGGCTAGTGGTGTGTGCTGGACCATGTTCCCATAGATTTGTGGGTACACCTTGATGATCTCGTCGACCATGACCGTCAGCTCAATGGGCGTGAACTTGGGCATTCTTTGTGGTGCCATGGTGTTTGTGGTGCTGGTGCGGTGTGTGTTGTGTAATGTGCAGGGGGTTTGTGGTGCAGGTGTTTGGTGGTGGTGGTGGTGGTGGTGGTGGTTGTGATGTGTGCGTTTCTGTGGTGTGCTGCTGTCCTTGCTGTGTCACTGTGTCCTCTCCTCTCCTCTCTGGTTTGCAATGTAGCAAGGGGTTGTGGTCTGTGGGAGTGCTGCTTTTGTACTTACCTATGTGGGTGTGTCCTCATGGTCTGTTGTTTTCAGGTGTGTTGTGTCTGGGGTTCTGGCCTTTGTATTTTTTGTTTGTCCGGGGGTGTTTTCGGGATGTGTACTGTGCTTGTGTATTTGTGCGTGCCTTGCTGTGTGGACTTGTTGGCCATGTTGTGTGCTATTGGTTTTGTGAGCGGATGGTTTCTGTGCAGGTACGTGGGCGCCATGGCTTCTGCCGTGTCGATTCTCATCGGCGTTGTTTGCGCTGGCGGGCGGTATATTTGTGGTTTTCCCACGCTCATGGCGGTGCGATCGTAATTTCACTTGCGGTGTGTCGGCCGTGAGGGCGGGCGGTTTTGTGTTGTCGTGCGTGTTTCCGTCCGTGGCGGGCGGTTTGACTCCGACTCGGACGTTGGCGGGCGGTATTTTGTGTGATTTTTCCGCCGATGGCGGTTTTCGGTTTGTGTAATCGTAATGGCGTTGTCGGTGTTCAGACGGTGTGTGCGGGCGGATTTTTGCCGCTTCCATGCCTGGCGCATTCTTTTACGCCGGGTATCGTAATGGGCCCCTAAACTATTAAAAAATATTTAAACTTAAATTTCACAATACATTCAGTGCAACAGTAGGGAGAGTGTTGGATAGCGGAGGGGTACAAATAACTATTCCCACTCCGGTGAGTCCAACAGTAGGGAAAGTGCTGGATAGCGGAGGTGTACAAATTACTATTCCAACTCCAGTGAGAGCAACAGTATGGAAAGTGTTGGATAGCGAAGGGGTAAAATTTACTGTTCCCACTCCAGTAAGTGCAACAGTAGGAAAAGTGTTGGATAGCTGAGGGGTAAAAAAATGTATTTCCACTCCAGTGACTGCAACAGTAGGGAAAGTGTTGGATAGCGGAGTGGTAAAAATTACTATTCCAACTCCAGTGAGTGCAACAGTAGGGAAAGTGTTGGATAGCTGAGGGGTAAAAATTACTATTCCAACTCCAGTGAGTGCAACAGTAGGGAAAGTGTAGGATAGCGGAGGGGTAAAATGTACTATTCCCACTCCAGTGAGTGCAACAGAAGGGAAAGTGTTGGATAGTGGAGGGGTAAAATTTACTATTCCCACTCCAGTGAGTGCAACAGTAGGGTAAGTGTTGGATAGCGGAGAGGCGAAAATTACTATTCACACTCCAACAGTTATATATATACGGACGCGCTAACGAACTGCGGGGCTTACCTGGAACAACTGCTGGGCTGTAGAGGGGGCTGTCATCCTGCTTGTGCTCTCCAAACCCAGCCTTTCAAGGGGCACACCGGTCTCGCCAAAAACGCAAGTTCTTTCACATTCTCACACGCTCTGGTGGGACTCCAAATCTCAGAGTGCTTCGTGAGCCTCTCGCCTGCAGTCACCTGAGAGGGAGGAGCCACCTGAGCCCTCATTAGCGCTGAACTCATCCCGTGGCGCGGGACGCGTGCGGGCCACGCCCAGGCGTAGCCCAGGCCAAGGGCGGGCCCGTCCTTGCCCGTCATTGCCAGGAAGAGGCAGGGCAAGGCCACCCCCCTTACATCCAGCTGCCGGTTGGTGTCCGAGGCGCAACAGGCTTATTACATCTAGACAAGGTACTGTTCCACTTGCCCTCATACCCACGTTGACCTCGAAAATATAGCGCAAATTATCTTCTAAGTACTGTGTACTTGTATCTGGCGCTCCGAACTACACATTTTCTGTCCCCGTTGACATTTGTTTTGTGATTTGACACAGCTGCACTCAGGCCATCACCCAATAACTGCTTAACTGCTTAAGTGCTTAGATACCTCAAATAATCATTCTCTTTGCTGGAATATGGGCAAACGGAAAACCATGGAGGGCATATTGGTGGGAAGCAGTACTAGCTGTGGTGCAGGCAAGGGGAAGAAAGCCAGAAAAGCTCTAAAACATGCAGCTGGCAATTGTGTCATCGATAGAATCGACACTCTTGTTAGCAAGTGTGAGGCTATTCTGGTATCTGAACAAATAGGGCCATGTACTAATGGCCATTCACCACTCACACACACCAGCTCGTTACGTCTAACAACCATCCCCACAATGTTTCAGAAGCACTCCAAAAAGGGAAATTCTGACCAAAGTCCCACTATATCAGAAGCTCAAACAGAAGGGAAGGCGATAGGTCAGGACGAGGTTACAGCTTCTACTGCTTCCTCAGATTCCCATATTAGTGACATTAGTGATGTTGAGTCTGAACATCATCCCGCAGTTCTCTGTTTTAACAGGTTTGCCCCTCTGGCCTCACATGACACTGTTACTGACATTAATGACACTAATGTAGCGCCCCAGCCGCCAAGTCTAACACAAGTACAAAGTAGTGATGATCAATTAACGCTGGCACCGCATGAAATATCTCAGACCATCAATACCCTTAGGTGCGAGATAATTGCTATGAGGCACATGATTGAAGACCTAACTGTACTGGTTAAAACATTACTACCAATGGTTTCACCTTGCCACCAGCATGTCATGCAGCCACCTAAGGCTAACCAACCCAAGGATCTAATAAACAAGTTACCCCCTAATGCAAGGGCAATATCAATTGGCGCGGCCACTTCTGGTTCATCTCTTCCTACCAATCCTCCCACCCAAACATCGAAAGTTGACCAAGCTTTCTCAGCTTGGTCAGGGCAGGGAAGTTCCAGCCGCAGACCAATGGGACCACTTTCTGTGCCAAATACATCCCTGCAGGTCCACCTTCCACACACCGCGCCCTCTTCTCATGGCCAAAAAATCATTATGACTAATGTCCCTAAGCTTAGTTCTAACAACTCCCGGGAAAGTTATGACTCCCTAATAAACAATGTGATACACTGGATTCGACATACTAGGGGTTGTCGTTCGGTGATTCGTGAAGACATTATTGCTATTCGCAGATGCTCGCCCCCCGAGCTAGTGTGTGATCATATTGAACTAACGCTTGCCACCTCTGATTTGGCAGAGAATTTACTGGCCTTGGAATACCGAACTTGCCCTCCTTCTAATTCAGCCATTCAGTTCAGACATACCCAATCACTTATAGGGGTTGGGATTCCAGACACCCTAGAGCGTGGATCATCCTTAGAAACAGTTGACTGACTAAAGACAGACCAGTTTAAAACCACTGACTCTAGTACCACCACAGTGAGCCCTATGAGCAATTCTCAATCCCGCTCTTCTTCTCCTGAAGTACAAGAGCTAGTCACAGTCATCACTGGGAACATGGGATCAAGCCACCCTTATGGCTCGGTACAGAGCAAACTTAAGTCAAGACTCTGGAAAACACCAGCTCACCCAGACCTAACACCCCCCCCCCCATGCAGCCAAGTCCAACACCAATGACAAATGATACACTGGCCACAGTTACTACATCTGCGAAGCTCAAGCTCATATCATGGAATGTGGCAGGACTACAAAACAAACTCAAACTCCCGCACTGGAATGAACTTATAGAGGGATTCGATATATGTATCTTCCAGGAGACATGGAGTTTGGAGCCACTATATAAACCAGCCTATGCTTGTTTTTGTATTCCAGCCACTAGCGTGGGGAGAGGGCGGCCTTCAGGTGGTCTGATTGTTTGGGTAAATATTGCTCTGGGACTTCGAATTCATATGCACTCAAATATAAGTCATGACATCTTGAGACTTACCATTAAGGGTCCCAGTGAAGGAGTTAGCTTGGACCTGTTTAATGTCTATATCCGAGGAACCAAGAGGGTCGCTCGTCCCCTGCCATCGCACTTCTCAAACAAGCTCTAGCCAACTGTTCGCCTTGTTCGGGAATTGTGATTGCGGGTGACTTTAACTGTACCTTTGAGCCTCTGAGCTCAGACGACACACTTGAGCATGAGGGTGTTTATAGTAGATGGGCAGTCCCTCCACTTAACATACCTCCAATTAAAAGATGGACTAGCTTAGCGATTCAAATCAATGCACTGACTATAGAGTTTCACTTACGCGCAATGGTAGAGCCCCTTCGGACAAGCAGGGGGCCAATACCTTCAACAGAGTCGGCTGCCCATCACGCATTGATTACATCTTAGTTGATGTAAGACTATGGGATGAGACAACCGACATGTTTGTGACCAATACGATCGATAGTGATCACAACCCTCTGTGCATGACAATGAAGAATCCGTGGATCTTACAACTTAATCCGCAGATCAGCCGGGCAGTTTGCTTTGGCACCGACATTGTCCCCTCTAACTGCAAAAGATATCTAAAATGGCACAAGGTCTCCTCACGAGGCTCAAATCTAGTGGTCATCCAAGAGACCTTAACTAAGAACACAGCAGAATTGTAGGTCGCAGTTGCAGATACAGTCAAGTGGGAAGCAGTTTCTGCTATCCATTCTTGCACCACAAACTTGTTGTCCTCCTGCTTTGAAGCATCGTCTAGACACAATACTTCGTCTGGGATAAAAAAAAAACAGCATCCATGGTTTACTAAGAACTGTAAGCTAAAAAGACAGGCCCTGACTTTAGCTATTAGAACCAAAAATGGCCCTAGGGTCAAATCGGCCAGGAAGAAATATAAGGCTGCACTGCATAAAGCTAAGATTGAGTGGGATGACCGGTACTGGCAGGAACTGAAGGATGCGAGCTTTGGTAAGAATAGGAATGAATTCTGGTCATTAGTGAGTTGGGGTAATAACAGAGACTCAGATATCTTGCCCAATTATATCACTGGCCACAAATGGCATGCCCATTTCGCAAACTTATATTCCAATACAGAGGACAGATGTCTGGAGGAGCCATGCGGCCTCACAGACGTCTCTCCAGTAGGGGATATTGGTAACCATTTTTCGCAGGCCGAAATAGAGGCAGCTATTATGAAACTGGTTCCTGCTAAAGCTCCAGGACCAGATGGACTTCCAGGAGATTTATACCTATCTGATCCTAGAGGGTGGTCGCATTACCTCCAGCGATTGTTTAACGCCATTGCAGCTGGATGTCCTGTCCCTAAATCTTGGAAAGGTGCTGTTGTGGTCCCTATTTATAAAAAAGGAGACAAGGAAGATCTGGCTAACTACAGGCCTATAAGCCTGATCGATGTTATGCAAAAGATTCTAGGTAGGGTTCTCCTGCAGAGAATCCAATGATGGTCCGAAGAGGAGGACATCCTCTCCCAATACCAGGCGGGGTTCAGGGACAGCACTGGGACGATCGATCAGGCATTCAGGCTACTGCTCATATTCTAGAAGATGGTGCTTATTGGAAAGGGAAGTCTCTACCTGGCATTCATTGATCTTAAGACAGCATTCGATCTGGTTCCTAGGACCAGATTGTGGCAGACCCTCGGAGACATGGGCATTCCACCCCTAATTCTCAATCTACTGATTCGTCTCCATGAGAACACCTATGCCCAGGTGACATGGAGAGCCCAAGGTCAGCTGACAGAGCAGTTTCCGTTGGCAAGGGAGTCCGCCAGGGTTGCGTGATGGCCCCCACCCTGTTCTCTTTATATGTGAACGGGGTGGTGAGGTTTCTCCAGGAAGACCCAGCTGATGCCCCAATCCTGGCGGGCAACAAAGTGCTGACACTCCTGTTCGCTGATGACACCTTATTGGTGTCAAAGACTCCAGCTGGGCTACAAAAATTAATGAACAATTACCAATCCTTCTGTGAATCACGAGGTTTAGTCATTAACACCACTAAAACAAAGCTCATGGCCTTTAACCCCCATAAATCCTTCAGGAATAATCTTACCTTGAATGGCACCCCCTTGGAGAGAGTTAGAACTTTCGAGTACCTTGGTAATCGTCTCTCTGATAATATGCAATGGGGGCCTCACCTTGCAAAAATGCTTTTGAACCATTAACGGGTAACCGGGGCAATAGCCAAAGAACATCGCTCCTCGTACAGCAGGCCGGTTGCCCCGGCTCTCGTAGTTTATGATGCTAAGGCAGTTAGCTCGGCCCTTTATGGAGCCGAGCTATGGGGGTTCGAAAATGTTGAAGAACTAAGTAAGTCTGAGCATAAGTTCCTGAAGGATCTGGTATCGGTCCCATGTAACACCCCATTAACACCTTTAAAGTATGACATGGGCAGATGGTCGATTAAGGACATCGCCAAGCTCCGCCCACTGCTCTTCTGGGCTCGCCTGAGGCGTACCTCTGAACTTGCCAACTACGCTGCAGCCCTAACGGAGGTATTGAACTTAGATGTAGGCCACAGGGTCAAGTGGATATCATACGTTAAGGAAGCTATGATACTACTTGGCCTTAAAGAGTCCTGGGACACCCAAATCCCACTGAGTAAGGAGGATCTTAAGCGCCATTATTGGGATTGGGTTGACCAACAGGAGCATAGTAACCCAAATAGGGGGAGATTAACAGACAAATTCCTCCTGGCCAAGCACACCAGAGGACTAGAGCCTTACTTGGACGTGATTCAGATCCCACGGGATAGGGCTCTGTATATTCAGTTTAGGTATGGCTCCCTCCCTGTTAATGCTGTAACATCAAAGTGGCACTCAGCTAACAACAGAACAGAAAGTTGCCCTTGCTGCGGAGCCTTGCTGGAGAGTGTTGCCCATGTCATGTTCGCCTGCCCAGCCTACAAGATTGCTAGAACCAATTGGTTGAGATCTATTTGCAGCGGCATGGGCACATGTGATCATCGGGTTGCCCGCCGCATTTTAAAATCTGAACCTAGTGTCCTCTTTTATTGTGGGGTGGCCAAGTTTTTGAGTCATGCTTGGCGACTTAGGCACAAAGCTCTGCGAGGGACGACCCTATCCTAGGCCTTTCTCCATCTATGTGGCAATAACATTTTTATGTGATGTCCTATTAAATAATTTTGTAGATTAGTTTGTAGGCCATTTTTTCTAGAACATCGCTCATCATGGACATAACACGAGCACTTTATACAAATTGGCCGTGTCGAATTGTGTTACACATTATTTTTATCTTCGCCATTTCTCACATATTTAGCTCGGGTATTTGTTGGGGTATGAATTCGTTTTAATCTATACATACATTTTTATGACATGATGTTTTTAGTGTTATTTGCCTTGTCTCTAGATTTTTAAACATTGTTAAAATGTTGTGTAATCACATCCTTAGCAAGCTTGTTGTATTTAAAGGTTTGTTAATATGTATTCATGTTTTTATCTTTTGTATAAATGCCAAAACAATGCTTTTATGACATAAAGCTATCGATGATAGATGACATCTGCAAGTACAGACATACACCAGTCACAAAACCATGCAGATCTTAAAACTTAAGAAGTTGCACTTCTCATTTCAAATACACACCTAAAATAATGTGAAATAGTTCAACCATACCTTTCAACAGACTCATACAAAATACCCTAATCACTAATTCCTCTGCCAACATGTTTTAAACCACAGTTTATAGCTGCAGCTTCACCATTCTGCAACTACTTATGCTATTGGACCTACACAAATATAAACTAGCAACCCTTCACAAGTCTCTGCTGTAAGTCTCACCATATTCCTAAAAGCATGCATGCATATGTCTGTACCTTTTGCTTGCAGCATCATATATAAAAGTAATATACAGATAGATGTATACCTGTGTTTTATACATCTATCATCTTCAGACATATAACACGTACCATAATAGATGTGCAAGTAGAGACATACCTCAGTCACAACACCATCCACCGCTTAAAACTTCTCAGACTACACTTCAAATTTCAAACAGACACTGAAAATTATGCAATATATTTGAAATGTAGCTTTCCACACACTCATACAAATTACTCTAATAAATAATATCTCTACAAACATATCTCAAACCTCACTGCTGCTAGCTTTACCATTCTACAACTTCTTATAATGTTACTCCTAGCCAAATACAAAGCAGGAACCCTTCACATGTCTCTGCTATAAGTCTCACCATATTCCTGAAAGCATGCATGCATATATCTGTACCACAACACTATGCACACCTCAAAAATTCACAGAACAAACTTCCAATTTCAAGCAAACACCAAACATTATGTGGCATATTTCAACTGTACCTCTCTTGACACTTATAAAAAGTACAGAACACAAAACTTCTCGGGTCTGTCATGAAGTGAAGTGAAAAATGTGTCTCTCAATAAAGCTCCTCTGGGGAGCAATCCCTTTCAGGACGAATGCCCTCACCCACCATAGGTGGCATGCTTCCATCATATGGGCTTCTCCTCTCAGTGAGAAAACCTGGTCTCACTGAGGACAACTCCCTCACTGTGAGGTAGGAGCTCTGGGATGTTTTCTTAAAAGTCCTAAGATGTTTTAAGGATGCTAAGATCCCATATGTGAATGCTAGGCGTTGTGAGGGTGCAGCGCTGGATGTGATTGTGACAATAAATGTGATTCTAAAACTACCTAGTAGGAACAAAAAATTATTTATTGGCTTGTCCAAACTGGCAGGATTAAAAAGCAGTGCAAAGCAGTGTGAATTAGACTGCTAAATTGCAAGGTCGGTCGACATGTTTCAGCCTATTTGGTCTAAAAAGGTATCCAGGCTTTCATCAGGACCATAAGAAATAAACAATGCTGCTGCATATGTGAAAAAATAATAAAAATGACAGAAACAGTGATATCAAACCAGTAATCCAATTGTTTAAGCTCGGTACTACTCGAACTTATCTGTAGATGTGAGACACAAAAAACACAGTGCAACAAGTCAAACAACATTGCCATACAATGGTACTGATGGACATTGCCAGATGTAACTTGTCATCGGTGCAAAAAGACATCATGCTCGAATAAGGTTGTGTATGTGCGCGTTGTATATGAGGCAAACTAATGTAAAATGATTTTAAGTGCATGGCGCATAACAATTCATCTAAGGGTGCCTCGTAAATAGATAGCACCCTATCCCTCTCATATGTAATGTAATGCATGTGACTACAAGGGTGTATTGTAATCGAATACATTAAGGAAACAAGTAGGTATTACAGTACAGCGAGCTTCAAAAGTGATTGAGAATGCGCGCATTATCTGTAAAGCAAACTGATATAGAATTATTTTTGGCGTGTGACGCACAACAATCTCACTAGGAAGTGCCTCTTTTAGAAATGGCACGTTAGCGCTCTCCACGTGTAATATATATCTGCAAAGATGTGTTTTGCTAGAATGCATATTAGCCACAAAAATAAGTGCCTTGCTGAAAATTATATGTATAAATATACCGAGTGTGATTTTGTCATATTTACTCCTTGACAGACGTTTTAATTACTGTCAGTATCACTCTAAAAAAATTCCAGAGGTATTCGCTACTATTGTTTTCAGCCTGATTTCATACAAATAGGCATATATCTTGTTTACAGAGGATATGCGCTTTTACCAAAGGATGTAGATCTATCTTTGAATACTATCTCTTGTGGTGTCCCTACGTATGATAACCCTCGCCATAGTGCCCTGGTTACCTCTCCGTCGGTACCCCGTTGTGGTACATGAGCTGCAACCGGAGGCACCGACGGGAGGATTTTCTCGCATTTAAATACCCGGATGAATGCCCAGTCATCTTGATGAAGGACCCCAAGGTGTCTGTCGTGTTTACCCGATGTCATGAATGCGCGGGCGCGGGAATTAGTGTTTCTCATTTGCGCGTAAGCAGGTTGATTATCCGGTATCCTGGTCATTTTAGCACGCATGAGTGATAGGTAGTGTTAAGTTTCCCACGCGTGCACACTATGATACTCTTCGCGGTGCACACGTAGAGCTGGTATCGCTCAATCCTAGATTCTTATGATTCTGTAGGTACAATTATGAGTGTGGCAATAATTTAGATGTTAGCGAGAAGTACGCCATGTATTAGTGTCATAACACAGTGTTGTATTCACTATGACACTTTTACTTCTTACACTGCTCGCTTAATACTGCACGCTATCTTCCTAATAGAAACTGTATTCACTTGTTTGATATAAGACCATCAATGGCACTGTGCACACCATTGTATGCCTGAGTTTTAAAGGATTATGCCATCTTTATGTCATATCCTTACTCATATTAAGCTTGTGTGTTTCGAGCACATGTGGGCCTTACTTTCTGGTTACCCAAACCCCTGATTACTATAATGCCTTAGACCAAGTCTAAAAACTAGGTCCTGTTGATACAAGTCATGTATATCATTTGAAAATGTTCTCTAAATATCGAGGTGATTAAGTCTGGGAATGTATAGCATTTATATTCCATTTAGAGTATGATCTCCTATATGTTATAGGCTAAAGACCTCAACTCATAATCACAGGGATAGCCACGGAATCTCTTCATTCAGTCCTGAGGTATCTGTCTTTAATCTGTGGACCCAGCGCTGTTCTTTGCGGAACAGAAACTTGGATATATCTGTGATATGAGGTGGGATAAAAGGTTGTTCAAAGACTGTCCAACGCAAGTCATTTGCTTGATGGTCCATATCCAGGAAGTGATTAGTCAACTTTGTAGACCTCTTCCTGCAACGGATCGTGCTTTTATGCTCCAATATTCTTGTTTTTATCTTGCGCGTGGTCATCCCCACGTGGCGCATACCACACGGACAAGTAATCAGGTAGATAACCTTTTCACTGTTGCAGTTAGTATGTCTGGACAAGGACCAGGGCTTGTTTGTGCCTATGTCCACCTCTGTCATATGCGATGTTTGTGGGCAGGCTGCACAGACCCCACACGGAAAGTGTCCTTTAACTGGAGGAAGACCCCACAGGGATTCTTGGTCCGAAGGCTTGGGTTTGCTCAAGGGCCTCGTGTGTACCACTTGGTCTTTGATGTTTGTACTCCTTTTGAAGGCAAACAGAGGAGGAGGTATAGGTGCTCTCGCAACGTTCAAGATCTTCCAGTGTTTAAGTATGCTCCTTTTAATTTGGTTTGAATGGCTGCAAAACGTGTTCACACAAGTAAGCCTGGGTTCTGCTTCTTTAGATGGAGCCACTTCAATCAGTGACTCCCTATTATTGTTGGCAGCTCTTTTCACGTGATCTGCGAATTGTATTCTTCGGATACTTCTTCTCTTTTAGGTGGGTACTCAGGGTGCTGGCATGTTCATTGTATTTCTCCATAGTTGAGCAATTTCTTCGTATCCTCAGAAACTGCCCGAAAGGCAAGTTCTCACGGAGAGCCTTCGGATGATAGCTGTCAAACGATAGCAATGAATTACGTGCCATCGGTTTTTGTAAAGTTCAGTGCTGAGTCCTTCACCTTCAGGGTAAATCCGAATATCTAGAAAAAGGCAAACTGATGTTGAACGATGTTGATGGTGTCCGGGTGCCCGCCAGCCCACAAACACATCGTCTATATAGTGTTTATAGACGATGTGTTTGTGGTCTGTGGGTACCAGACACCATCACATCGTTCCACCAGTAGTTAAACACTAGAAACAACTTTCTGAAATTCACATTTGAATTCTCGAACATCAGTTTGCCTTTTCTAGATATTCGACACACTTTTCAGGTTTAACTATTCATTTTTAATTGCATATATTTTTATATATATATATTTTTACTAAATCTTATCATTAACTTCAATCACACTACCTCTTTAAAACAACTTCACAAATGCAACAGTACCTCCTAAATTATATACTATTAAATTATTTATTTAAGGTGGAATTGCGAATCAACGTGACGTTACACGGGGGGCCGCGCTGAGAGCCGCATTGGGGTCGCAACTCAAAATAGAAAAGAAAAAAAAAGGCCCACTTCCATTATTCGGTATTCACCCGGGGACCCCATCCCCCGGGGCATTACCTCTGTTATTTTTTTTAAATAATAAAGGGTGGGGGCCGCGTGGCTCCCTTTCCCTGGGCCACTATTGGACCGGGGACCCCATCCCCTGGGGCCTGGCCAGCCTTTCTTTTTAGATTTTGGAGGGCGTGGCCCCCCTCCTGAGGCCAATTTTGGCCCCGGGGGGCCGGCCTTATTTATTTATTTATTTTTTTAAATTACAAAAAGGAGGGGGCAGAGTGGCCCCCTCCTGGGCGACTTCTGGCCCCGGGGAGCCCATCCCCTGGGGCCGGCCCTCAGGTTGGGGACCGTGGGGGAGCCCCAATGCCCCCACGATCCCGCCGGCTCCCTGCCGGCCCCCTGCCTCCTGTGGGAGCCGGCATTGCTTTTAGGCAGGGGAGCTGCTAACATGCAGCTCCCCTTGCCCAAAAGCAACACTGCTTCGCTTCATGGCTGGAGCAGGCCCTGGGGGTGGCGGTCCCGAGGGCCATCTAGGGCTCCAGGAGGGGGGCCCCCCTCCTTTACAGTACAAGGTCCCGGGGAGGTGGTGGTCCCCGGGGCTTGGGGGGCCCGCGAGGCCCCCCCTCGTTAATAAAGAAAGTTCCGTAGAGGTGGTAGTCCCTGGGGCTTGGGGGCCTGCGAGGCCCCAACCAATAGTTAATCAAAGCCCCGAGGAGGTGGTGGTCCCCGGGGCTTGGGGGGGTCCGCGAGGCCCCCATTAATAAGAAAGTCCCTGGGAGGTGACAGTCCCTGGGCTTGGGGGGCCCATGAGGCCCCTAATTAATAAATCCCCGGGAAGGTGGTGGTCCCGAGGCTGCTGGGGCCCGCGGAGGCCCCCACACATTAATAAAACATTCGAGCCGTTTTAAAAAAAAAATGCTTTTTCGCCCTGGGGGTCTTTGTGGACGCACTGGAGCAGGCCTAGGGGGTCGGGAGTATTTCTACCCTGCCCCCTTTGCTTGATTTTTATCCTTTTTTTCGACTGTTTTCTTGTCACTCGCAACCGAGTCATAAGATGGCTGCCAACACTTCCTGGTTTGGAGTGTTGGCAGCCAATCAGAATGAAGCTCATGCTCGGGAGGGTTCGCGAATCCTCCCTCAGTGCTCAGATATCGATACTTTTATTTTTGAATTTCTCAGGAACTACTGAGCGGATTTACACCATTTAAAAAAAGGTCGCTTTCTGAACCAAGACCTACCTTTTTGCCAAATTTGGTTTAATTCCATTCAGCAGTTCGGGC